>JAVSCE010013891.1:0-428067 GCA_032199065.1 Smutsia gigantea
ATCGATAGATATGTACTTTCTGCCATTGCTGGCTTTTAGGTTCGTGGTTACCAAAGGTTCAAGGTTAGCTTCTTTACTATCTAACAGTCTAACTTAACTCTCTTGTTAAGCTATTACATACACAGTCCGATGATTTTTTATTTCTCTCCCTTCTTATTCTTCCTCCTCTGTTCTTTATATATTAGGTGTTTTATTCTGTACTCTTTTGTGTTCCTTTGACTGTTTTTGTGGATAGTTGATTTTATTTTTCGCCTTTAGTTAGTATTTGGATGGTCTGCTTTCTTTGCTATGAATTTATTTTCTCTGGTGACATCTTTTTAGCCTTAGGAGTGCTTCCATCTAGAGCATTCCCTTTAAGATATCCTGTAGAGGTGTTTTGTGGGAGGCAAATTCCCTCAACTTTTGCTTGTCTGGGAATTGTTTAATCCCTCCCTCAAATTTAAATGATCATTATGCTGGATACAGTATTCTTGGTTCAAGGCCCTTCTGTTTCATTGCATTAAATATATCATGCCATTCTCTTCTGGCCTGTAATGTTTCTGTTGAGAAGTCTGATGTTAGCCTGATTGGTTTTCCTTTGTAGGTGATCTTTATTCTCTCTCTGGCTGCCTTTAATACTCTGTCCTTGTCTTTGATCTTTGCCATTTTAATTATTATATGTCTTGGTGTTGTCCTCCTTGGGTCCCTTGTGTTAGGAGATCTGTGGGCTTCCATGGTCTAAGAAACAATTTCCTTTCCCAGCTTGGGGAAGTTCTCCTCAATTATGTCTTCAAAGACACTGTCTATCCCTTTTTATCTCTCTTCTTCTGGTACTCCTATAATGCGAATATTGTTCCATTTGGATTGGTCACACAGTTCTCTTAATATTCTTTCATTCCTAGAGATCCTTTTATCTCTCTCTGCCTCAGCTTCTCTGTACTCCAGCTCTCTGATTTCTATTCCATTAATAGTCTCTTGCACCTCATGGAGTCTGTTCTTCAGCCTGTCAATCGATTCTTTCATTTCTGTAATATCTCTTCTGACTTCCTCCCTTAGCTCTTGCATGTTTTCTGTAGGTCCATCAGCACGGTTATGACTTTTATTCTGAATTCTTTTTCAGGAAGATTGTTTAAATCTATCCCACCAGGCCCTCTCTCTGGGGTTTTCTGGGTGAGTCTTGACTGGACCATATTATTCTGTGTTTTCATGGCGATAGAAGTGGTCGCAGGCAGGTGCCACGTGTGTCAGCTGGGAGAGCAAAGTGCCTTCCTGCTTGATGTTTTCTCCTTGCCCTTCTCTGCAGCCTGTGCCAGTTACCGCACACTGGGAGGCCGTCTCTGGGATCATCCCCTGAGCTGTCATGGATGGGGCTGCCCTCAGGCTCGCCTCAAGCACTGCGGGGATTTGCAGCCACGCCGGGTGCATTCTGCACCCCTTGGTGTCTTTTGGCCCTTGCTCCGGTTTCTGCGGCTCTTCCAGTTAGCTGTGCGCCCACTGGGAGGAGATTCTGTGTGGTTGCTGTGGGTGGGGCTGCTCTCCCGCTGTTCCGCAGCTGTGGCGGATCCGCAGCTTTACCCGGCAGCCGGTTAGGGGGCCCAAAGTTCCTCAGATTCCCAGCCTGCTGGGCTGAGTGCGCTGGGATGATTTTGTTCTGCTGTTGGGCCCTTGTCTCTTTAAGACTTTAAAGAAAGCGCCCGCTTTTCTTTTGTCCCAGGGGAGCCTGCTGTGGGGACCCGCTCACGGTCTCTGTCTCGGATCCTGCCCTTCCATTTCTCTAATCTCCAGTACACCATGCGATGTGTGTCTGCGCTCCCGGTGCAGATCACCAGGGCTGGTTACTTAGCAGTCCCGTGCTTCCACTCCCTCCCCGCTCTGAATCTTTTCCTCCCACAGGTGCGCTGGGGTGGGGTTGTGCTCAGGTCCCGCCGGGTCGTCGCTTTGTATCTTACCTGCTTTGTTAGGCACTGAGTTCTTGCCTGTGTAGCTGTATCCTGGCTGTTTTACTGTATCTTCTGGTCTCTCTTTTAGGAATGGTTGTATTTGTTGTATTTTCACAAATATATATGTTTTGGGGAGATTTCTGCTGCCCTTCTCATGCTGCCATCTTCCTCCTGATCTGTTTTTTCTTTTTTTCAGTTCCTTGGTTCTTGGTATGAAAGGTAATTGACAAAAAAAAATCAGAAAGCAGAAGAACTAGAATAAAGATCAGCTGTTTGGACTAACATTCTGCTTTTAAAGAAAAGAAAAGATTTTTAAAAATATATTTCAAAAATTCCTCTCCAAAGAACTATTCAATCCCAAATCTGTTTTTAGAGATTCCTTGCGTGGTGCATATTTCCTAAGCAAGTTGTGAAGGCAGATGATAATTTATTAATTCATATAAATTTGTCACCTCCATCCATTCTTTTCGTCAGCCGCATTTCACCAGTGATGCGGGTGGGCACTGCTCTAACTGTTCTTCAGAGGTAGCTGACTCATAAAGCTGAGGAAATAGAAGCACCAGTGACAGGTGGAACAAATGTCAATAGGCCAGGGATGCTGTGATGTGGGAGAGCTTCATTCTTCTCACCTATTAGCTAATGTGGAACCCTAATTAGCCTTAACACACTCTCACCTTGTGTGGTTCAAACTGTAGACGCCTGTCTTGTATTTCAGAGAATGTCACTGCTAGCCACCTTTTTACTTACTCTGTTGTATGTGTTCCCTGTTGCACAGGATGGTCCCCTTCGATGCCTCTGCTATAGGTCCTTCAGGGTGCATTAGACTTTTTTTTTAATTAAGAACTTTTTTTTAACTAATGGAAGCTTACTGTTAAAATACTGTAGAAGAGTCATGCAGGAAGATAACTTCAACAGAGATTAAAGAAAAGTTAACATAGTGCGTGAATTACGAGATTAGAGTAGGACATTTGTTTTGTGTTAAGGTATTGAAGAGTCTCGGGAAGGTCCAGCCTGTTGAGAGTGCTTTTCAGAAGCCAGTGGTTTTCCTTGGGAATACATGTAAAGTCCTTTTCTTCATCTTATTTGGCTACTCTTTTCCCTTGAAAAGGACACTTAGTTTGTTTTACTGTATTTTCAAATGCAAATTCAGCCTGTTCCTGTTGCATGTGTGGTGGGTCTCTAAGGATGGTACTTGCTGGAATCTAAAACCATTTAGTGCTCTTTGATCTTAGAGTTTTCAGTAGATTGTTCCTTGTTTTGCTCAGAGCGTCTTTGAGTGGCGGCTGTTAAACCAACGGAAACCTTTGTTTTCTTAGTTTCCTATAAAGAATATAAAGGTGAGAAAATAACGATTTCCTGGATAATTCAAAGAGAAGATTTTACATACAAATCCCTAACATGCCCCTGTCCGAGGACTTCCAACTCTGCTTGTGTTCCAGCTCACGTGACAATGGTTGAACTCATTTATTTTCAAAGAGCTTTTGTATGTGATACGTGCTAAGAGAGCCAAGAAGAGAGGGACTTTTAACACCGTGCATTCTTCTTGGATGTAACCCTGAACTTAAAATACATGGGGTATTATGGGGTGTTTCATTTGCATACCTGTGACCCCCATGGCCCTTAGATTATAAACTTTTTGAGGACAGAAACCCTTTCTTATGTACATATATTCCTAAGACACAGTGTTTCTTTCTTGTATTTTTGGCATCGCTTTATATTGCCAGTATTGTTATTTACCTAGTATTTTCCTTTAAGGTGATTTATTGTTTTACCCAACCTCATCCAAAGCAGTATTTGCCATGAAACTACAGGATTATTGGGCTGCATTTTAATACATGTTTAAATTGAAATCTCAAATATTAGAGCTTAAAAGTTTTATTTATGTACCACTTACAACATTTCACGTATCACCCTTGAGAAATGGTGTCCTAGCATTGCCTTGCATGTCCTTAAAGTTGATGGCTATCGTTCAGTTGTGTGGGAAGAGAATAGTTATTAGATACTTAGTGTGTCAAGTTCTTTTCTGTAGTTTATATGTTTTCTCATTTAATCTTTTTTACCAACCCAATGAGGAAGGCATCTCAATTTATAGGTAAAAAAAACAGGCCCAGAAAGGTTAAGTGACATTCCCAAAGTCAAATAGCTTAGTAAGAATTAGAACTGACTTAGGAACCCAGGTGCATTGGATTCCAAAGTCTGTTGTTTCTGCTACATGTTACTGACTCCCAGTAATTAATGAATTAACCTGTGTGTCCATATGAGGGCCCGCTTTCCCCTTGTTACTCCGCTGTGGCTGAAAGAGAAGTTTCCTCTGAATGCTATGTTGATGGTTTGTGAGCTTCCTCTATAACTACATTTTGCATGGTCTTGAAAGTTGTTGTTATCACCTTCATTTTAGGGCTTGTGTGAGAGGGCGCCTCTCAGCATTTCTGAAAGGTGTGCTGTCCTTTATGCTTTTTTAAAGTATCACTAATTAAGAGTTTAAAAGAAATATTAAGCTTATTTGGGTTAAAGTTAATCTCTCTGTAGTTGTTTTTCATTTTGTGTGGCCTAAGTCATGTTGTACTTGAGATAAAGCTTGGAGATGATGTGATCCCAACCCACTGTCCTTACTCGAAAAAGACGCTTGAAACCCCCTTTGAGCACAGACATGTGACCATCTAACCTTCGGTTGATTACCTCCAATTATTGAGTCTCATTCTCCTGCCTGTAACTGTTAACTAAAAAATGAAAGCGAGTTTAGGCAACCGTTGTCTTTCAAGATGAATTTCCTAGTACTTTAAAGTGGCAAGAGAGCCTAATGCTTGCTTATTCAGTGTATTTATTTTAGTAGTAGAGAATAGAAAAAAAGGAATTTAAAATTGCTGTTTGCCTCTTGATAAATTCAGAAAACATTTTATATTTCCCCTTAAATTATTTGGTTCCCATTTCAGATAATCATTAGGGTTTCATTTTCATTCAGCCGGATGGCACACCCAGAGATTATTTAATGGGATCACTCACATTGATGGATGGTTTAATATTTTGAAGATAGCACACAGTAGCACTTTTAAGAGAATAATCAGGACCGGCATGTGTGTGAGGGATGTGAATTGCTTGAGTTTGACTTGGAACTTCTCCTCAGCGCTGAGTGAGCATTTTACCCTCCCTGCCCCCACCCTGGTGCCCTGCACCCCCGATTGTACTCCTCTTCGTTTCCTGTCCAGCTTAGTTACCGTGTTCACTTTATGCCTTCTAAATGATGGGAAATGGGGAAATAAAGGAGCTGCCTCTCTTCCTTTCTGAGTATGGGGTCTGGCAGCTCTGGTTTTGGATGGGGTGGGACTGCTGGGCCGTAGTAATCGGTGTCTTTTGAGGATTGGAACTAGTACATCTCCATAACCGACTTCAGGTAAGCTGTTTTCATCCCATTGATTTGGCCTATATCAGTGGATTTTATTATATAGTCTATACTGTAGGGGGAGGAAGAGGCTGCTGTTTTATTATTTCCTCATAAAATTAATTGGTGCCTAAAACAAATATTATTAAAGATACTCTATTTTATGACATACCAAGATGATTGATACAGTTTCATATGGAGTTTATATTCTGTGTGTTTATGTCAATAAACTCATAAAATCTGAATGAAATGAGCCATAATTTCATTTTTAGTCTCAAAAGGTAAAGTCGGTCTGAGGTGGTATCCATTTAGTTTCCCCAGAGACTCAACAAGCAAATAATTTAACCTGCCTACGTAGGGTTTTGCTCATTTCAAGAAACTCAGTCGCCACTTCTTCCCTATTCCACACAGAGAATTTGAGCTTTACTGAAGCCAGAAATCTAGTGCAGTATTTTGTCAGAGAGTATTTTGAGCTTCTGTGTTTTGCCTGTTGTTTTTTTCCACAAATGTGTGAGATGTGGTGTCACAAGAAAACCAGGCTATTTTTGGTCTGCTGAAATAAAACTCTGAGGTCCCCAAGCTGGACTGAATTATTTTTGATGTTCTGTTTTCTTCAACCTAATCTTTCTGGAGGGAGGAGTAATAAATTTCTTGTCAGTGTTGTGGATATTTTAATTGAAGATAAATGAGTTTTCTTTTTAAATGCCTTCAATATTACATATCTTCAGTTTTATTGTCCTAATTTCAGGAGATTGGCAAAGCCAGATAAGCTTTACAACCCTAACCTGATTCTGCATTCATTACTGGACCTGGTTAATAGAAACCCAGCGCGTGCAGCCATTCTTCAATTTAATTAGGTTATTGTACATTGTATTGCACTTGTTATATGTGTACACCAGACACAAAACTTAATAATCAGTTTGGAAACACTCATTCTGTACCCTCTAGCTAGAGATACTTATCATTTATTGTGAAATCTCCTCTTGGGGAAGTCCTTAAACTACTGAATGTCAGGATCGCTTGAAGGAATGGAGATGGGACTAGCTCCTTTGATTTGCCATCGGAGGTTGGGTGTCAGGTGCCCTCTCATTGGGGCAGAGGTTGGCAGACCTTTCCTCCAAACGGCCAGGTAGTAAACAGTAAGGTTCATGGGCCATACGCTGTCTTTCACAAGCATGCAGCTCTGCCGCTGTAGTGTGAGAGCCACCACAGACAATAAGCAAATGAAGGAGCATGGCTGTGTTCCAATAAAACTTTATTTATGGACACTGAAATTTGAATTTCATATCATTTTCGTGAGTTGTGATATATTTTTCTTAGAAAATTTTGTTCTCAACCATTTAAAAATGTAAAACTCATTCTTAGCTCATGGGCCATACAGAAGCAGCCAGACAGCTGGATCTAGTTGGGGAGCCTTAGTTTGCTGACCCACTGTGTTAGCTGGTCCCATTTCTTTCTGTATTTTTATTTTTTTATTTACATACTTACATATTTAGTTACTTACTTTTTTCCCTCCTTAGGTATTTGCTCTATAGCTTTGCTTGCTTCATTTCCCGTAATGTGGGAAGTGCAGGTGGAATGGCTTTTCCTGTATTCTGTTCCCTGCCAGTCTCTGCTAGATGTGGCAAAGGGGAGTCGGGTGTTCAGTCTCCAGTGAGTGTAATTTCTGGTATCAGTGGGTAGTTGCTTTTTAATTCACAAGGTGCAGACAAAGCAGCAGAATTGACTTAGCTCATTTTCACATTCTGGGAGATGACCTGTTAGTCCTGAGGATGCTGTCAGTTTTCTGGCATTACCCTCCCTGCCTGTTCATCAACAACAGTGGAGTCCATAAATTGATCCCAGGGTTGAGTTTTTAAGTCGTTGGCCCTGCAAGCTTGGCGGAGACACTTGCTCTCGGTGTTGTGTTGATGGAAATAATCTTAGCTTGGCTTCATTACTGTATCCTGACCATCTGAAACCTGTGTCACTGGACTTTCTGGTTGTGTTGTAAGAGGGTTCTTGTTCCAGGCATTTGCTACCAGACACATTCACCTGAAATTTTTACAAGACAATCATTCCCACCTAAAGCTGGCATTGTCTTTTTAAAATGGTTTTCAAGAAGGACTGGATTAATTTATAAGATCCAGATTTTGAGAAATCCTTTTCTCTTCTAGTGAAAGTTCAATTTGCTAATAAATCAGCGAGAACACTGTCATTTGACATTCTGGATACTTGTCTCTTTATAAATATAGAATTAAATTAGTCATTTAGGCTTGCCATTGGCATCTTCTGCAGGAGTGGACATAACTCCTTTCTATAACATACCCTCTAGATCACTCAGAAAAAGGAAAGTGAGACTCCTAGTTTCTCTCGAGCTGTGGAACTTCACCTTAGGTTAGGTATGTAAATTACTACCATTGCCCATTGTGAATGAGGGTATTCAGCTTTGTTGACTGCAGCCGACTTATTTCTTGAATAACTTATCCTCAATGAAAGTTGTCTCCTTCGTAAACTTGCTAAGTCTTGGTCAGATGGCCCTTTGGTTTCCTGCAGAAATTTTCAGTCCTTGTTTTGCATCATCACGGAAGAAAATTTAACAAAAAGATGAGCGCTTGCTTGAACCCCCAGCATTTGTTTTTATTCATTTCTTTTTTGTTTTGTGGGCTCGTTCCAAACGTGTCCAGAAAGTTCCTGCTGTCCTTCCCCCAAGTAAGGAAATGATTTGCAAATCACTTGAAAATAATTCCAAGTCCTGGGGAGCTTTCTTCACTGCCACTGCTGGCACTTTTTTAGGTGGTACACAGAGTTGTGTAGGTCAGCTTGAAATCATAATGCTTGCAAGGAAAAAAAAAATTAAAATTGACTTCAAAGGACAACTCTGACACGGTCAATTAATAATTAAAACAGTTTTTTAATGAGCTCTGCAATTACCTGTGTGTCCCTGGAGACGATGGTTTATGGCATTACCACCGTGCCCTTTCTTTGGTCGTGGCGTGTGGCATTTGTAATTTAAAGCCGGCGAGACATTAAAGTGACAGAACTTTCATTAACCTTGTCTAAAGTTTGCTGATGACAAATGACTTATAAAACATGCTGTTGTCAAAATAGTCCACCTATTTAAGTCCCTTAAAAATCCTGTGGGCTCTGAGAGGCTAAGGAGTTTCAAGAGAGAGACGGGGGCCCCCGGCGCCCTCGTGAGTCACCTGATGGGATTCCGCAGTGCTGACACTGCCCTTCCCGCACAGGTAAGTGGTACCTGCTTCAGACAAGAGCTCATGTGCTGGCGTGGCTCTCTGGTTCAGGTGGGTTCCCGTAGGCTCTTGTACCACATGCCCTAATTCTCTCAACCAGCGCTGCCTTATTATCGAATAATTTCTTCTAAATCTGCCTTGCCAAGGTAGACTTCTAAGTCTAGGGGCAGTTTTATTTGTTCTGCTTGAAATGGTAGCCGCGCTTAGGTTCTGATTGTAGCTCTTCACCAGCTTGCTTTTACATTCTTAGCCTTCCACTTGGGCTGTGTCGTAGCCCCCTTTATTTTTTTATGATTTCTCCCTCTTATTTAAAATAAAGTATTCTCGTTTTCTTGCAGAACCTGTTTAGGAGCATCCTTTATTTTGTAATTTTCTTTCTGTTTCTTTTAGATGAATATTTGGAAAGTACAAAGCGTACAGATATTACAGGGGGGTATCCTATTATATGTGCGATAGTAATATGTATATCATAAATAATAAGTAATGAGCAGGTGCCACATGCCAGGCACTGAGCTAAGCGTCCTATCTCAATCCTCATAGTAACCAGACACAACAGTATTCCTACTTCTCTTACAAATGCAGAAGCTAAGGTATAAAAGGTGAAGTATTTGGTTAATGTCATATAATTTGTGGGTGAGCGAGGATTCCCCACTGACTGATAACCAAAGATTTGCTTGCAGCCGTTCAGCAACATGGCCTCTTGACTCACTTCGGCTTTTTCAGAACAAATTACATGTTTATTTATTATACTTTGATCATTGTACGGTATAGTAATTTAATCTCTGTACTGTGCAGTATGCCAATAAGTACCTGTGTCCTGGCTAGTATATTAGCAAAAATGAACTTCATATTATGAGTGAACTATATATTATCCTTGGAAGAATAGTTAAAATAATTTATAACCACCTTTTAACTCAACATATAATAGGTACTTCGTGAGTATTTCCTTATTATAATTAGCATGTTCCCTTCACTTAATATGTTCTGATTCTGCTGGAGGTCTGTGTCTTATGATTAGTTCCCATAAGAGTAAAAAGCTACAACACAGTGTTCACAACACATTGTCTTTTTCCTGTTGTTCAGTGTCCATAAATTTCTTAAACACTATGTAAATATTTTGCGTTATGAAGTATTAAATACTTCCATCAAATACATTTCCTGTGTTTATCTCCTGAATAGTGGTCTAGAATTCGTGCATACTAATTAGATTTCGTGCATACTAATCTTAACTATTTTTTGGTTGACGTTTAACACCAGGAAGTTACCCAAAATGTAAATGTACAGTTCAATAATTACCACAAAAAGAACGTCTGAGGGACCCTTGCTCAGGTCAAGATACAGAATTTTGCCAATACCCCAGAAGTCTCCCTCATATCCTCTCAAAATTGCTACTCTTCGCTTCTCCTCAGAGAGAACCCGGATCTCAGCCGCAGTGCTGTAGTTTCACATTTTTTATTTGTTTGTTTTTGCTTTTGACATTTTAAATTTCTTATTGTGGAAAATGTCAAACATACAAAAGCAGTGGTATTAGTGTAGTGGACTCTCATGTTCCCACCGTTCAACTTCAACAATTATTAACTTGTGGGCCAGTGTTATTTCACCCATAATGTTACCCATTTCTATCCCTCCCTCCAACCCCCATGAATCATTTAAAAGCAAATTATAGACATTGTGTCATCTTATCATAAAGATTTCAGACAGGGCTCTTTAAAAAGATACTATTTTCATACCTAAATAAATTAACAGTGATTCCCTTGTACCAACAATATCCAGTCAGTATTCAAATTGTGTAATTGTCCTATATTACTATTTTTATTATTATTACTATAAACATTTTTTATTTTTTTTAATCAAAAGCCAAGTATAGTTTGTGAATTACAACTGGTTAATAAATTTGTGTCATCTTTTTAACCTATAGCATCTCCCTCTATCCTATTTTTTTCTCCCTTGAAGTTCCTGAAATCAGACTAGAAGCATAACTGCTTTGGGTTAGATTCCCTTCCTTGGTGGGGGGAAGAATGCTTCATAGATAGGCCATGATGTTTGTACCTTTTGCATGTATGTGAGGTCGATAACAATTTGAAGATAATTTCTTAGATTCATTCTTTATTTTAATAGGGGCTGAAAATGGTGATAATCTTGCTCTGCCATTCCTTTTTCATAAAGAGAAACTTCATATCATTTACCTTAAGGAACAGTACATGCAGGAAAGGCAAGATAAATGATTGATTCTTTATTTACTGATGTTCAAAATAATTAGTTGGTTCTCTAGCCCCCTTTAAAGGTAGTCATCAGTGTTTGTTTTGCTCTTATTTTGAACTCAGAGCTTTAAATATACTTATGCTTCATTCGGTCCACGACCGTTGTTATTTTACTCTTGCTCAGATTACCGTTTTTACCATGGAGCGTCTTCACAATGCTGCCTGAGACTTTTTATCCAGAATCTGTTAAATCCTTCTTTCCTGGTATAAGATATTCCAGGTTCATTCATAAGGTTGGTTTGGTTTGTTTTCCTCACACTTGGAATCTACTATTTCTCCTAGAAGCTTGTACCATCTGTATAAGCCATAATCTGGCCGTTAGGGATTTTTGCCATTTGCCTGTAGTTAGATCATTGTTTTTAGATCTTCCCAGTGTGCAGAGCTAGGGAGGGTATTGCTGCTGTTCTCTTAAAGATAAAATGCATAATGACCTCGTCTTCTAATTCAAATCCAGGACTGTACCTAATTTTTACTTAAAATCACTTAATCATGTGTTTGTATTTTCATTCATTTTTGCTAAAAATCCTGGTTCCTTATGATACCAACATTGAGGTTCTCAAGCTGGAATACATCAGACACACACTGGTACGGTCTGTGGGAGATAGAGCTCCGCATCCGTGTTGTCTGAGTTCCACAGGTGGTTCAGGTGCTCACCAAATGTGAGAGTCAGTGATCTATTTTGTGAACTATTTTATGCTATAGGTATCTAACTGTACTTCCTATTTTCTTCTAATGAGTCCCTTTCTTTATTGATTGACCATATTCTTGATGAACCACCTGTGTACCATCTGAATTCTTTTTTCTTGTTTAACTCACTGCTCTACACAGATAAGGCATGATTATTTCACTCCTGTGAAAGCTAGGCAGCAGTTATCCTTGACCACTTGGAATGCTAAAATACTGGTGAACTTCACAACTAATGCTCTGCCTGAGGCCAGAGGGAGAATCCTCACTGCTTTCGGCAGAATGCCTGGTACTGGAATAGATTTGCTTAAGGGCAGCTCTGCATTTGATAAAATATCAGAGCAATTTCTGTCCTTGTACCCTCCTTCCTTTCCTTTCCTCTTATGCGGAAATGATAATTGACAATCAATGGAGGAACACTGCATTCAGGAACTCACAAGCCTTTGGGGGCCCATCTTATACTTTCTGCAGACCCAGATCTGGCTTGCCTCCTGCCTTCCCCACTCCGTGCTCACCTGGGAATGCCAGTGTTTCCCCTTTTTGTTTCTGCATTTGGAGCTCTGGAATCTGACTCTGGCTGGTTGTTTTTTCCTTTTAGAACAGACTCTAGACCTATGTGGATCCATCTAGCTTTTAATTAACTTAGTGTTGATAACAGGGAAAAAAAGAGTGGTTAACCTGGAAATGACTACATCCTAAGATCACATTTTGGTTTTAAAAATCTAACCACGTCAATTTTGATAATCCTTTAACTTAATTTAATATTAACTTAGCTTTTCTTGTGCTTTTAAATTGAAGACTTTCACATTTTACTAATGTTCTTTAGAGGGCTGAAAATAGTGACCACAGTAATTTATACTTTATGGTGCAAAATGGAACTTGAGAGCCACTATTCAACCTCTGATTTAATCCACACGTCTTCAAAGTGGTGGGGCAAATACTTATGTCTGATTACTGATACTCTTTCCGTTATAAAACACAATTCTTAAAAAAATTACAAGTCCTCCAATATTACAGTCCAAGAAAAATAATTTTAGGAGCGGTCATAAGCCAATTAGAAGAGAGGCAGAATCCTGCTAAGTGCCTGAAATGGATTTATTTTTAGACTCTGTCACTACGTTGAGCTTTGAGCTTTCTGATTGTTAGTTAAGACATTAAGAGGAAACTTTGGCTCATGTAATACTTACCTGATTAAAGAAAGGACATGAATTCACATTGAATGCATATATTTTCCTGGCACTGAATTCTGTGAAGAATGTATTGTATGATCTTACTAAAGGATATTTGTAACAATGAATTTATACCTTCACTGATGATGTAAAGATAGAAAAATTAAAGTGAGCAGTTTCACACTCTTCTCGACCAGTACCGTACAAATTCATTGGCAGGGTTTTACACTTGAGGTATTTCAGACAGTACGAGTACAGTGCTTATGGGAAGCATTTACATTAGGCTTAAATGTTGGCATGCTATACCTTTTTTCATCTTTGTAAGTTTTAGCCTATTTATATGTAAAGTGCTTTTCTTCTGTGAGTGTTTAGATTCCAAGTCTGAGGAAAGCAAACCAAACAACATTAGGAACGAACCTGGAATATCTTACCATACCAGGAAGGAAGGATTTAACAAAGATTCTGGATAAAAGGTCTCAGGCAGCAATGTTGTTTGCTTTAAAAAAAATCCAATCTGACAATCCTCTGCCTTTTAATTAGGGTATTTAGACCATTTACCTTTAATGTAATTGTTGGCATGCTTAGGTTAATTCATGTTGCTCTTTTTTATTTGTCCTGTCTGCTCTTTCTTTTCCTTTGTTCTTTTTATGCCTTCTTTTGTATTAATTGAGTACTTTTTATGATTCTAATTTATGTCCTTTATTGGCTTATTAGCTGTAACTCTTTAAAAAGAAGTGTTTCTGTGGTTGTTTGAAGGTTTATAGCATCCATCTTGAATTTATTGAGGTTTCTTTGCAAGTGATGTTATACCACTTCATGTGTTGTATAAGAATCCTGTATCTACACTTCTTTTTTCCTCTCCGGGTCTATGTGCTACTTTTGTCTACATTTTACTTTTACATATACTATAAACTCCACAACATGTTATTGTTTTTGCTCAGTTGACTAATTAGCTGTTAAAAATAAATCACTTAAATAAAAACTTAAAGATATCTTTAAATAATAATAGACCATTCTTTTATATTTACCCATGTAGTTACTGGTTTTGGTATACTTTATTCCTCTTTGTAGACCCATATTTCCATCTGATACAATTTTCCTTTTACCTGAAAATCTTCTTAACATTTCTTATAATTGATGATGAGGTCTTTCAGCTTTTGTATGTCTAAAAAACTTTTAATCTTGCTTTTGCTTTTGGAAGAGAATTTCGCTGGGTATTTGAGGTTGACAGATTTTTTTCTTTATGTGTTTTAAAGATGTTTTTCCACTGTCTTTTTGCATGCATTATTTCTAATGAGAAATCTGATATTATCCTTATCTTCTTTTCTATTTATTTAACATGCTATTGTTCTCTGGCTCCTTTTAAAGTTTTCTCTCTATTGCTGCTTTGGAGTCATTGTGTAATGATATGATGGGGTGTAGATTTTTTTCATGGTTAGGTGCTTAGAATTCATTGAACTCACATCTGTGGTTGTCCCGCGGCTTAATGATTTTTTGTTTGTTTTGTTTTGATTTCCTTTTTTGTCTATGTTACATTTTAGGTAGTTTTTATTATCTAGAAAACAGATCTTTTCTTCTGAAATGTCTAATTGGTCGTTAATCCTATCCAGGGTATTTTTCATTTACCCATTAAAGTCTGCCTCTGGGAGTTCCATCTTCCATGTCTTTATTTTGAATATATGGAATGTATCTGCACAATGCCCTTGTTGATTCCATCATTTATGTCAGTCTGGGTCAGTTTTGATTGATTTTCCGCCTCAACATGGGTCTTATTTTCCTGCTTCCTTGCATGCCTGCTAATCTTTGATCAGATGCTAGACATTGTACAATTTCCCTTGCCCGGTGCTGGATATTCTTGTATGTGCCACCGAGTTCTGCTCTGATGCTAAGTCACGTCGCTCGGAGATCGTTTTACCCCCTTGGCTCCGCGTCTAAGATTTGTCAGGTGTAGGTGGAGCCACGCTCAGTCCAGGGCTGGGCATTCCCGGCACCGAGGCGGCCCTCTCAGAGTGCTCGCCCTGAGCCGGGAGTTGGGAGGCCTTCGTTCTGGTCGGTGGGAACAGGCCCCTTCTCAGCCTCGGGTGTGTTGCTCCATGTTTCCGCTGACGTCCGAGATGGTTTTCCCAGCCCCGGGTGGCCATCGCCCCCACGCGCCGCCCAACGCTGTGCTGCATGCTTGAGCGGGACCCCCCGCCGCCCCGGGGTCCCTGCGCGCCCGGCTCCCCTTGGCTCCCAGGCCTGCGGGCTGCGGCTGCCCCTATCTCTCTGGGCCCGCCCCGGCTGCCCCCCAGCCTGTGTCGCGGAGCCCCCCAGAGAGCGGGCACAGGCCGCAGGGCTCACCTTGTCTCTGCCTGCCTTTCAGGAATCGGAGGGTTACGGTCGCCTCTGTCCAGGGTCTTGAAAACCACGGTTTCCTTCACTTTGTTTCTGCTGCTGCTGCTTTGGGTGGGAGGGTAGATCCGGTCCCTGTTGCTCCATGCTGGCAGAAGACTGTCTTCATTAATTATAAATGTAGGTCGAATAGCCAGTGATTCATGCTGAATTCTTTAATAGCCAGGTTGTGGTGAAATTAGGTATTCACCGTGAGCGCGTCTGCCTTTTTCTTCGGAAGTGGGTAGCCAGGGCTTGTGGCAGGAAGTATAAAACCAAAGTTTTACATGTTACCCAACTTGAGCTGCTATAATGAAACATCATAGGCTGGGTGGATTAAACAACAGGAATTCATTCCTCACACCCTGGGCTCCGGGAAGTCCCAGGTCGAGGTGCCGGCAAGGTAAATGTCCTTCCGAGACCTCTCCCGGCTTGGAGGCAGGGTCACCGTGCTGTGTGCTCCCCCGGCCTCTGCGCGCAGAGAGAGAGCACGCTGCCCTCATAAGGCCACTATTTCCCTCAGGAGAGCCCATGCTCAGACCTCATCTAACCTTCCGTAACCTCCCAGAGACTCTGTCTTTAACCACCGACACACCGGGGCTTAGGGCTTCAGCATATGGATTTGGCAGTGGGGGAACAGGGGTGAATGTATAAAAACATTCAGCTCCTAGTAGCAGCCACGGGAAGTGCAGTGTTCTCTGGACCCGAATCCTTCTCTGTATGACTTGTGCAGTCTGTGATGAGGCCCCTGACTGAATGTATGCTCTGGTTTCCTGCTTCCCTCTCTGGAGCCTTTGTGACATAGAAGGAACTCTGTCCATCAGTAGACTAGAACCTTACCTGTACTTTCTGGCAAGAGAATATTTGTTCCCGTAATTCTTTTTGAAGTGCCAAGAATTTACTCAGTTCCACTGGATTAAAGACAGCAAAATTATCTGCTTGAATCAGGAGCAACTTGTAGAAAGATATCAGAGCTCTGAAGCCTGTTGGGAGATCTGCATGTGTAGGGAGATGGCTTCAGCAAGGATAAGTCATATCTTAACATCTTAGTCTTAAATGACAGATTTGTTGCAGAGAAAATGGAAGTGGATGGAGTCAGTGCTGTGTCTTTTTTCCTGTGGCAGCATTTCAGAATAACGTACCAGAGCTTGATTTTGTGCATGTGCTTCTCTGCTCAGTTAGTATTAGTCTGAAGCCTGATCAGATGCAGTACTGTTTTTTCATCTGGATCAATGCTTGTGGGCAGGTGAAATCTGTAAGGATATTAATGAAATCAAATATCTGTGAGTGAGGTGGTTTAATTTTATTTCAGTCGTCATTGCTACATACATGCAAATACATTTCTTTTGTTACTGGGATTCCATGATGCCAATTTTTAATTTACTCTCTGACTTGTTAGCTGTCTTTTCTCTGAACATCTGAGAAGGATTTTTCTTCCAGTTTTAAAGATTAAAAAATAAAATTGTGACTATGTTTTGTTAACTAAGGCATCTTCTGCTAGGCTTCTTGTAGCCAATGGGATTATACAATCATATGTCCAGTTTTTATTACTTGCTTTGAATGACTATTTAACCATTCTCATAGAATCCTAGGACAGTGTGAAAATAAAGTAATAGCTTGCTTTGCAAATAAGGTGCTACTGGAAATACATACTTGGATGGTGGAAATTGTCTTTCTTTGAGTGGCGGCTGTGCAGTGAGACTGGATTCTCTGAGGCATTTGACTTCCTTCCATAGGACAGTCTGCTTCTTACAGCGATTCTGCGATGCCCTTATTAAGGAAGACAGGCCTTTCTTCTTAGGATTCATCTAGCACATTAGTATTGGTTACCTGAATTTAAAAACAAATACAAACACACGTTCTCACTCTGCTAGGCCGTGGGGAGCTATAAGGAGGACTGGCACCCTGCCCCCCTTTCCCTCTACTGCTGTGCTTTTAAGCGGGGCAGCACTAGCCACTGTGGCTGGTTAAAGTGAACCAAAACTGAGAGTCTAGCTTCTTAGTCCCGTTGGTGACATTCCAGGCGCTCGGCAGCCACCCAAGGTGGCTGGTTACAGTGCAGACGAGACTCCCTCCCCTCCAGAGAGTCCCGGTGCACAGCGTGGCCCTGGAGGTTATGGGATAGACTCATTCAGCCCCCAGCATGGCAGCTGGTATCCATGGGACAGACAGGAAAACACCCACAGTAAAAACTGAAGGAGACAAAGCAACAGGAAAATTCATGGGCTCTTGATGGGTTCTTGTCTATGTATTACATACCCCTAATATTAGGGCTTTTCCCAAAGAATGTTACCCCTCAAAAAAGAAGTCATTGTATATATTCAAGTTCTTACATAGATTCTTATATTGCAGATCAATCTCAATTACTTTGAACATCAGAATGGCCTTCATGAATGCTTAAAGAAGTCACTTGGCAGAGTCAGATTGAAAAAAAAAGGGAAGAAATTTAACACATTTATTAATGTAGGTATGACCTCACATACAAGTGTTGGATATTATTAAACAAGCCTTCTAAGAACAGTTGAAACAGGTGGCAAGTGGCCTTGCTCTGGGGTCACAGGTATATGCCTGCAGATGAAAGATGTGTGAAAGGCTGTCTTGCTGGTCACTGGACTGGTGTGGTGACTGTGTCACACACGATTTTAAAAAGTGCTGTGTCTCACATAACCTCCAAGGGAAGATTATTTGCTCAGCTATTGCTAAAAACGTGGCACCTGTGATAATGCAGACATTTTATTATGCCTGGGGAGATACTGATGGGATGTGAGAGGAGAGAAAGCACTTTTCTCAACTAGACGTGCCTGTACGAGTCCGTGTGGGTTTGAACATGGACATGTGGAAGCACTCTTAGACGTTTAGCTGTGTCAGACTCAGTCCTACAGGTCAATATAGTCAAGTTGTGAAAAAATGCCTGGTCTTTTGAGGGGATAATCTCATAGAAAATAGGAGATTCTCTTACATGTAGGTTTCATTTAAATTCGGGCATGTAAAATGTTTACTTCTTCTTTCCAAGAAACTTAAGAGTTCACAGAGGAGGATTGACTTAAATTCATTAAACCAATGAAAGTAAAACCAGAAGACACCTGAAAAATCCACTTAAAATAATGTAAAAAATACATAAGATTATACACACATTAATGTGCTGAAACTGCACAGGAAGATTAAACCTGGAATGAAACAAAATGTTAAAGTGGTTGACTCTGGGCAAAGGGACTTGCGATCTCTCTTCACCCTTTTATTCTATTGTTTCATTTTCTATGATGAATATGCATTAGTTTTATAATTAGAATAAAAAGAAAACTTAAACTCTCCCTAAGAAAAGAACATACCAGAGAGAACTCTCGATTTGATTTGAAGGTCTGTACTTTGGACGTTAACTCCAGTAAAGGGAAAGGACCTCTTCATGCAGAGCCTGGTTCCATGTGGGCACTGGACGCTTCTCTAAGAGTGTGTTGTCTGGACAGCACCTCTTGTCTGTTTTCATCTTGAACAGTATTTAGAATGTCAGGCAAGAAATAAGTTGCGGCACTTTGATGTAAATTGCTAATGTTTTTGTTTCCTTCCTCATATCTGAGTCACATTGCGGGGCCCATCCAAGCTCTGAAATGGCCCAGTTCCACTCACCGCAATGCAGGGTGCTTGGGTATTGTGAAGAAGGGTTGGCCACATGTAAAATGGTTTAAAAAGGTCTCAGCTCTTTAGATCATTTCACATTAATTCCTGGTGAAATAATGTGGAAAGATTACTTCGGTGATGAAGGTAACTTAGGCCAACCTTTTATTTGGTCATTGACTTACTAGGACCTTGTGTAAGTCACATGATATATTTCTAATTTCCTCTGTATTACTCATCTGATAGCTTAAGGAAGCTTTTTATTTGGGGGAAATTATTTTGACCTATTTGGAAGAAAGGCATGTTCTAAGAAATTTGGATAGGAATGTATTCTTGATATACTGTTTCTCTTCTCTTCCTACTCCAGTGCCACTTGTTACATCACACAGACTCAGGAACAAAGAGACTTCTTTGCACACTGTTGTGATGAGTGGGAGAAAGAAAAATATTAGAAACCCACTGCATTTGAAAGGGGTCTTTTTTCAAGATATCCCAGGGGTTGTGAGCTCCTCAGTACTAAAAGACTGCACCTCTTTACCACCTTACGAACTGTGGTACAGAAGGCCTGCTTGTAAAATGCACTGCCAGCTGCTTTGGACATCACTTGACACTGAAAAGCTATGCATTTTGTATTTTTGCATGTCAGAATCTTAGCCAGAGGAATTAAAAATAAATATTTAAGTAGGTTCCTGACTTTTCCCATCAAGGAGGCCCTGAGACAGGCAGTTTGCTCAGCAAGTCTTCTTGTTAGCCTGTTCCCATGCTACAGAGAAATGTGATGTTTGCATCTGATGATTCCAAATACATGTGCATTAGGTGATCAGTGCAGAGTGTGGACTATGCCAGTGCTGTCGGTGGAGGGCCGTGTGAGAGCAGGTGACCTAGTGACAGGCAAACGTGCCCTGGCAAGAAGGAGACCCCCGCCAACATGGTGTGCGAATCAGTCCTGGCACTTCTCGGCAGCAGCCCTCCAGTGTGAAACCCGCTGTCTGCTCTCGCAGATGCCAGGGCAGCAGGCTGCTGTGCTCACATGGATTCTGTTGGCGCCGGTGGGTAAAACCTTCCCATGTTACCAAGTCTGAGGTTCAGATGATCTGGTCCTGAGGCTTGATTCTTGGTTAAGCAAGATTAACAATGTGAGCATTCTAGCATTTTTGGGTTGATATTTTGAAAATATTCATGAATCTGGGTCCAAAAAAGGGATACTTCTGCTGCATTCAAGACACCCGACTAATATGGGAGGTGATTAAAAACTGAGCAGAAGCCCACTTGTCCTCTTGTCCTGTCTGGTTGATGCTAGTAGTTGACTAATCAAAATAGTTCTTACAAATTATAAATTTGTACTCAGGTTTTTATTTTAACTTTTCTATCTGTGTCATATGCATACATATTTTCTTTGCCAGTATTTGATGTTAACTCTAGACATTTTCTTTGCTAATTGTAATCCTTTTCACCTTTCTTGCATGAACCACACCCACAGTGCAATCTCTGTGATCTCCAGCCCATGTCTGTCTAAATTAGATGGTGATTTAAAGACACTATGAAAAAATCTCAGCACAGAATCCTTTTAGACCTTTACCAGATTTCCTCTGAAACTTTTCAGTTATCTACCCTACATCTGATTCAGTGATAATGACTCATCTTTGTGAAGTCCTTTCATTCTGCTTAATTTTGATAAGAAATGACAAATCACCTTCTTTTTACACTCATATTTCATTAATTTACATGGTATCATCTGTTTACATGCTATTGGATTATATTTTGAAGTTATATTAAACATAACTGGAATTAACAAGTTTGGGAAGAAACCCAATGAATTCATCATAAACAAGCAACTCAGCTGGTGGGACAAATCATATATGGGCCTCCTAGAGCAGCCCATGTGTGAAGCTGTTCAGAATACCCCGAGCAGCCGTCGGCGTGATTACAAAGGGGATGCAGATCATTGTTTAATTGAGCTTATCCACTTTTTCTGTAAACATCTACAAATAGCCACAGATGAAAACTGATAATTTAATTTTTACCATTGTTTTTTACTCTTCTAAATTAAAAGCCAGATAGGGTCAAGAAAATACTAATGAAACTTATTAAATGAGGTACATGGCAACACTGATGCTATAAATTCTGAATATAAGCTAATTTACTGCTTTGGGTATCTGTTGTGTATGGAGCATATTAATTGATTTGCTATGCTATTTAAAATTTTCAAGAGTAGAGAGTAATTTGCTGCCAAATGTGAAATAGAATTGGAGAAGTGAAGTTGTCAGTAACCTAAGTATTTAGTACCAACAGTGGATCCCAGGGTCTAGCAGCATCATAGGTACCCACGTACCATGTCAGAAGTATGATAATACCAGTCAGTCTGGCTCCTACCAAACATGTTAAATGAAAGGCTTTCTTCTTCGTCTTCTTACTGCTTTATATTTTACTGTGCTGTAGAAAATGCATGGGGGACTTTTTAAATGGTGACATTTATGGCTGTGATATATGTGTGCTTCTACCAGACCAAGTCCAGGTGTTTCCACTGGGAATACAAGGAAGGAGTTGATTTAAGCAAATGTTTACTTAAAAAGGAACAAAGGAGTGAAAGAAAGATATGAGAGAATCTTAATTGGGAGGGCTTCAAGTATAAAAGAGACTTAATGATGGATACAAATGTAAATGTTAGGAGCACTTTTGAAAGGGAAACTTGGCCTTGGAAAATAGTTTATAGAAGCAAGTATTTCAGGAACTGTAGCTTTGAAACTGAGACACACTCATTGCCAGAATAAGAATGAACGTATCTTAAATTTCACCAAGAACAATCACAGATATATTCAAAATCCTAAGCAGCAGCAGTCCCAGGGCCATGCGATTCGGGCCCCGGGGAAAGCCCTGGAATAGAGGAGCCCTAGAAGCTTCCCCTTCCCTGTTAGGGGACGAAGGACATTCCTCAGCCTTTCCTAGTTGCACTGATGGAATGACCAGTGGACCCTGACTTCAAGGAGACAAATTTCTGTTTACCTCACGCATCTGCTGCTGTGCCTCGGCATGCATTGCTCTTACTCTTTCCAGTATTCCTAACTTCATCATCCGGATTGCTGTGTAGAAAGGAAAATTACCCTAAAACGGACTCGGCGAATAAACAAATCTATCACTGTCCAGAGTTTCTGAACCCTTCTTAACACAGTTCTTGTAAGAAGAGAAGGAACTCTTTTCTTTCCTACTGAAGGCATTACTCGGAGCACCCTAATCAACCTTGGTGCACAGGTTGGACGATTCAGTAGAGTTTAGGGGGCCCTGATGTTCAGAGAGCAGCAGCCAGCTGCCAAAAAAAGCAGTCGGAGATGGTAGTGACGACCTCCATTCAAGGTCACTGGTGCTTGAACGCCGGCGGGGTTTCGGCACCAGTCACACCATGTCCTGCCTATCAAGGAAATGGTGCCAGGTGCACTCTGGGGGGGCAGAAGAACTTGGAGTGAGTGTAGTGGCAAGAGGCAGGAGAGCCTGAGCTCTAGGCTGGGAGGCTTTATCCTTAGGAGCAGGTATCTCTGAACTGGGCGGGACTGTCTGGCTTTTCTGTTGGTAGGGACTTGAAGAAGCCAGTGACGGGGATAAACATTAAATCCCGATTCTTTAACAGATACTGACAGCTCTACTCTGTGTTCCTGTCACCTAGCACCTAGTAGGTCCTTGATTGTTGAATGAAAGATCAGCTGAAGCACATTTTCTGGGTAAGAAACTGTGTGTAGACGTCTAATGGAAAAATATCGGCATTGGATTTGCAGAAGCGGTGGCATGACGACTACACATTCAAATGATGAGGATCCTTTGGGGTTATGAGCAAAAATTATGCGGTGCCCTCATAGCTTTATTGGTGTTTATTTCTGAAGAAGGATTCTTTTACTTTGCTTTTAATCATTCATTGTTAAACAGAGGCTGAGGCCATCTGTCTCCGCCAAGATCATATATACAAAAGACTGTATTATAGAGATACTAAAAAAAAAACCACTCTAATAATCTGTTTATAGTATTATTCTCTAGGCATTTCCCTAAGGCAGTTTTAAACAAATTTCCTTCCAACTAAACAACACATTTATCTGTTAATTAAAACTATTTTTGTTGACTAGGTCTCACTGTTCTTGAGGCCTGTGGGAATTGTACTTAGCAATTCTTTCCTCTTGAAGATAAGGTAGAAGGCAGGAAACCTGGTCATGTTTAAAAGGTAAAATACAAAACTGTCAGTTTTCTGATATCAAGGTATGCTGTTTTGAGACTCGACATTCCAAATGGCTCATGTAGTTAATTCTCAGTGGTACAGGATCGGGCAAAGGGGCTTGACCGTATTTTGGCACTTGATTTCATTTTGTTTTATACCAAGTGCTTCTCTGGCAATTCTGTCTCATCAATACTCCATAGGTGTAGGCATCATTAACCTCGGTGAAGAGTTTATTACCGGCCACTGTTAGAACTTGTTTTTGAATAATTCTACTCCATTATTTAAATGAGACAAACTACCTGTTCCCAGACTGAATCAACAAGGTTTAACATCCTTCAAAATGTGGAGGGATAAGGTTTGGGTGTGTGTGAGTTGGGGCAGGGTTGTTTGCTTGTGTGTGTGTGTGTGTGCAGGGGGTGGGGAGGGGTGCATAGATCACGCACAGTCTGAAGGTACTGTATGGATTTTTCTGGACATAAATTTGGTTCTTAGAATTCCTTCCTTCTCAGTCAGATGCAAAATATGGTGGTGAACCATGAGGAATCATAAATAATGGCTGTATACACCATTCAGGGTCAACTTCAACAAGACACAGGCCACTCAATATATTCAGAGGCTGTAGTGCTGAATCTCCTCGGACTTTTAAAAGGTTTCTAGTGGGAGCTGGGTAGTTACCCGTAGAATGTGACTTACACATTCTGATTTCCTTTATGGGCCACAGATTAATTGCAATGCTGACCACTACATTATAAGCCTACTGCCTTCTCTTAGGCAAGAGAATAACCAAGATACCCAGCTTTGCGTTTCCAGAAACCTGTCAGTAGCTCTAGTTTAGAAGGATTATTTGTCCATGAGAGAGATGGATGGCAGTTCAGCGTTGTTTGCTGTGTGAATGGTGTTTCCTTGCCTGGATGCGTTATTGTTTTCTATTTCTTTAGCAGACTCGCCCTGCTGCCTGCCTTTTAGTGGAATTTGAGATCCAAGAAGTAGGATGTTCTCAATTACGTGTAGATGTTATAGTGTTTTTTAGGGATCTTAAAATTGTATATTATGGGTTAAAAACATAGTTTGCATACTTTGAATGCCAAATACATTTGTGCTCAGTAAGTATTAGGATCACCCTGAGGGCCGTAAGTGCATCAAGGCAGCTTCCTCTTACTGTTAAATTAAATCTTAAAAAACTAAATTCTTGTTGCATCTTGGGAGTGAGTGTGCTACAGGGGTCCAGTAAGACTTTAAAGCAAGAGCACCTTCGGAAGGGGCTCAAGGCCCCAGTCCTCGGCCTTTGAAAGCGTGTGATCGCCTCCCATACACTTTGGTTTCACATCGAGACCACGACTGCCTTCTGTCCCGGGGTCCCTGACCTCAGGGCAGCACAGGCGCAGATCTGCCTGTGCGGCAGCCCGATGTGACGCTGCAGTGCTTGGGGCCTTCAGTGTTTAGTCTGGAATGTAAGGGGTTTCTGCAGGAAATGTGTCTGGCTTTGAAATACGTTCATCTGCTGCAGGCGCTTACCCGGCATGGCTTGGGGTGTCAGCATTTAGTTCTAGGATTTCATCTGGAATGCATGTATACATGGTTCTCTCTCAAGCTACCCATTTCATGCTTTCCATCTACAGCGTCCCTGTTACCATTAATAACCACGGGAGCAGTGTGAGCAGGTTTTGGCAAACGCTCCCTTTCATCTGTGCCTGAGAATGTAAGACCTCCGCAGGCAGTATACCTTAGATTCACTGTGCGCCCCGGTGAGGACGCCGCCCCGGGCCGGCAGTGAGCCCACGATGTCTGCGGGGCTCCCGTGTGTGTGGCCGCGCCTGGGCGATGTGGCTGCTGTGCGTGCTCAGCTCCGGGGCCGTGCAGCGCTAGGCCTGTGCTTCAAGTAGGAGTCAAAATAACAGGTATGTTATCTTACCGCCCAGGCAAGGCTCATCTGCATCCTCCTCTGTGTGATGAGTGATTTCACCAGCTGCCTGCAAGTGGGGTACAGTAGGTGCGCAGTGAGCAGGTACAGCCATCACTGTCGTGGTTATTCAAGGCTCTCGAGATATGTTTGAGTGAAATTGAAATATCAAGACTGTGGTGAGGCTGATTGGGGAACGTTGGACGAAGCCCGTGTGATGTCCCATTTCAGCGTCCACCTGAGTACTTTCAGGGTCTGAAGCTTAACCCTGCCAGATGAATTGTATCTGGAACAGTACAGAGCCTGTGAGTGTGTGTGTGTGTTTGTGTGTGTGTGTGTGTGTGTGTGTGTGTGTGTGTGTGTGTGTGTGTGTTTGCCTGTGCTGTTCTCTTCTATTTAACAAAGACCGAGTCAGAACCATCTTATCTTCCTCAGCCTTAGCAGAAACCTTGTTGAGAGGCAGGCATACAGTAGACACACAGTGAAGACCTGTTGGCCGCCTAGCTGGGGGCTGAATATGTGGGAGGTGAGCCATTTGGTTGACTGACTGAAAATGTAGGATTCATTGTAATCAAGAAAAAGACCCATTTCTCTAAGGAAGTTAGTGAAACGACTAAGTCACATCTTTGTCTCGGGCTGGTCCTCTGCCGCAATGTTCCTCTAACGGCTACGTTCCCTTGGGGTACCCACCACATGCTGACCATTCTACTTGGTGTTTGAGGTTATTGTCTCATGTTGACATGTTACACCAGGTAGAAATGTAAGGACTTAGATATTGAAATGAAAGAATTTTTAGTCCATTTTCTGTATCCTGGAATCACCTGACTCTCTGGCGTAGGGAATCTCGCCTTGCCATGAGCGTTGATTGGTTCTCACAGAAGCCCATGCCTTCAAGCAAGGGACGGGGCCACTCAGCTGGTAGGTTGTCTGTCTTCATAGGAGCAATATTTTAGATTCTAGGACATCTATAAAACAGTTTCTCAGAACTTCCTGCCATCTTATGACAAACCACACAGATGTTCCTCTCGTTGTGTATTATTTTTAAAAAATGGTGATGATGCATTTTTGTATACAAAGCTATCCTGAGAGTCTTCTTTGATGATTGACTGAAGATTGCTTATCTTTCTGTTTGAGCATTTATCTTTCTTTTCTGACAAAAATAGTGACCCATATGAAACGACTGCAACACACTGACTAATAGGGATATAGTATTTAGCATATTGTATTTGGGAAGCGACCACTTTGAAAAGTGGTTGATTCTGTATTGTCCTCCTCAGTCACAGGGGTGCGTTTAGCGGGAGAGATGATACCAGAGCAGAAGGTCTGTGTGTGGTAGGCTGGATGAGGTGGTCCTATCTGCCCAGTGTGTTTTAAAATCATTGATGTAATATGGATGAATCTCAAAATAATTATTTTGAGTGAAATAACCCAGATAAAAAGAGACATACTGTATGATTCCTTTTACATCAAATTCTAGAAAAATGCCAAATAAACTGTGGTGAGAAAAAGTGGGTCAATGACTTGCTTGAGAGGTGGTGGGAAATGTGGTACCGGAAGAGGGGATAACAGATGGGTGCGAGGGAGCGTGGGGGGTGAGGAGCACGTTCAGTATCTCAGTGGTGGTGATGGTTTCACAGCTGTGCTCATATGTCAGCTTATTAAATTGTACACTTTATACATTGGAGTGTATTGTGTGTCAGTTATACCTCAATAAAGCTGTTAGACAAAAATGTTTTATGGCACTTACCACATTATAATCAACTAATTGTTTTGTATCTGTCTGTTACAGCCAACTGTAAGCTCCAAGAAGACAGATTCTCTTGGTTTTGATCTGTGTTCTCGGTGCCCAGCCTGTGAAAGGTCCCTGCTGAGTACTCACATGACGCATGATGCATGACATATTACCTGTGTCATGTTAGCCACAGACAGCTGTCATTTGCTGAGCACTTGCTATGTGCCGGGTACTGCGCAAAAATATGTGATTTTATTAGTGTGCACAACATATTGTTTGTGAGAGACAGTCTTACTCCCATTTTATAGAAGAGGCAACAGAGCTTAGAACAGTTAGGTAACATGTCCTAGACTCCTGGCTAGCATGTGGAGCTAAAGCTAAGTCTGTCTGGTTTGAGGCAGTCTCTGGTAACTGCTGCGTTTGAGCCGTGTGCCATTTCTTTATGGTTTACGTGGGTTTTATGAAGCTGTGACAGGGAAATTTGCAATATAAGTCTCTTTCTACCACCTCATCTTCAACACATGGGAACTCAGTAAACATTTAAAAATGAATGAGTGAACCCAGGGCTGAAAGGTCTTCTTACAGGAAATCCTTCTCTTCTTGTTTATTTTCCCACTATTAATAGAGCAGTGTTGTCACACTACAGGCAGCTCGGCGTGTACTGCCTGGAGCCCAAGTGTGATGCGGCCCGCGCCAGCACAAACCCCTTCGGGTCGTGGGTTTTGCCAGCCCATCTCCCCAGGATGTTGGAGGACCTGGGGGGTGCTTCTGGGTCACCTCCTGGGAGGCTCTGTGCCAGAGGGGAGGAGAAGAGCGTGTATTTAAATTTCCTTCACTGTTGTATTATTTGTTAAGTTCCTCTGAAAGCTAGTTGATTTTTGTAGGTCAACATTAAAATTTCGGAAAGGGATTACAAAGATGTTTGCGCTGTGTTGTGAAGGTGGGAATGCACTTTCTCCCCGTTTTTGGTTGTGATACCATCTTGTAAGAATCGTAAAATACAAAGTGGTTACATTTCTCAAAATACATGCCTTTCTTTAGGTACTTGAAAGATGTTACAACATCAACTTATCTTCAGGAATTTTTTGGTATGTATTTGTTTTTTGCTTTTTGTTTTCTTAATTTATTTTGGTATCATTAATCTACAGTTACATGTACAATATTATGGTTATTAAACTACCCCTTCATGAGGTCCCCCCCACCAGCCCCATTACAGTCACTGTCCATCAGCGTAGTGAGATGCTATAGAGTCACTACTTGTCTTCTCTGAGTTGTACAGCCCTCCCCGTGCCCCTCCCCCAACATTACATCTGCTAATCGTAATGTCCCTTTTTCCCTTTTATCTCTCCCTTCCCACCCATCTTCCCCAGTCCCTTTCCCTTTGGTAACTATTAGTCCGTTCTTGGGTTCTGTGGGTATGTATTTGTTTTAATGGCAGTGCATCAAACTTACAAATACTGTCACTGTTTTTTGACTTTAGCTTAAAAAGAGTAGTTCCCAACAGTGGTGTTTTTTTATATACACCACTTGGTAGGGTCACATTGAGATTTATGTGTACTACTATTTTCTTTGTAAGTACTACTTAAAATATTAGGGATGCTTTGTTAGCCCCATTTAAAAATCAAAATCCCTCCCAGTGATTTGGAATTATACCCCTGATTTCATGAGACTCATCATTCACTGACATTCTCTTATTCGTTCGTGTACTCATTCAAAAATTATTTATCACGCCATGCTGTGTGCCAGGGTCTGTGCCAGCTGTTGAAGGTAAATGGGAAGCATTCACACATGCCTTCTATTTAGTGGAGGGCATTGGTCCTTTCTGCTTGTAGTTTTGCTTTTGGAGACATTAGACGTGTAAGAATTGTTCACATTTTTACGTCCCAGCTCGGCCAAAACCACAGGTTGTTTGGGTCAGGTTGCTTGGCCCTAATGGCCTTCGTTTCTTGTTTTGTAAAATGGGCATAGTAACTGCTTCTCCCATCTGAGTCATGTGACAAATGATGTATGTCAGGAAGAGAGTAATAAAAATGCATAAAGCATAAGAGAATGATTCTGTGATCAATCCACTTTCTGAGTATGTACATGGAGTATGTGAGTGTGTCTGTGTGTGAGAGAGAGAGATTTGAAGTTGAACTAAATCTATCTAGTCTTTGATTTCTAGGTAGTTTGCCTATAACTTGATTTCTCTTGAGATGATGTTTGAATTAATTACTTGCTTTTCTCTGTGTTCTGGGCTGAAAATGCTGAATGTCTTGGCTTTTGGAGTTTGATGATTTGGATCAGTGTCATTGTAGTAAATTGAACATCTCTGAGATGTATAGGCATGTGCTTCTGGTCCAGTAGGAGGGAAATGGGTGTGGCCAGGATTTCTTTTAACTGACAAAGGTGGATACATTAGAGATGGTTAGGGAAATCCTCTCTGCAGTGGATTGGTGGTGGAAAAAATGAATGCATACTATCCTACAATTAAGTTAACATCACTAATTTGTGGAGAGTCCTTTTTAATGATATTGGGGAACACTGTGGAGACACTGAGGTGGTTACCCCTAATTTCAGTATTACTTGAAAACGTCCATTCATTAAAGTCCTATAGTTTCCAGGGAAATTTCTTATGCACATAAACTTGCTTTTTCTCATGACCTCCCTATGCTATTTAGGGCTTAAGTTACCTTTTATATGATTGTCTGGCCGCCTGGAAATCCCTTGAAAGAACAGATTAGGTCACACTGGAGTCTGTGTCTCTGGCATTCTGATCGGGGCCTCTAACACAGTGGCGTTAGAGTCGTTGGCTCACTTCACAGAAGGGCGTGTCACCAGGGCTCAGCGTCACCAAACCTCCTAGTATTTCTCGACCCTGCCCCTTGCCCTATGGGTTTCCAGGTCTCAAGAATCAGGGTTTTGTGGGTGGAAAGAGCTTTCTTGGTCCTTGAATGCAGACAGATGAAAGCTGGTGTTTCTTTTACCAACTGCGTGACCTTGGATAAGTGTTAAAACATGTTTGGTGCTTTAGTTTCTTAAATTTAGTTTCTTAATTTTAAGCATGAGTAATCGTGCTTAACTTGTTGAATTGTGAAGGCTGATTAAATTTCCAACCAGCAAAGTGATTGGCACATAGTGGGCACTCGGGAGAGGATAGTTTTGCTTTATCATGAACCCTCTTCAATAACTGCAAAAATCTTTTTCTTCACACTAGATTATTGTAATAGCCTCTTAGCTGTTTTCCCTGATGGTTTTCAGCCTCTTCTGCTTCCAGGTTGCTTTAGAAATTACTGCCAGATTAAATATTTATTATTTACTACAATATGCCAGGCACTAGGTTTTTTCCTGTCCGTGATTTAATACAAACAAATAAAATGTTCGCCCCTGTTTTGGACGTAGAGAATAAAAATTACTTGGGTTGGTAGTCAGTCTGACCATAACCTAGTTTTCTAGCTTCATCTTCTGCTACTCGCCTTCACAAACTTGGTAATCCTTACCAATCAAACGCTCTGTTCCTCCTGGCTGTTAGGAATTGGAGCGATCTATCCATGGACCCAGGAAGCCTCAAGCCCTGTCCTGCAGGTCGCCTTCCTTCCTCCCTCCCAGTGCGGGGAGAGCAGAGTGAGGCGCTCAGCACCCGAGACTCCCGTCGGAGCTCTGATAGAAGCTGGATCTGGTCATGGGTTTAGGCCTGAACCGAACCAATGCCTTTGAGTCCTCTGTCTGTTCAAATCTTAACCTTGGAATCTTGCTGCCTTCTGGCCATCCTCACTAAAGACTGAAACTGAGAAGAAAGAAGGACCTTGCAGAGAGAGCTGTTGAGAGCAGTTCTGACTCTCCCTGCCTGCCCTTATGGGAGCGAGTGTGGGTAGACAGCCGAGCTGCCTAGGAGGCTAGGCCTTGCCCAGCCCTGCTTACCACAGGGAGCGAGACTTCCAGGGGGCTGTGTGTAGGCACTGAAGCTGAACCCTCAGAGAGCTTGCTCACTTGTGACGCTCAGTGCTGTGTACTCTGGGCGGTGCGATTGGCTACAAAAGTCCTTCTTTCTTGGAGATGAGTTGAATGGTATCTGGGGTGGCAATGGGCCAAGGTGGGTGTCATGGAAAAAATGAGATGAAAGTTGCATCCCCCCTGTTTGTCTCGTGTCACTGGAGCTGATAATGGAAGGTGTTGATGGTGCTTTTTTCCTGTAAAATTCACTGTAGCTCATACGCCATGAGAATATCTTCCCATTTCACTCTTTTCAGTTACTTGTATATATTATCTCAAACATAACTTCCATCTTCAATGATCATTTTTCTTAATATTTTAGTTAGTTCAGTAAGCATCTGCTCAGTGCCTACTGCCTGTGAAATACATGCTGGAGATAAACAGTACAAAGATTGATTTCCAGTCCCTGAAAAAATTAAAGTCTACAAACATATAAATAGGACTCTACAAGGAATTTGTTATTTCTCAAAAAGGTGCAAGCAAGCAGTGAAGCTGCGAATAGATTCTCACTGGCCGAGTTATTGTGGCCATGGTGTACCATGCAAACGAGTTTGGGTTTTATCTTCTAAGAGTGAGAACCCACTGAAGGATTTTAACCAGAAGTGTGTGCGCTTCAGACTTGCATTTTAGGAATGTCACTCTGGGAGTTTTCTGGAAGATGGATTTAAAGCAGGCAATATTGGAGGAAGGAAAACCAGGACAGAGACTGTTAAGATGCAAATGAAATGGGCCAAAGTGGAGCAGTGTCATTAAGGCCCAAGTGTAAAGAGCACTCTGAGGAACAAAAAGGAGACAAAATTAGTGTGATTGAGAGATAACCTTAAATTTTTGACTTGTGTGTTTGAGTGGATGCTGTGGATAAAGGAAACTTGGAGCAAGCTTGTGAGGGAAAAGGATAAAGTCTCATCATGTTTTCTTTCCTGGACGTAAGTTTCTTGAGAAAAAGGTCCCGGCATCAGTCTGTTGGCCTGTCCCTTCATCCATTCATGCAGCTGACCAATATTTATTAGGTACATACTATGTGGCAAATACTGGACAGAAAATGTATGTATAGTGTGTGTTTGTATTATTTTGGGACTCTGTCTAACATTCTCATCATAGCCTGAAATAGATGTCTAGTAGTGTTTGTTGAGTGAATTATGTGAAAGGGTTCTGGCAGATTGAGAAATACGGCTCAGAACCGAGAACACCTGCCATTGCCCCATCCCAGCCCCCACACTTACAGGGAGATGTGGACGAGATAAGGTTTACAAGGAATAAAACTCCCTGTGTATGCCAGAATGCTTTATTCACTCATATAGCACATTGACTAGTTATTGAATTTTGACTTGTGAATTCATAGAAAATTGCTGAGTTGATTTCACAAAGGTGACATATAAAACAGATCTTGCTTTTCATTAGCTGAACAAATTATCTGTGTTACAGATTTAAGCTTAACTATAAATAGCAGCCTGTGACTATTTACATTTAAATTTAATTAGCAAAATTAAAACTTCATTCTACAGTTGGACTAGTCACATTCCAAGCACTCAGTAGCTGCATGTGGTGGCTGGTTTCTGTTCTGGACATTGCACATAACACACAGAAAGGCCCATGAGCAGGGCTGTTATGAGTAGCAGAGTGTAGGTTAAAAGCACAGGCTCTGGAGCTAGACTGGCTGGCTGGCCTTGAAGTCTGGCTGTGCCAAGCACTAGTTCAGTGAAACTTCCCTCTGACTTAACTGCACAATGGGGATAATGATAACACCTATTTCATGTGGCAGCTGCAAGAATTAAACCAGTTAACTTGTGTTCAGATGCTTAAAATAGTGCCCAGTCCTGAACACATGCTGTGTGTTTGCTGTCATCATGTCTGTCGTCATCTTCTGCCTTCCTATGATGGAACACATGTTCCTTGAATACAGAAAAGGAAGGAATTAATTTTGCTCACTCTCTAAAATGTTTTCCTGGATATAAGCTCTTAGCTGCAAATAAAGCTCTCTGTTTTATCCAGTACTCAGAGTAAAAACATCAGTTCAGATGTGTTGAGGCTGTTCTGAAAGACTGTTCCGTATCAGTCACTCATTCGTTTGTTCATTCAGCAAGTGCACAGGGCTGGCTGCGTGAGTGCCGGGCCCTGTGTTTGCCCACTGGGGGCTGAGGAGTGTCGGTCAGCGTGGAGACCTGGGTTGAAGGGCTTTCCACTCTCCGTGGGCAGCTGGGGCAGCTGTGCGGCTCTCAGCTGACATGCTGCCCTGAGCTAGCTCCCTTTGTAGATTTATACTGTCTCGGATATTTTGTTGCAGTAACTTGGGGGGCCTTTAATTTGTTTTTATTAGATTCTTTTTTGGACCCTTAAGGCAGTGGTCTTTTCATCACTGCATGTGTACAATTTGTTATTGGTGTTACTGGGAATTACTGATGAAAAGCATCCTATGACTTTGGGGAATATTAATAAGCCTCTTAAAGTACTTGTTCAGTTGGATTCCCCTGACCTGCTGTCCAGAGGCTGAGCCATCCCTGACGGAGGGCGCTTTCTTTGGTGTGAGTGGCAGTGGGAAAACCAGTCTTTCTCCTCATCTAGTCTTCCCTGTTCATCGGCTGTTTCCCTGGGGGCAGGGGGACTGTAGGACACCCATCCTAGAGCTCCAGGGGGCTCTCATGCCCTAGAAAATTAGAATGAGAGAACACTTAGGCTTTATATTACTGTTGTGCTTATTTTTTATTTAAAAAAATGGTTCCTGTATCCAAAGAGTTGAAAGATTAATAATTTGTTTTTCTTGTGTGGAGAACTGCTGCTTTCTGCCTCGCTCAGGGTCAGAGTGCCATATATTTCGTTTGCATAATGGTTGAAGTATTTTCTTTTGGGTCTATTTATAGGATCAAATTTGAAGACTAATTGTTCCCTGGGTTCAGCCTCACTGATGTGTTGGGCCTTTTGATCAGGTTGACCAGGAGAGGCAAACCATTCTCTTTCCATGACACCAAAAACTGTTCTTTGGGACTCCAGGAGGCTATGAAATACTTGGGTTTGATGTCAGTTCCTCATGCTATCAACCACCTGTCTGTTGTGAAACTCTCTTGTCAGATTTGTAGTTTCCTTTTCGGCTAACAGATCAGCTGATTTAGAGCATGAAGGTACATCTTCCTAAGTTTCTATGACAAGGATATTGAAGAAGAGGAAGAAAAGCCAAATAACAGAGACAGACAAGCCAGCAGGAAATTGCGAACATGGTGGAATTTCCAGTGCATTCCATTTTTTGAAGTCATGGCAAATTGAAAAAGGACTCTCTTTTACTTTGGTTTGTTTCTTTGCTTGCAACCACGTCTATCTGCCAACCTTTCTAAAATGTCATGATGTAATTATTTTAACAGGCCCTGTGTGCTCCTTTATTTGGGGGATATTAACCTTTCTAAACAAAAGGAATGTTAATATACACTGGAGACACAACTAATGGGATTTCATTTTTCTTGTTAGGCAACGATTTTTTTTTTTAACTTCTCGTAAAAGAATGGGGCAAGTGAAATAATTGCCTTAAGCTAATCCATGATAGCGATTTTAAACGTGACTTTCCAGATCACTTTTATATGGCTTAGAAAGAATAATGTGATTTTCTTGTTTTTGTTTGCTTTAGCTAAACAGTGTTGAAGGATGATATAAATTCAATGAATTCAAAACAAAGAAAATGCTAATTGCTAATGTGCTGAGTTTTTTTTTCAGACATAAAATACAGTGTTTAATTCATAAGCATTATTTCATTTTATATAGACTTAGTTCATTTTTTTAAAGTTAGGATAGGACAAATTCAGAATAAATTAGCTAAGTGCTAGCCATTTTCTTATCCACTGTGTACTCCTATGTGATGGTTAAATATATATGACCTAAATATATTATGCTTGTTATAAAAAGATAGTGGTCATTGGCTCTCAGACAGTAAGGCAGAGATTTTACAGGGCCACTTCTTTCTCTCTGTCTGGTTCTCTCCCTCTGTCCTTCCCTTTCATGATGAGTATCCACTGAACCATGGTTGGGCACTTCCTGAATCCCCCTAGACCCATAGCGTGCTTTTGCGTGGGATGGGTAGTGTTAGAGGTGGTGAGGCAGTGGAACAAATTTAACTGGTCTGTATGGATGTTGAGCCTATGGCTTTGGCCCTTGTTGGTAAGGACTCTGGTCACCGAACTGCCCAGCCCCATGGTTCTGCAGACGGGGAATCTGGGTGAAGTGTGCACCCTTAATCCCTTTGCTGACAGGAGCGCCTGGACAGTGAGGCGGGGGAGGAGGAGAATGCTGCTGACTTGAACTGTGATCCTCTGCCAAGCCCTTGACAGCTTTCCCTTGAAGCAACAAAGATGACAAGTTTTTGCTATTTTGGATTTGTGAGACAGTTTGAAATGGTTTCCCTTTCCTTCCAGGCAAAAATACCAACAGAATTTGCCTTTGGAATGAAAAGCACTAATTTCATTTGGGGACTTTCAGACTTGAAATGTGGGCTCGAACAGGAATTGTGCATCAGTCAGCGGAGACAGTGGAGGTTATTTTTACTGCGCTAATTATTATTTCATGACAGTGATTTGCTTTATGTTGTCTGCTGTTTACACCCCCAAAGTAGCCATTGTTTGGGAACAGAATTGGTGGGGTTGTCATGCTTTCTCTCAAGGACAAATCTTACTATTTTATGTGTGTAGATCCTTTCCTGCAATAAAGCAGAGAGCTTTACGGAAGAGAGTCTTGCATATGAAATGTAATCTGGATAAATATTCAAAACTAATAGGCTTATCTTTTAGTCTTGATTTTTAAAGTATATTTTTCTGACACCCTCATCGCTTTGCTTTATCTGCATTAAACTTACTCTGTTTTACTAGGATGCAGCTAAATTTTTGTTACTCACATTGAACTTAGAAAGGAGTGACACATGTAGTTAACAAATAAATACAAAATGAAATTTAATATAAACCCTTGATGCGTAAAGGAAGATGAGTGGAAGACAGTTGATTGCATGTCTGGAAGCATATATGCCTGATTTATGCTCTAATTTTAGTACTGAGTTTCCTTTGTAATAGTAAAATGTCACATTAGCATGTCCCTTTTAATAATCTAATATGCTACCAGTGACCATAAATACGTGTGCTGAGTCTAGCCCAGGGTTTCTCAAACTTGATAGGCCTGTGACTCTTCCCGATGTAGTTAAATTGCCCAGATGACCCTCCTGTCATATATTTTTAATTGTAAAGCACTTGAAATTAATCATGTTTTATTTCTTTTTAAATAAGCACCTCAAGAGCAGTGGTGAGCAGTTTTGCTCACGGCACTTATCCACTCTTAGAGAAAATTAAAGATTGGAAAGGGCCTTGAGTCTCAGGGCAGCAGAGCCATCCACGTGGGGGAAACAGACAAGACCTGCCTTTACTGCTTCCTGCACAGTCTCTTGTCTGCACAAGAAAATTGGCATTGGTGATTAGTATAAAGTAAAAGCATTTTGAATTATTACCGCAGGTCTGCAAGTGGTCATAACCCAAGATGTTAGGCACCTCAGTGCAGGCTGAGCTTCTCTACAATTTGTATGGTAACTGAGTGCCTTTAATTTAAACTACACTATGCTAATCTTTAGGAGAATAGGAATCTGCCTCTGAACTAATTATGATTTACAGAAATTGATAATTTGTCTTCTGCATGTGTCTGCAGGAAGAAATTGCTATTAAATTTGATTAACAAAATGACAGATTTCAGCCCAGTAATTTACCGTCTTTATTAGCAAACTTAGAAAACTTCTAATGATAATCTTTTCACTCATACCAACTCTGTTCCAGTAAAGTTTATCAAGAAATAACAGAGATATGTGTGGCTTTAGTCTGACATGCCTTACCTTTAACAATAAATCTTGCTGATTTGTCTTTTCAATCCTCAAGAACAACCTAAGTGCTCAGACTGATTTCCCATGATACTTGGAACTTCATCATGTGTGATTAACTTCCAAGAGTGAATGCTCCATTCATTTGAATACATTCCTGAAGAATTCTCCCAGAACACATAGACTTGTATAAAAGGAAACAGAACGTCAGAGTAACCTTGTTTTTTCATGCACCACTTTGTCAGATGTTTTCCTTTCTCTAAACAGCTTGCAGTGTTGCACAATGGACAATACTTGTTGAAAACTGAGCCGTACTAGACGTCTGACATTGTGTATGATTCCAGAACCTACTTAGGTTGTGCATACCTGAGATGTAAAGGGAGGGCATTAAACTTTCTGTATAAGAGTAACATGGTGTGGGTTTTTAAGGTATGTTACTGTGCATATTTTTATACAGTCGTAAAAAATGTGCGTTGTACTAAGCAGCCTACGAGTTTTTGCACTGGTTAAAAATGCTCTTTCATATTTTCATGTCAGGAGAGTCTTATCTCCTTGCATGTCAGATGAAGAAGTTGAACTGTTAGCTTTTTAGAGACCCAGAGGTAAAGTTTAATTTTATAATGACATAAAATAAATGTTCTATTATCTAAGTAGTAGTTCACCAGAAAAGTCTGAAATGGCCTCCTTTCTCAAGGATGGAGCTTGTATGTGATGCTAATATTAAAATGGACCTGCCAAACTGAGTGATGGGCGGTGTGAGTAGCTCCAAGTGGGGAGATGAAAACAGCATATTGCAGACACCTGCTCTCAGCTTTGTGTCAGGCTCATCGGGTTACTGAATGGGTGAGTGTAATGGTGAAGGAGGGAGCGAGAGCGGGCCAGGGAGAAGCTGGCTGTGTGGGGGGAGTCTGCCCTGTGACATATGAGTAAGCCAGTGTCCTTTGCATAGGAAGTCTGCCACAGAGGTTGAAGCCTGACCTTTGACTTGAGATTGCCTGAGAAGTTTAGATAGTTGATAGCAGTCTATCCTGGACGGTGTATTCTCAGTGAGCATTGTTTATTGGCTTACTGGTGTTGGATTCAAAATGTGTATTTATTTATATATTTATTTTGCTTAGACACCCTCAATTCTGTTCTATCTCTTTGACTTTTTAAATAAATCAGCAGGTGTCTTTTTTCCTGACAGTACGTGGTGGTGGTCTTCAAGTAGGGCTCTCGTAATCTGATCAGGTAGAAGAAATCCCCTCAGGCAGTTTGCAGGCAGTCGTTGCTGGTAATGGTCACTGTTGTAAACAGGAACAATTTAACAAAAGAAAAACCTAGTACCTGAACTGTGGGGCAAGCTCTCATAGGGTGTGATGGATTCTGGGGGCTCCAGAAGGTAGTCCGTCTCTCTCTGGCCCCATCGGGGCCTCTCCCTGACAGCTTCTCTTCATCCCAAAGAGCCAGGGAAAAGTTGAGTTCCAAAAGGAATGCTGGTCAGCTCTCCATGATCCACCCCAACAGAAAAGAAGCTTCATGAAGTGCTTTTCAGCAATGGATTCCTGAAGTCACTCAGAGGTGATTCTATAATGTAGCAGGAAACTTGCCCTGTGGGTTCGTCTGGCTGGTCTGCGGTTCTCGCACTGACGTTCACAGCCCTGAACGCGGACTTCTGACACACCACGCTGAGCCATGTGGTGGGTGGCAGGCTGTTGGCGTGGGCTCACACGGCTGGCAGGTCTGATGCTCAGCCGCGTGTGGATACATGACATGTCTGTGCCCCTGTCCTGCCTACAGCCTGAGCATCTCTGGGAAGAGGAACTTCATAAGGTGATAGGGCTCGCATAGGCGGAAGAGTCCCTCAGAAGCTGTCTGGTTTCAGTGGTGGTGATCCACAGATAACATCCTGAATGGAGAATTTGAAAAAAAAAACAAATTGAAATGCAAACAGAAATAATTGAGTGAAGAAATGCTTGAACGTCTGGGAGGTGAAGCAAGAGGCTCCCTGGTTCTTGATTTGGCAAGGAGCAGCATGGCTAAGCTCTGACAAATGCACCCCTGCCACTGGCCTCTGTCAACAAAAAGTGCTTCTTGGAAATGAACAATGAAACAGGGATGTAAACATAGCCACTGAAGTGCTTGCCAGCTCAGTTGTTAGGAATGGAAGTAAAGCTAAAGATTAAAGACAGTTTGACAAAATCCTACACACCATCCAGCTGGGCTTTATACATTATGAGATGTGGTAGGACAGAATGAGGGTGTTTAAAAAAAAACTGTATTGCCGCTCTGCAGCTGGAGGGCGCTGGACTGAGCTGGGAATGTGCCAGACCTTGTGCTGCGTGTATAGGTAAACTTGCAGGACTTCAGCTTTCAACTCCATCTGATTCTTCCTGTCAGATTCTCTTAGCTTTGTTCTGTCCCTTGCTGAGCACTGACATTTTCAGAGCAGAAGAAAACCATGTTAAATTTATGTATGAGGAGGAGCATGTCTGTGGGTATGGCTGGACTCTGGTTTAAGTGTTTGGCTCTTCCGGTTAGTCTGCCCTTGGCATGTTTTGAAGTCCCGGAGAGCCTGTAAGTCAGCGCCGGTTAGGGGCCTGGCCGAGACTCCTGTGGCCTCTGGTACGCACTGTGGCAGCTTCCCGGGGGCTCTGCAGAAGAGCCAGAGCCCCTGGGTGGTGCCCTGCCGCCTGCCGCCCCGGCCTGTTTCAGCCTAGGCAGTGCCACTCTGCTCAGCTCGACTCACTGGGATTTTGCCTGAGCTTTTGTTCGATGGGAGAGTGTTAAAACTGAGCAATATTTGGAAAGCTCCTGTGTTGGAGGAGTGTGAGAGACAGACCTAGAAAGGAAGATCGGGCCAGGAATATATTTTCATTTTGCCTTAATGGGGAACCGTTGTGGATGATTGAGCTGGAGGGAGACAATGTGAAGGGTGGATAGGGGGAGTCTGGTTCGAGGGCCTCGTCAGGCCCCCAGCCATGGGGTGGTGAACGGCCTGGACTAGAGCAGCAGAAGTCATGGTGAACAGCGTTACACCAGGGACGACAGTTGGGGTTCACCCCTGCCCCCCCAGCTCCAGTCAACAGCCATCGCTCAGTGGGGTAGTCCTGGGATTGGGTGGTGAAGTCTGTCATGGGCCAAAGAACTGGGGAGAGTGGCACCTCTTCTGTGCGCATGTTGGCCCTGGTAGACATAATCCACGATGCAGGAGGACACAAGCGTTAGGAGTTAGAGGCAAACAGTGTGGAGAATTGGATGTTGGAGGAGTAAATGATGGGTATTGAAGACTGACCTGACTTTGCAAAGTGCCGACTGAAGGAGAAGTGCCCGGTATGCAGACATGATACTCAAGTTCGTGGTTGAGGTCCGTGCCAGAGACCTGGGCTGGAGAGGGCCGGCTCGGGTGGGACTGGTTTCTGTCTCGCACTTTGGTTGGGGGTGAGGAGCAGGAGAGGACTGGGGATAAATCACAGCAATCAGCTTGAGTGGGTGTGTTCCTGCTGGGGCTGAGCCCCGACTGGGTATCGGTACGTCCTGAGTCACGCTGTGAGGGGACCAAGAAGTGACTTGGGCTTAATGAGCATCTGGAAGTAGGTGGCGTTTGGGTGCTCCGTCTGGACAACCTTTACTTCTTATCAAAACTCCACTGAAGCTTTTTGTTCATTTTCAAGTATTACTTAAATCTGTCTTGTTCGTTAATTAGCCGATTTTAGGGTTGACTCGAGCAAAAGGTTTCTTCTTTGCTACCTTGAGATTATGTAAAATATTGATGCCAAGAAGAAACCCACTCTGAACTCCTGTTACAGAAGAAAAATATTAAGGACTCACAGAGGTTAGTGTCTTGGCCAACATGGAAGAAGTAATAGGCTGTCTGGCCGGGTCTGAGACTCAGGTCTTGTGATTTTCCCTTCTAACTGCTTTTTCTGTTATTCTGTGCTGTCTTTTCTAGACTATATATGATACAGACTTAAACTTTATGTAAAAATAAAGGATAAATGATATGCATCGTCTGATGGAGTAATTCGGAGAAGTGGAGGTTCCGGCAGCCTCAGCTTTTTTGCCCTTTAGATTCTGCTGCTTCGTTCATGTATTCATACATATGTTCACCAGGCTTTGAATATTTAGGTTTTTTCTAGTCATTTGCTTTTTTAAATAGGAAAGGACAGTTGAAGTGAGGCAGATGGCCTAGGTTTAACTCCAAGGTTTACTGTTTCTTAAGCCTTAAGCCCCAGTTTTCTTATCTGAAAAGGGGGGATGATGCTGGTGTTCACCTCGGGGTTCCTTGAGGGCTGAGATGGCTTGTGAGGCATTCAGAATGTCATTGGTACGTGGCAAGCCCTATACAGCAAGAGCATAGACTTTAGTGTCAGACCTTTTGGGTTCAGATTCTAGCTCCATCTTTTACGAGTTGTTTGACCTTGAACAATGACCTTCACCTCTCTGAGCATAATACCTGCCTTATAGGGCAGCTGTGAGATAAGGACACAGTACGTGCTTGTTTTATTATAATCGTCATGATCATTATCGTGATGAATAATGCCGCAGTGAACATCCGTATGCATACACCTGTGTGTGTCTTTACAAGTGTTTCCCTGGGGTAAATTCTGAGGAGTGGCGTGGCTGTGCTCCTCTTGACTTTCTAAAATGTCTTTAGTACAAAAAGTATTTTAAAAAGTGTGTGTATTAGAAAAAATGACCAACTTACATTGAGCTCATAGTAGGCACAGTTTACCAATCTAGGCATAGTAGGCTACACAAGGGTGAACATTTCCTTGTCTGTAGTCATTTTATAATCTAGTGTGTAAATTAAGAGGTAAAGCTAATAACTGACAGAGTGTGCAACATGACACATCTTTGGAAAGAGACAAAGCGCTGTGGAAACCCACCAGTCAAGAAGGGCTTCATGAACGATATGACAGAGTTGGGTATTGGTGGTGCAGTGTCTTGATAGATGGAGATGAGGAAGGGTCATTCCTGGCCTAGGGCCTGCCACAGGGCCGTTTCTGTCACTGGGGCCTCACGGTTTGAGCATATAGACTTGCCGCTGGCTTTGCGACAGAGACCAGTAAGGACCTTGTCTGCTCTCCACTCACTGATTCTCCACCTAGATTCTCTTTATCTTCCCTCCAGCGCCTTCAGGACACAGGCAGTGTTTGGATTTGCTAGTTTCTCTGAGAAACATGGCGCTCCGTCATGTATGACTTGCGACTGATTCAGGCCAGCGTACATGTGCAACTCTGAAGTTTGTCAAACTGAAATTCATTTTTTAGGTTCTCGACTATTTTAATCTGAGTTCTCTAAAGAAAAGTTAGCCTCTTGTTACAGTGTGATGGCATGGCTTTGCAAGTATAGCTATTTTAATGTAGTCATAATTCTTAAGGTAAGTTAAGGCCTTTTCAGTTGTGACTTATTTTTCAGTGACAGTTATGACAAATGCCTGGCATAATTTAGCTTTGCTTTGTAGATGGGATCACTGGAGATCTTACGTAGGGATATGCATTTTTTAATATATTCATAAAATTTCAGCCTAGAACATTGGATTAGATATTAAAGCATTTATGTTGACAGGCAAGAAGTAAATTGTATTCTGGTATACTTTGTATAATAATGTGCAACCTAGTTGACTAAGTTTGTGTTGGTAATTTTGCATTGCTCTGAGACTTAGGTTACATATATAAGAGTTGACAGTCATTTCAGTCTGTGTAAGACTTGAACTCCAGAAAAGAAAGGAGAAGTTCTGCTACTTAATTTCTGTTCAAAAACAGTGAAAAAAGGATTCTTATGTAACTCACTTGCCACGTGCTGGCAAGTACAGTCTAACCGAAATCCACCATTAACCAGTGCTGTGAGCAAGTGAGGTGGCCTGTCCCTTACAGCTTTCATGTGACAAAGTTATAATTTCATATGTTATTTCTAGGTCAACAGATGAATGTTTTATCTCCTGAGCAAAAAGCACAGTGCTTCTTTGTAAACTTTGTTATCTTACCAAAACTGAAAATTGCAAAACAAAGAATTTTCTAGTTCTCACATTCCTCAGTGGAGAGCTTTGTTTATATAGAGGTTATCTTGTGGTTTATTTTCTATTCTACTTAACTCTAAATTTTCTGCTGGTGAAATAGGTACCCTATTTTAGGCTTTCAAATCTTACTAATTAAAGCTAATTAGTTGTCATTACTGACCGTTTACTTTTATTTATTTTTGCTTTGTTACATCCTAGCAGGAGTTCTCCTAAATTGATCAGAATATAAGCCTGTCCTGGTCACTAAAGCATACCTAGTGCCTGGCCACAGAAAAATACTCAAGAAATATTTGTTGAATGACTAAACTGATTGTGTCTCTTAGCTAAGTGAGTATAAATGTAAAATCATTTTATGTCTTCCATGAGCTTGAGAACTGGTAACCTTGGACATTTTCTTTTCCTGTTTAGCTAGAATGAATTTAATTTTTTTGAAGTACTGATATGCCAGTTCTTAAGTAGTCATGGAAACTCATATGTTAATATTATTTTTTAAATATATTACATTTTAGAGACCCCTTACCAATATTTTCTTTTATTTGCATATATTGGAAATTTATTGTGTTCTGCAGCTCTCACTGTGGGACTATGGGAAACGTGGTTTTGAGTAGATCCCGTTGTACCACATGTATTGTGATCTGACTCTTCTTTTTATAACCCCACCTAAACTCTTAACACATTGCCGCAGTTGCATGAGCATATCATGAAAAACTCTCTTGGAGCCGCCAGTTCTCCCTTTGTCAGAGAGCTTCTGGAAGGACACATCATAAAAGAGATTCCCGTGAGGGATTTTTGTGTCTCCTCGCAGGAACAGTGGAGCGCAATTGTGACCGAAGATGCCACTGAGTAGTTCATCACGGATGTCACCGCAATGTCACAAAAGCAAAACATGCAGCCATAAAGCTAAACATTATTTCATCTTTATTTTTATTTAATGAACATTTTAGGTGTGCCAGGTATGAATATTAACCAGGCACTATGCTCAAAAGAATCTGTACTGAGGGAGAAAGACCTCATCTGATCAGAGTGGACATGGGAAGAACCGTGTTATGAAGTCAGTCCACTGGTTTTATGGCACTTGGGTGGTTTGGAATCCTGTCCTTATACATGGGGGTCCCTGGTTTGGGGTGGCAGAGTGGACGTGATGAATAGAGTGATTTTAAATTTGACCCCAGGTAGTTTGGTTACCTTACTGGAAATACAGAAAAAATTTAAAACATCTAGATGGATCAATACTTTTTCCTCTTTCTCTTTTTAACTGAAATATAAATTATGACTCTCCATGGGGTTGAGAGGTAGCTGGTTGAAGAGGGCTCATCGCTGAGCTCCTGGGTGGAAGCTTTGGTGCAGGGGCACTTGGTGTCACTTGTCCTCGCCGTTGCTGTTTAAGAGACTTGCAAAACAGAGCTGGCCCAACTGGCAAGTGACTCAGGATCTAATGCTCTCTTCTGCCTTTGCCACGCTTTAATATCAGATGGCTGCCTATGTGGCCATACATCACTGAATAATTGGAAAGAGTTACAAGTGAAGACTCAATTCTGAATCAAGATCAGGGAAGAGGCTAACAGTAAGCGCTGTCTCTGTGAAGCAGGTGCAACAAGAGCTCCAAGAAACTCTGGTTGGATTTGTTTGCTTTTTTCATCTTTAGGTGTAAAAAGATGGAACAAACATCTTTGAAATAGGAGACACAGGGTCTTAGGAAGTGTACAGCACCCGTCATCTCCTTCCTCCCCTTTGTCGGCTTCACGCCAGGGAAGATTGAGGAGCTGAGTGTTTGCAGAGGAAGCAGAGTGACGTGGACTTGCCCAGTGTTTAAGGAGGGTTGAGCCGTGGCATAGTCCAGAGCTGGAGGCTGTGACCAACGGGGGCAGCTGATGACACAGTGCGTCCTGCCCAGTGGGCTTCCCGCTGGGGAGCACCTGCCGCTGGCCCCTCGGGGTCTTCCAAGGACTTAAGGGATTATGATATGTGGAAGTATGTTGGGTTCAAGGATTTATAATATTCTTTTAGCAGACAGTAAATTCCAGGTTAAAGAAGAGAGCGTGCACTAGTGGGTGCCTGGATAGAGTAGTTCTTTATATTTTCCTCCAAATAGCAATTTGGCAAACATTTCAACAGTTTAAATGGATTTGTTGCATCCCAGCTCTACTACTTACTAGCTGTGTGTAACCTTAGGCAATTACTAAAGTTTTTCTGTGACTTAATTTTCTCATCTATAAAATGCAGTTAACAGTGGCTCCCCCCCTCTTGGGGTTTTTGTGGGTATTAAATGAGTTAACGTGTCAGGTGCTTAGAAGAGTGTCTAGCTAATAGTAACACTGATGTGGGGGTGGTGGTGATGGAGGTGGCGGCGGTGACAAGTGACGGTGATGTCGGTGTCCTCCCCACCCCCACCCCCCCCCACAGCAGCTGTAGAATGTGAGCTTCCTCTCAATTCAGTCACCTGCCACTTAGAAGAACCACTCTTCCAGACCAGCATTTGATAGGCAAGGCCTCACAGCCCACTCAGGGCCAGTCAGCATGCCGGCCGGTTTTGTGCTTTGGTTTTTCCCAGCCAATCTCTTGAAGCAGGACTTACAGATCCAACCTCAGTTCATTAATGGTAATTGTTTTCCTGGTTGTTCCTGAGCTGATGTATACTAGAAGCACTAGTATGAGCCTCTTACTACATGTTTACCTGTTATATGTTCTTGAGGAAGTTGATTTTTAATAAATCCCTACCACATCTCCATGGAGTATTAATTCAACAAGATGTGTGGGCCTTTAGCTAATGTATGATATCGTGAAAGACTATATGGGGAAAACAAAGGGGGCAAAACCCCCACCTCAGTTGGAAAGCTAGATGCATGTGAAGGGCCCGTCAGCGCTGAGAAGGAGCATGAGTACAGAGCCACAGGATGGCAGAATAAGGAGATGGGACACCTGCCACTGGTCTTTGGGGAAGATGTCACACTAGTATAAAAGGCAGGATTTCAAAGAGTTCATGATGAGAAATAGTTAAACAGCAAGTTGGTAAGCTAGGAAGACAAAATCATGTGGAAAGAATGAAATCTGTGTTAACTATGAGGCTTAACATCTGCAGCACGCTAAATGAACACGTGTTATTCATTGACCCCGCTGACCCACTCTCAGAAGGTCACCCATCTAGTTGCAGGCGCATATTCGGGGTGCTGGCCTGGTGGCCTCTGAGACGAGGCAGGAACTAAGAGCTTCACCTTGGGAGTCAGTCACATTTAGACGGACTTGGTTTTAAACTCCACTCAGCTACTCACCAGTAGTATTAGTGGACAAGTTAGTTAATTCTCTGAATCCCAGCCTCCTATCTGTAAAATGGTGATAATTTAATATGAAGGTGGCACCTTTGAAATGTTGTGAGGATTAAGTGAAATGGATAACATATGTAAAATTCTAACAAATTCAAACATATAGTGAATACTTAATTAATAGTAATAACAGCAACACAGTATGTTTCAACCAGATAGAAAAACTTTGATTTAATTTTTTCTCATGGTGAGTTGCCATGTAAAGTTTAGTGTTCCACTCTAAGAAAAAGTTGGAAGAACACTCCTACACTTTTTTTTTTAACCTTACTACTGTGAAATTGATAGTGCTTCTAATTATGGCTGTAAGATGTAGCGATCCTTTTAAAAAGACTGAATTGTGAACATACATCAGGAAGAGGCTTGAATTTAGTGTTTATTGAGTTCCTGTTTTGGTCCCACTTAATATGTTTTAAATTTTTAGGAAGGCTGGAAACTGAAAGAGTTGGTGTAATTGAAGAGTTAATAAGAAAATTAAGTAAAGGTTCCCCTTAACCAAGTGTTTCAGTAATAAGATTTTCTGTACTGAGTCCCTACTTTTCTCCTTTTCCCCCCAATTTGTCATTCAGTTTTATTCTTAAATGCTGACATAAATACAGTTTCGTTTTCTATGCAGTGTAATTGAGTGGGAAAAATACGTTAAATTTCTTCTGTGACATTTTCTGGCTTGTATGATCGTGAGTAAATAATTCCATATTCTTGAGCCTCACTTTCTGTAAAATGGAGCTCATCACACTACTTGACCTGCATATTTCACCAAGTATTTAGGATTGAATAAAATAATACATTTAAAATGTCTTCTGTAAACTCTGTGTAGTTCTCAAAGTGTGGTCCCCAGATCCCAGGAGATCCCCAAGATCCTTTCAGGGGATCCACGAGACCAGAACTGTGTCATGCTAAGACGTCACCTGCCTTTTCCAGCCCGCTGCCTGCATCAGGGACACAGATGTGGTGGTAGGTAAATCTGCTGATACCCAAGTGGGAATCAAGTCAGTGGTGCCAAGCTATCCAAGAAGTCTCTCTGTTCTTCACCCCCACATACTCACAGTAGAAAATAATGGCCCTGATGAAGCAGTAGAAATTAGTAAATCCATTAAATCTTGACCTTGAGTCCATGCCTTTCTATAGTCTGTGTGGTGAAGGGGACACACACAGGAAACACTGCACCAGATCACGAAGACCGAGCAAGAGGACCCGTGACGCTGGGCCGCAGGCCGAACCGGTCGGACATTTCCTGGAAAGCCACCTTCACTCGACAGGGCGATGAGCATGTCAACATTTATAAGATCTATATAACTCAGTGTAGATCTGTTTTTCAAATGATGACCAATGCATGATGTTCAAAAAAATCAGGCATGGATAGAAAGATCCATTCAAAATGCGAGACAGACCAGTGGATTTTAATGTAGCAGAGTATGAACATTCTTTGATGTGGGTTCTGACGCCACATTCGAACTTAGCGTTAAGAAACCACACCTGTTGAGTTTTGGTATAATATCAAGAATATCTTAGTTATCTGTAAGGACTATTAAACTACTTTTCCTTTTCCAGCTGCATATCTGCATAAGCTGGATTTTCTTCATACCCTTCAGTCAGACAGCATTATCACAGCAGACAGGCTGAAGAAGCAGAAGAACCCAGGTGGCCTCTAGTGAGCTAGACTTTAAAGAGATTTGCAAAAATCTCTCTCTGATCTTTCTGCTTTGGAAAATGTAGTTATTTTTACAGAAATATGTTACTTATGTTAGCAAATAATGGATTTATTATTATTTTGAGTGGATTAATAGAAATCTGAAAATATTTCTCAATTTTCACTTCTGACATGGTAAAAAGTTGACAGATAAAACCCACATAAACAGAAACTCTTTGGGGCCCGCAACAATTTTTAAGAGTTTTAAAGGGTCCTGACAACATGAAGTTTGCAAACTGCACTTCTAAAATGAAAAATTAAGACTTAGGGCTTAAGGGTTTAGCAACACATGATATCGCCATCTCGTGACAAAACGGGGAAATGCAGGTATTTTTGAAGGACTGCTGGAAGGCTCTTGGAATGGTTCAGAATGACTGCTTCGTGGAAAATAATCAAGAGAAAAGAAAGGCATGAGTTCGTATTTCCAAGGGATAGGTCTTAAGGTGCATGTGCGAAAAACAGTGATTTCTTAGAAGGCAAGCAAAGAACAGTTAATTAACTGGTTAATTTTAAAGGCTAACCTTGGTTTCAGGTCAGTCTTAGGATAGGAGCACATTTAGTTTTGTGCTATGTGTGTCAGGGTACACAGCCCCTTGTAGGTAATGTTTTAAAGCTGTGGAATGTTTACTGTTTGAAATACTGAAGAATATTTATGGTGGCATTTTACTTTGGGGGCAACCTTCACTTGTGGCCGTAAGGTTCAGCCATTGGTCAGTAACACAACCTCTGATGGTTGTATTCTTCCGAAAGGGCATGTGATCAGTTTTTTATGATTTCCAGTCCAGACTGTGGTGGATTCGCTACCCTTACGTACTCAACATCCCAGCAGTTCTGTGAGCTGGTTCTGTACAGACATGCAGAGTAAGCATTGTTCATGCCTTCTAGTTTGTTGAGAACTAAGCTCTACTGTGTAAATATGCAGAAACATGTAGAAGGACATATAGACAAATAGAGCCTGAGCCAGATCGTGAAAGATGCAGCTGCAAGAAACAGGCGTTTGCATAGTGAACATTTATGCTATGGAATAGCATCAGGGTGCCTGTTTTTGCATTGATGAGCTATGTGAAAAGGAAGAAACCTCACTTCATTTTCATTCTGTTAGAGGATGGCCCACTGGCCAGTTTTTTGACTCAATTCAGCTGATTGTTTTCAAAATAACCTGTTCTTTTCAAGCAGTTGTGTGGAGGGACAGCTGTGCGCAGATGAAATGACTGTGAGCCCTACACTCTAACTACTGTACTAATTTTCTACCCGTTTTCACTATGTGCTCAGTGACCCTGCTGATGAATATTTTAGACATCTGTGCGAATAATCAGCTGCCCACAGGAGAGCCACTTGGCTGTTTGTGAGGCTGGAAATGCTGTGGAAATGATGCTGACTCTAATTCTGTGCACCAACGGGAAAATAATAAATACCAAAGTAAGTTCTTAATCTGGATTGCCTTTGAGCATTCACGGATGCTCTGAAACTGGATGCCAGATTTTACATGTAGGTAGATGTGTGTGTTTGAGAAAACCCCGGTGTTTTATCAGACTCTCCACAGGGACTGGGACCCCCCCCCCCCATAAAGGCTAACAACTACTGGATACTGCTTTAAGCTTTCAGAGTGCTGCTAGATATATTTTTATTTGATCGCCCCAACACTGGAGACATGACAGATATCATCTCTCTCTCTCTCTCTCTCTCTCTCTCTTTTTAAGAAGAGCCTGACTAGGAGCCTAAGTGGTTTTGAGTTTCATACCTTAGGCATGGGAGCCATTGAAGGTTTGAAGTGAGGGTCATCGGCCAGACCGCTGTTTGGAGAGACTGCCCTGGTGATCTGTGTAGAGGGTATCTTCAGAGCAGTGGGAAGCTAGGTAGAGGCCATTTGGAAGATCTGGTGAGAAGAGATGGTAGACCCTACCTAAGTCTATGGCAGTCAATTTGGAAAAGAGCTGGTAGGTTTGCAGAATAGTTGAAACCTTCTGGGTTTGTTTGCCAATTGGTGTTGGAGGCAGCAGGAAGGTAAGGGGAAAAACGTTTTTGAAGATGACTTTCTGGCTTGGTTGACTAAGAGAATAGAACAAGGGGAAGCAGGCAGACTGTAAATTTAGTTTGGGCCATGTTGGTTTTGAAATACTGGCAGTATATCCAGGGAGAAAGACCAGTGATTTGAAGTCTTGGTCTTGGACTCATGAGGGAGGGTTGACGTTGCTTAGAGTGTATAGGCTGAGAAGTGGGGAGTGTGATGGGGTTCAGAGCAGGCCACCCCAGAATGTGCCACTTTGGCATGTGGCTTGTTTTGAGCTGAAGACAATCCAGGGCCCAGAGGACTCAGGAGCTTTTTACCTCCCTCCTTACTGCTTCTAAGAACCGAGATGGAGGCCTGAGCCCGGGAGAGAGCCAGCCCCAGGGAGCGCTAGAGTCTGGGCGCGGTGCAGTGAGGGCACAGTTGGCCCGGGGAGGCCGCAGGGCCCGCTGGCTCAGACGCCTCCCCGAGTCCTTGCCCTGCACGTGACAAACGTCTGTTTGCCTACACTGGCTCGTCCCGTCTTCCTGTGAATTGTTTCCCTCCCCTTGGGAGCCCCAGGCCCCTGCCCCCTCTCCTTAGCCGTGATGACATGTAAGTCTCAGTTGCCTTTCAGGGAGCCTCAAAACTTTGGGGTTCCCATAGTTCAAAATTAAAATAGTTTTTCTCCTGTAATCTGTCTTACGTCCATTTAAGTATTAGGCCAGCCAGGAAAATTTAGAAGGAAAGAAGGGAAAGGTTTTTTTTGTTCCCTACAAATGCTGGGTATGGAACAGTGAGAAAATGTCAGCCGGCATTCAGCTAGATGGAGTGGCCGTTTTGGGGAAACCCACAGAAATCCAAGTGGCCAAGGAATGTCACTTTTGCCTTTTCTCATCTTCTCTGTACCTGAGCAGAAAAGGAGGAATTCAGTGTATTTCTTCACTCACTTATTTACCATCAGAGTACTTGATTATTTCTAAATGACCTTAAATTCATGAACTTTACATCAATCAGATACCTTGTAATCTGCCTTCAAGTCAGTGGGATCCTCAAGTCGAGGATGCATGGAGGGTGCTCCCTTAGACTCTCCATGATCACACCCACTCTTAGATATGGAAATGGACATTTCAGCGGGCACAAGTAAACGCCACACCAAGCCGAATTTAAATACGTGCCCATGGCCCTGCCGCACTGCTCCTTCTATAACGATTCTGGAGCCACAGCTGCCTGAAGAGGGCCCACCATTTTCCTGATCCGGCCCAGGGCCCTCACTAAGGATGGCCTTGCCTTCAACGACTCCACTAATGCCCACGTCTCACAGCTCTCCTCCCGCGGCTAAGATGGCCGTTGCCTTCACTCCACGTCGGCCGTGCACGCACACGCCACACCTAGTGGATGTGCTCCACGTCCAGCATCTCGGACTCTCAGTCTTCTCTTGGAAGAGCCCTTTGAATCCTCTGCCCACCCCCCCTTTTCTCCTGCTGTTTTCCTTCCTCCTTGTTCACACCCCTTGTTCGTCCTTGTTGTCCAGGGTGGGGAGGTGGAGAGAGAGAAGGCCGCGCCTCCCTTCAGATATCCCTCTGTTCCCTGCTCAGGAAGAATGACAGGGCTCAGCAGGGATGCGCCTGCCCTGCAGACCTCCTCCCGCAATGTTCTTGGGTGCTTTCCGCCCCAGGTTCTCTCCCCGTCTTGTTCCCTTCCTCCTCCTACTTGCAAGCAGATGGGCATTATTAGAGAACCTCCTGGGACTGGGGCATTTGGATCAATATATGTATGTTGAGTAAAGGAGTCTACCAAATACCCTCAGCCCCCACCCAGGGAGAGTGGGGCCTGAGAACTCTGTGCACTCTGCCTTCCAGGCTAGGCAGTTGGGTGAGACCAAGTACATTGCACTGAAGGAAAACAGGTCTGTTTCTCAATCATTTCAGTTGACTTTGCTTATGTGAGTATTTGTATGTTTGTCAACTGGTAGCTCACAAATCTGGGGTCTTCACTTTATTTGCTTTTATTAGAAAATCAGTCCTGGGCTCCCACTTTTTTCCCTTGCAGGTTATAGATTTGATAAAAATCTTGATACGAATTTCTCCCAGATACTTACCCTTTTTAAGGAATTGGACTGTGTGGATGCTTTTTCTTCTGAGCTATGAGTGATACTTATTTATTTTTGTCAGTTGGTTCCATGGTTCATGAATTCTTTATTACAGTAGGAGTCATCAGTTGGATGGAGAACCATTGAAATTGTAAGTTTAGGACATTAGTTAGAATAACCCAAACAATGTGCTTACCTTTTGGGCCCTTAATTTAATTTAAAATTAAATGAGTCTTAGGATGAAGCTGCACAGATACGCCCGCAGGGCCCTCAGGCTGGAAATGTGTGTCTGTGTGTTGGAGGAAGGCTCTTTTGTTCGATATCCTAGGAAGGCATTGCCTAAAAACCCTCATTGCTTAGAGCGCATGAATAAGTGAACAGAACGTCAGCGAATGTCGTTCTCTTGAGCCACTGGCTTCCAAGAATATAGCCAAGTGAGTGGAAGCGCTGTGAGCGTGTCCTTATCACCTTTAAAATACCCTTGAAATCGTCTGAAAAGGAAACCCGTCCCCAGAAGTAGCCACAGTGGGTGTCAGGCCCGGTGCCCATTCAGTTCCCGGAAGGCGTTTGCATTCCCCCGTGTGGCTGAGACCAGGTGAAGGGGCGCCCTGTCCGTAGCCCCCCGGCCTGTCCTTCCCCAGTGTCGCTGCCGGCTTGCGCCGTAACTGCTGTCCGCTCCTCCTCGGGCGCGCTCAGCTTTGGAGTGGGTGCAGGGGAGTGGGGGAGGCTGCTCTCGTCGCAGAGCCCCCTGGCTCTCCCCCCCCCACCCCCCCCTCCGGCTCGGCTTGTGACCCTTGGGGCGTGGAAGGCGAGCGCCAGCATTTGCCTGCCGCCATCAGACCCTGCCCGCCTTCTCCTCACTGGCGTGGGTTTTGTCTGCCCCGTTCGTAAGCCCCCTGAGGGCAGGAAGCGAAGAGTGGGGTGGTGTCGGATGTCTTTTCGTGGAATCCCCAGCCCTTGCTCAGTTCCCAGCGTACGGTAGGCACTGCAGAGACTTGTCAGAGGAATTAGTGAAACGCAGGTGTTGGTGTGGGGAAATGGAAATTCCGTGCTCCGGATTCTCACCTGATCCTAATCTTGCCGCATGCGGCGCGACGAGGTGGCGCTGAGCCTGGGCACAGGCGCCCACGGCACAGCGGGACTGCTTTAGGAAGTCGTCCACCGAGTGAACTGTCAGTCATGGAAGCGCCTGCCCGTAATTGGTCCTGGCATCTGCCTGTCACCACTAGGGCCCTGCCTACAGAGTCCCGCGGGGGCTGGGAGCAGAGTGGGAAGCCGCGGAGCCGCGCGCAGGCAGCTCGTGGGGTGCAGAGCTTGACGCAGCTGGGGGACCACCGTGAGAATAAAGCTTGATAGCCCCATTTTACCCTCAAAGTTCCAGTGCCTTAATTTGGTCTGAGTTCGTGACGAACTTGCCCTGAATGTCCGGGGCTTCAAGCAGTCTTCAGGCGTGGTGAGCGGTAAAGACCGGGGTTAACAAACCAAGCTCAAGGGTGAGTTATTATAGATGAGTACTTAAAGTCAACAGCTACAAAGCAACAAAGCCGTAGAAATCTGCAGCAAAACCTTTCTGAAACAGATTTGCTTTATGAAACAAGAGTCAGAAAAGCTTTGCTTTGTAAACTCGGTGAGATACATAAAGAGGTTGCATCCAGCAAATGAGAATTTTGGAAAGGGTATAATGAAATGAAAACTATAATAGGTGAAATAAATAGTCTTTGTAAAAACAGAAAGCAGACTTCAGTTAGAAAACATAGCCAGTAACAGAGAATATATTTAAGGAAAATAGCCAGAATGCAGCAGAGAAACCTAGAAAGACACAGATTCAATCTAGAAATGAGTGGGATTATTGCGATAAATCAGAGCAAAACAAATGGATTAACTGTAATCATTATCAGAAGGACTTTTCATATCTAAGAGACCTGCTCTTAGGGATTGATGGGCCCATACCACACTCCAAGCAGTTTCTAATTACAAATCAACACTAAAAAACTTCTGATGACTTTTTCTTTTTTAATCGGAAAACTTGTAGGTAGAATAAGGCAATGAAAGTATAAATTATTTGTCTTTCATTGAAAAAAGACTAATGTGATCTTTTGGGGTTACACTGAGAAGAGATACATACTGTTTTAAGATTTATTAACGTTTTCATAACAGAAATAAAGAAGCAGGATTTCTATCAAAATCAATATAGGAAACCAGAATCAAACAAGCACCATAATTCTATCTAGCTACAAAAAAACAGAATAGTTCCATATTCATTTCCTTTTTCTGTCTGCAGACTCACATTTACAGCTCATTTCCAAAGGGAGACTGAATTTGAAAATATTTTATGTATCTCCAGATAATGTAATTAATTTGACTCTTAAACATCTTAAATACTGCTGTCAAAGAACTTGGGTGATCTAGGCAGACAACAGAATTTACCACCTAAGACGTTGTCTTGTCATTGCAAAGTGTATAATGTACCTCCTATGGAACAAAAAAAGTTGTCTTGAAGGAATGAAAGAAGACACATAAATTAACTCCCTACATACTTGGAAAATGCAATTTCATCTAACAGATAGCAACTTTGTAAGTAATTGCACTGTTTCTACCTCATTGTAAGAGAGAGAAAAAACAATTTGCTCTGAAATCTGGACAGAGCATCTGTCACGCGGTAAGAGGAGGAGGAAATGCTGAGATTAGCATGCAGTAATGAAATGTTGGCAAGTGCTGGGGAAAGGCAGAATCAGAATTTAAGTCAGTCCTAATTTTTAGGCTCTCGGAAGGTTAATTCAGATTGTTCTTGATGTCGTCCTATCAGAAAGATCTGGCTAGTGTGGCAGAAGATCAGAGGTCAACAGAAATGATTAAGCAGCTAGAAAAATCAACTCCAAAAGGAGGTCTCAATATATAATTTGGAAAAAGAATTTGAATCTCTGTAAGCCCAGGAATCAGAAGGGTAATTTAGAATGATTTGGAGAGCTGTGGAGCTGATGGCATAAAATTGAGTAGGAAAAATACTTACTGAGTGTAAGACAGTTTTTAATAGACAAAGAACCATACAGCATCCAAGGAAAGTAGTAAAGATATTTTAATAAAATCTGACATTCCAAAGAGAGACAACAGCTGACATTCATTGAGGACTCACTATGTGGCCGGCACTCTGTGCATCACTTCATGTAATCTCCTCAGGAATCTGAACCAGGCGCTAACATCCTGAGTCACAGATGAGGATGTTCAGGCTTGGTGGCCCGGTGGGTGGGAGTAGTCCTGTGTTGTGAACTCTGGCAGCAGAGCCCAGTCCCAGCCACTGTGCACTCTGCCTTCCAGGCTAGGAGGTTGGGTGAGACCAAGTACATTGCGCAGAGACTTGAGAGTAGACCAGCTTGTTTTCTATAGGCTGAGTAGGTGGTCCTAACAAGCCCTTTTTAATTAAATAAAAAATAACAGTAATCTCTTCTGTATTCCAATCAAAGGTGCACTTTTGTTCAGTCTTCTAGATGAATGAGTCCTTGTGGAAACAAGATTTATATAGGAGAAGGCTTTCTTAATGCAGATGTAAAAGAAATAGGCATTAAGCTCCTAAACCCAATAGACAGAGCAGTGTCTAGCAACAGCACCACTGGGAGAGAACTGGCTACAGGGGAGTATGTAGGGGGTTGGGAAGATAGACCTGTTGGAATTCCCATTCTACCTTTCATTTGCTCATGACCTTGTAGGACAGGAAAACTTGCTGCCTCCCCTTCTGTGTTCTTTGGCTGGGCTAATAATTAAATTGACACAAGAGAGAGGAACAGAAGAAGAAAATAAATTTTAATTTCATACATTTGGGAGCACATAGAATATGAGACTCGAGGAGAGTGAGCAAAGCAGGCAGCTTTTACACCTTTTAGACAAAGAAACAGTGAATTCGTGAAGAATTGGCAGGAGAAAGTAGTGGGCCTGGAGAAGCAAAGCAGCGGGGACATCACAGGGTTTGCTTCCACAGGCTTCTCAGCCCTAGTCCCCGTCTCCGTGATGAGGGCGTCTCGTTACCTCCTGGGACAGCAGAGTATCCTTAACATGGGAGGTTTATTTCCTGCGTCCGGGGGGACCGAGAGGGGTCAGAGTGCCCCTCTTGAACTGGACACCAAAGTGGCATGTGTTGGGTTAGCCTGTTCTGAACCCATCAGTCCCTCCCCTGAAACTTCCCTGGAAGTTTTACATACTAAAAGCTGAGCTGATGGCTGTGGAAAGCAGAATTGGGCTTAGTAGCTGAGCATTGATTGCTCCGTATCTCAGCTGAACCAGTCTGTTAGTCCTGAGAACAGTCGTAATGCTTCAGGAGGCAGTGATGCAGGGGGTGCTCCCAGAGCCACGCCTGTATTGCACAGCCAGTCACGTATTTATTAAGAGGCGTTTCTATGGAAACAAAAGAAAAACAATGTTTAATGATTGGAACAAGTTATAAACCAGTTTCTGAGATCTGAGATTTCTAGATGTCAGGCTCAAAGCATCTTCATAGAGAGAGGGCGAGAGGGGGCAGGCGGTGGCAATGTGAAGGGTTTTCCTTGTTTGTAATTTAAATGTCTCCATGATAAATGTCTCCATAACAGATGATAATTCTGAGTGGCCCACACAGCAGCAGGCATGGACATTATCTATATGTGAGCTGTTGTGGTGAGTTCTGAAGTTTACATCAAGTTGTCCAACTTTAGCACACATGGGTTTGGGAAAAGGGATGTTTTGGTCTTCAGTGATACCAAGTCAGAAAAATTGGAAACTTTGTTTTGGAGAGGAAACTAGAATTCAGGATCTAGTCCATTTTATAGGTAGAAAACAAAATTTAAAAGACAAAGAACAGGACTAAAATCTGATATCCACAAGGGTGTGTAATGGATTTTTGCTGAAACACAGTGTTTCTCTCTACAGTTAACCCCATTTTTATCAGAGATAATCAAAGTAAGACAAATTTGTTTGCAAAATTAATCTAGAACCAATAAACTTGGCTTATTTACATAAGTATAGCAAGAATAGCGATTAACCATATAAAATCTTTTATTAATCTGCTTTGCTGGAGCTTCTGAAGAGTCTCAAATTGGACTTTTAAAAGCCTGTCAAGGTTAAGAAGCCAAGCCAAGGACTTGCCACCAGATTTTGCCTGAAGTACCTGTAGATTTGGGTTAATACTTCTCTTTCTGAGGCCTCTAAAATATCCTGAGGTTCCTGGGCTTGAGGGGAAGTGACTGTCCTCCCTGCTGGGAGTATGGATGCTGGGAACCCTTAGGCAACATATCAAGCCGATTTTTAAATGGGGTGTCATTCAACCTTAGTCCCTTAAAGTTGTCTAGTCATATTTGTCTTTGTACATCTTTCTCAAATGTAACATTCCAGTCAAAGCCTTGGTAATATAACCAGTTTCACTAATTGTATTATGTCTTAAGGAGAACAGAATCTTAGTGAAATTATATAAATAGTTATATAGTCGTAGAAACAAGAAAACTCACTGAGAATTTCTGAATTCTGGAGGGATGAAGTAAGGAGAAAAGATAAATGTTTCCTCTTTGTTCACAAAGGTGTATTTTACCAAATTGCTCTAACTCATACATAGTTTCAGAGAAAAAAAAGTTTACCTTAAATCTGGAAAAACAAAACATTAAAAATCAGCAGTTTTAAACAGTGAAAGTCAGAAAAGTAATAACCATTCTCCCCAGTTTATTCAGTACCATGTAATTAACATATTTTGTTTGAATCTAGATTTCCCACTAGTTCTGGAAATTCTTACCCAGTTCAGTTTTTTTTTTAATCTTAAAGTTATCTGGAACCTGTATTCTACAGTATTTTCCACAAGTCTCTGAAGAGGAAGCACTTTTGCAAAAACATCAACTGTCTGTCACTAGCAAAAGACTTAAAAAGTGGCCTGGATTAAAGATTGGGTGAGAGTTCATTACAGCGTAATTCATAAGGAAATTTGCTTATTTCTGCAACACAGAACATTTTAAGATAATGCTTGGAATCAATCCATTTAACATTCTACCAGGACATATTAGATTTTTATGAATTTCATACAATTTGAGGAACACTTGATACATCTATCTATACACTACAACATGAAGGTTTAGTAGTATTCTTTATTTGACAATGCTTGCCATATAATTTAACTTTCACAAAAATCTTATTAGTTTAACATCTTTTATACAGAGAGAGAACAAATCTTGAGATGGTCCAGGGACCCTCTGCAAAATCCCAAAGTTAGTTTGAGGTTACAAAGACTTTATTTAAAGTTTGATTTTTGGTAATTTTGTCAGAAATGCTGAAGAGGTTTTAAAACACTTGGTCAAATAGAATCATTAGGTCACTATGAAACAATACTTAGTTATCCATTTAACTATAGTGACAAACTTTGTGGGCAAATACAGGAAGTTTAATAGTTGTAAAAAAACAAACAAAAACTTAATTCTTTTAATAGAGAATACTTAGCTTTCTTAAGTAATCAGACCTGATAAAGACAAAGATCATTATTTTGACAAGACACAAAATCTTTGTTTTTAAGGCAGATAACTTTAAGAGGTAAAGGAAAACCTTTCATAACCTCTTATCAAGAGCAGACCAATAGTTAAAGAAAAAATTTTCCTTTTAACAGAGAAAACTGAATTCTGATTTTGCACCAGCTTATTTTTGATATTAAAATTCATTTAACTTGATTAAATTTATTCTAATCTTAGTCAGCTTGACTGCACATTAAATTTCCTTTCCAAAGATTCCTTTTGCACAAAACTTCTACAGCTTTATTTCTTACGTTCAGATTTTGTCCTGTTTTTCCTCATTCCCACTTTGAAAGAATTAGCCTCTATTTAGGAGAAAATTACTCTCTTTTCCACTAACAAAAATGCATTTCTGTTCCTCATATCGTCATACCTTTGTTTTTTTACTAAAAGCATATACCCTGCCTTCTTTGCATTTGGTGATGTTTCCTTAATATTTCTAATTTAATTACATGTATTAGAACTTTTACCGCATAAAAACCTTAATTTTTGATGATAATGAAGAAGCAAATCATTATGAGCTAACTTTTATATTAGCATTCTGTGGCCTGGAAAATTTATAAATACTTTTTATAATTTCTAGAAATATCTTTTCCCATAGTAAATTTTTTCAGTATGGCATAAAACATGTTTACCAATGGACCCAAGTATCTTTAGTTCCTCTGAAAGGAAGCCTATGTTTAGTAATTAATGTTTTTGTATTTTATCTTATTTGGTAATCTAGATATTCAGTGAAATTCTATCATTTAATTTAACTTAGCAAAACTATTAACAGTGGAAATGACCAAAGAGGTCTGGGTAACTATTTTTAATTAGACAGTATCATAAAACAACCATTGCTAAAAAGTTCACCTAAAAACTCTTTATCTCACAGCTATTTAATTCATTTGTTCTTAATAATGTTGCTTAGATGACTAATGAAAATTTCATGAGACATTAAAGTGGTTAGCCATCATCTTAAGTTATTTTTCTTGCTGACATTTTTTTTTTTGTAACAAAGATAACACAAGCTTATTTGACTTTTAGTAAATCGGTAGAATAAAAATACTTAATGCTGGCAACTCCAAAGATATGTCTGTCATAAATAAACCAACAAACTTAAACTAGCTTTCTTTCATTTACTGAAAATTACTATAAATCATGTGAACTTGAAAAACACTTGAGTTAGTTCCTGTTATATTTCTGAAATTTAGAAATATGTAATTTATTTTATGCCAAGGAAACACAGCTCTTTACAAATTAATTTTGGCAATACCACGTGGAGGTAGAAAAATATCTATATTGCCATATATACATAGACATGCATGAACATAACAGGCAGACACAAGCAGACATTTCCTAGCTTTCACTCTAAAGCTTCAGCCAAGAGTCAGGTACAGTACAAAACTGAATAGTTTATAAATGATTTTGTCTCTCAAACAGATGGAAAAGTTAAGGTTACCTGCCTCAGAGTTTGTTTTGTTTTGTTTTTATTTTGGGTTTTTTTTGCTAATTGGGGAGAAGAAGACTTAAGATTTGTATTTATTTTTGCCAAGTAGTCTTAAGGGGCTGTGTGTACAGCTTGGGCAAGAGAGCCTTTCTAGCAGCTTCAAAAGGGCCTCTTTCCCTCCCCTCCAGTTGCAAGCAATTTTTAGTTACCTCCTGGAGTATTTACATTTTAAAGCCATAGTAAGATTGACATCTTTAAGGGACAGAGAAAGAATCATGTTTGGGGCCTGGCAGTTAGGCTGGGGTGCTCTCTGTAAATCTTGTAGGAAAGGGGTAGCTAAAACAGGCAGCTGGGTGCTTAAGCGACTTTCTGGGGAAAGTGGAGGCATTTGGGGGGTTAAGGGAATTTGCTGAGGAGGTGGAGCTGCATTTTAAAAAGGGGAATTTACAGTGGATATGGACTTTAATTTTGTTCTAAGTTTAATTTCTGTTTTTTTATCCTGTTGCGAGAGTCCCTAAGGCTGGTCATTGTACTTCTTAGTATCTACTTTCTAATTTGGTCTTTTCATAGGTACTAATAAGACAATTGCTTAGAATGAGAGCTCCCTGAAAATATTTTTTTTAATATATATCATTTTTTTCCCCATTCAGAAAATCCATTGTCTGGCCTTTAATGGTAGTGACTCAAACCAGTAAGCCTTTATATGGCTTAAGCAAGGATTCGAGAGGCACCCCACAAGGGAGTGCTAAAGTCGCAGCCCTCACACAGTCCAGAAAGTTCCCTCTCAGAGACGGCCCGAGAAAGCAAAGGCCTTCATTGTCACAGGCAGTAAGAACTGTGCAGTGAAAGTGGGGCCTCCAGTCCCATGGGAACGTGAACTGCCTCCAGTCACAGCTGCTGATCTGTGACACTGGGCAGGCGCTGCTGGAGGGAGACTTTTCCAGCAATGACAAGATGATGAAGGTGGAGTGACAGAGGCCCCTTGTGGATCGGGACCTCTTAGGACAAACTCCCGAGAGCTGCGGACAAACAGCCAGGTGGAGAATGCTGCGGTGACTCCATGCCCTGGGGTCCCAGTCTCTGCGACTGGCTGCCACATGCCATTGGTATGTGGCCTTCCGCCGGGGGAGGCGAGGGAACCTCACTGGCCAGCAAGCCGGGCTCTCAGTAGATCAGAAAGGTGGAAGGAGAACTTCACTCGATGTTTGCGTAGGTGACCCACAGCACCATTTGTCCACGTGAACACAGTCTGTGAGACTGGCTTGAACACAGACTCAAAGGACCGTGCCTGTGCTCTACCCTGTGGTTTTCTTCCCTGTAACAAAAGACAGATACACAAGAAAGCAATGACCACATTGGGGCGGTGGAGGGGGGAACGGGATCAATAACAAATCTTTCCTGGAGTTGCTGTCCTGGACTCTCACTACTCCTGCTTCCACTGGACCCTGCAGGCAGACATCCTAGAGGCTGACGTGGTCAGAATTCCCACTGTATGACAGCTCTGGTCAGAGGCCCGCAGCTGAGCGGCCCTGGAGCAAGCAGTGCCCGACCGGTGAAGTGCCCGCATGGGCACCAGAACCGCAGGGGAGGAAGACCTTTCCTCCCTCCTTTCTAGGTTCTTTGGCTGAGCGAATAATTACATTGACCCAAGACAGATTAATGGAAGAAAAAAAACAAAATTTAATTTCACACATATGGGAGCTCATAGAAATATGAGACTCAAAGAAATTACCAAAGCAGGCAATTTTTATACCTTTTAGATGAAGAGACAAAGGATCTGTGAAGAATTGACAAGATGAAGTTTGGGCCTGGGGTAGTAAAGTTTGCAGTAACAGGGTTTGTTTATCCAGGCTTCTTGGCCCAGCACCCCCATCTCTGTGATTAGGACGTCTCTCTACCTCCTGGTGCGGGGAGGGCACCTTTCCCATGCGAGATTTATTTCTTCCTCTTAGGGGAACAAAGGAGGGTCAGAGTGTCCTTTTTAACACTGGCTGTTTCTTAAGTAACTTTAATTCAAATATTCAGTATGCCAGAGTGGCATATTTTGGGGGTGGCTGCCCTGAATCCCATCAACCTTAAGTCATCTAACCTGGCTGGATAACATTAGCTTACCTCATGGGGTAGAAAATGTGGTATTAATGATGTCTGTGTGAAGATAGCATGCTTGTATACACATAGGATGGTACATATGTAAATGTGACATGTAGATAAGATGGCATTTCTATAAACAGCATGTATGTATACACATGGATGTATGTAAAATGCTAAGCCAGTGCCCAGCACATGACTGTGAGTCCATAGTAGCAAGCATTACTATTATTCATGGTTCTGCTGCGGTCCTCAAGTGAGCCCCTCGGGAAGAACAGCCAAGTGGTACTGTAAGGTGGTACGTTTTTAAAGAGATTTTAATTTTGTGCAGTCCTCTCAGCTAACATATTTAATTACTACATTTTACCCTTTTCACAATTTGGGAATTTACAGAATGCTGTGGTGTTTAAAGGCAGTAGATTGTTCACTGAAAACATAGCTTATGACAAATTCAGTGGTTGCCGAGCTCTAATATGTTAACAGGCAGAAGCATGCTTTTAATATGCATCATCTTTAAGTGCTACCAACTGACATTCGGTACTAAATGTGCAGATATGGATGCTGAGCAAAACAGCTAAGAAGAGGACTTGTTAATTCGTATTCTAGATGGAAATCTTAAATTAGTTTCCAAGATTTTTAAATGGATTTTTAGATGCTGGGCACATAGGAGATTGAGTTCATATTAATATTTATAAGGTTTGAGAAGATATTTAGTGAAATATTTGTATAATTTAATTTTGGTTATAATCAAGTAGGAAACCATAACAAGAAGGACATTGTACTTTAGTTTGGTGACTGTTTCATGGCTCACGGTTAGCAATATCCTTCTGGAAAAGCCCCCAGACAACATATACATGCTTGAAGAGCCCTTCTATATTAGAACCAGAAGCCAGAGGTTATTTGTGCATAAATTCCTTGGGCCGGGTTGCTTTATGTTAATTTCATTTACATTAATTAATTTAGAAATCAGTATTGATAATTTTTTAAAAGCATTTATTGACAGGTCTGCAGAACTCTGTAACCTAGCTGCCTTTATATTCTCCGTTGGTTCACAGAAAAACCTGCTTCCAGTACTTTTGCTCAGGGCTAATTGAGTTTAATGTAGTTTTGTGTGCAGAAGGTATTGACTTGTGCATAGTATTTAATTTGTGTAAATATGTGTGTATGTAATGTTTTGCCCCTCTGAGTTTTATTTTAAATGTAACCCTTAAAACTGGGATAATAGAAATTCTTAGCTTAGGCCTGCTAGCAGTTGCAGGTGCCAACGGTTTAAACTGTTGTAGAAATACAATTATGAGCAGCCAGGAGCAAATCTTGCTTTAAGGTCCCTGAGTAACGAATGCCTGTTAGTATCATAGAATACAATTAAAAAGAGGTTTCCCTCCCCTGAGCTGTGATTGGTTCTTTCTGATGGAAGTGCGGAGTCCCATGAGTGGAATGTGTATCCAGCTCTCGTTGATTTAGACACCAGTGAGCCTGGCATACTGCAGGCTTGGATAAATTCAGGGCAGTTATAGTCAGGCAGAGATGGGAAGAGACTGAAAGATTAATGAGGGAGCTTAAACAAAGCTCCAAAACTGAGAGCAGTACACTGCTCAGTCTTACGTAACTGTGCCGAACGGAAGCCAGTCTTGGCCGCCGTTGCTTAAAAATTTTAGGAGGTTGGCAGGAAATGTGTGTTTGTTAAAGAATAGGATCTAGAGAATGACAGAACAGCTAATTCTTGCTTGTCTGTGTATGCTCCCAGAGACACACCTTTCTCTTCATCCTCCATTTGTGAAGACTTGACCGACCCTCCTGGCCCTCCAGGGCCCCCTGCTGCTTTCTGGCAAGGGCCCTTATTTGGGGAATCTGAGATCCCAACCCAGCCTGTGTCCCAGAGTGAGGCCCCCAGGATGTGCGTGTCTGACATGTGTTTCCGGGAGTTGACACTCTCTCGTCCCAAGGCCTGAAAGATCCGGAGCCTATGGGGGTTCGAGAGCTCTCTGAGCAGGTAATCCGAGTTATTTTTGGTTACCTGTGGCTATTGTGAGTACCAGAAACAGGGTTATTTCTGGTTGATGGCTGTAAATAGAAGTTTTGTTACATTTTCCTCATAGATCTTAACTTAATGGATCCTAATGGCCTTAAAATGCTGTTTTGTCTTTGAAAATCCTTTTAATGGATGCTGTAATGAACCTTCCATTTTATATGGTGGACACAGTTGCACTGGGCAGTTGAAGCTGGTCATAGTGTTAATGTGAGGCTGGGCACTTAGAGGAGAAGAAAAGAAACTAACTCGCAAATAACGTGGTGCAGGTGAATCACTGCTGAAATTTAAAGCTTGCCAAGACTGGTGAAGAAAAGCTGCCTTGAGAAAGATTGCCAACTCAAAGCAAATTCTGCAGCACTTAATCCAGACGCACACCAACCTTTTAACTCTCGCCGTTTCTTCTTCAAGGAGTTTGGCGCCACCTGCAGGAACCCGGGAGCACAGAACGTCGTTCAGCCTCTCTCCGGATCCCCTGCTTCCCCCACCGGTCATTCCCCATTCTTTAGTTTTTATAAATTTGATCACTTGTTCATTGTACCGTATTTATCAAGCTTCTTCTTGGCCATGGAATGAGGATAAGCCCTGTGGAAAGAAAGGTTACATCTGTACTAGCTGTTTGGCAGGAAATTCCTCACCCTTAATTGCTTTTTTAAGGTCTCTGTTCCTGCTGTCACGCACCTTTCCCACAGACACACCGAGAGAGAGTGGAGTCACCGATTGGGGGCCGGGGTGTCCGGCGTGTTAAGGTGTTGCTGCCTCCTGCACTGTTCTGCCTTCCTTTGTTCCTGCTAGAGGATGTGTTGTCCAAACCACCGCATTTATTACTGGTGTTGGTTATTTGTTGTGTTTTGTTTTTTATTAAGGTTTCATTGATATGCACTCTTAAGAAGGTTTCACAAGAAAAACAATGTGGTTACTACATTCACCCCTATTGAGTCTCCCCCATGCCCCATCGTGCACTAATCGGGATACCCCTCAATCCCCTTCTCCCTCCCTCCCCACCCACCCTCCTCCACCCCTCCCCTTTGGTCACCGCTAGTCCCTTCTTGGAGTCTCTGAGTCTGCTGCTGTTTTGTTCCTTCAGTTTTGCTTCGTTGTTATACTCCACAAATGAGCGAAATCATTTGGCACTTGTCTTTCTCCGCCTGGCTTATTTCACTGAGCATAATATCCTTCAGCTCCATCCACGTTGTTGCAAATGGTAGGATTTGTTTCTTTCTTATGGCTGAATAGTATTCCATTGTGTATATGTACCACATCTTCTTTATCCATTCATCTACTGATGGACACTTAGGTTGCTTCCATTTCTTGGCTATTGTAAACAGTGCTGCAGTAAACATAGGGGGGTGCATATGTCTTTTGTTTTTATTTGTCTTACTTGTAGAGAAATGTTAGAAAGTTAAAAAAAAACCTCACAGCATAGAAAGTTTAGGGTGCATGGTTTAGTTCAGAGAAGCCTGAAGGGAGACGTGTGCTTGTAAGAGTGGGGCAAGGAGGATGAATTGTTGTCATTCATCAGGATCTCGTATCAGTGGCACTGAACTAAGTTCTCCATGGCTTCAGACTAGAATGATTTGGCTTGAAAGGCATTAGGAACAATGTAGGGCTTTTCCCTCTGCCATGTGAACAGATGACAGCTCTCTCCCCTTGGCGTATCTAAGCCTGACCCTCCCCAAGCCCATGTCCGGGTGCTCTGCTGGGCCCTTGGCCTGGCTACCCGCCCTCCTGCTCTCACACACCCCACACCAAGCCCACTGTGGCCCCAAGTGGATCGATCCCCGGATGTTTTCCTTGTTCAGGTCTTTTCCCTTCAAAGAGCAACAAAACCCACCACGATGCCCTAGTCCTCCGTCAGCGGGTCTGCATCTTGTGTTGTTCTCTCTCTCCCCATTCCCATCTTCATTGAGCTAATGACACCATAATTCATCCACCTTCCTAGAAAATAACTTAATTATCTCCCCTCTCCAGTACTGAGTCCAGATCAGTTCAGTATTCCTGCTTTACATAAAATTCTTAAATCTATGTGTTCTGAAGCTGAATTTGTGCTTCATTCTTCTTACCATAATTTCATCTCATGAATTTTCTATAACTCGGTCACTTGTCTTCTTCAGATATTCTTAATAATTCCAGTAGATTCGGGAAATGGACTAGAAAGAGCTAAGTAGCCACGTGAAATTTCACCCACTCGCTCACCCCTCCCCACACGGTTAAATTACGCTATAGAATTTCAAGGCTTATCTGTTTTTGGACATTTGTGCTAGTGTTTTGATTTAAACATCAAAAGAGACTTAAGATAGAAAATACATTAGTGGTATTATGGGAAATGTCATACATTGGTGCTGGAAGATTACAAATATAACTCTTCGTATAGTTCTACGAAATGGTTGATTATAAGTTGCTCAAAATGCATCTCTCCAAAGAAGATACAAAAATGGCCAATGTGCTTATGAAGAGATGCATGATTCTGTTAGTCATTAGAGAAATTCAAGTCAAAACCACAATGCGGTACTCCTTCATGTCCACCAGGATGACTGAAATTAATAAAAGCACAGATAATCATAAGTGTTGGCAAAGATGTGGAAAAATTGGAATCTTCATACATTGCTAGCTGTAATGTAAAACAGCACAGCCAGTAATGTAAGATGGTGCAGTTTGGTAGTTTCTCCAAAAGTCAAGCACAGAAGGTAACATATGACCCAGCAATTCCACTCCTGGCTATATACCCAAGATAATTAAAACATAAGTCCATACAGACACATGTATGTGAATGTTTAGAGCAACATTATTCATAATAACCAGAAAATGGAAACAACTCTTAATGTCCATCAGCTGAAGAATAAATAAAATGCAGCATATCTCTGCAATGGAACATTATTCAGCAACAAAAAGAATGAGGCGCTGAAACACACATGAATGAATAACATCATGCCAAGTGAAAGAAGCCTAAAGGCCATATCACTGTATGAGTCCATTTGTGTGAAATGTCCAGAATAGGCAAAGCCATGGGACAGGAAGTACAGTGGGGGTCTGGTGGGGGCTGGAGGAAGAGGAGAATGAGAGCAGCTGCTAGTGGGTGTGAAATTACTTCTGGAATGAAGACAATGTTCTGGAATTGGTGGTGATAGTTGTACAACTCTGTGAATATACTAAAAACCATTGAAGTGTTTAAGTGAGTGAATTGTATGAATGAGATATGAATCATTTATATCTTCATTGGGATATGAATTATATCTCAATAAAGCTATTGTACACGCACACACACACCACACCACACTGGGGTCATTAGCAGCAGTACATGCCAGTTTGTGTCTGATTCATCTTTGCATCTTCCAACTAAATAGGATTCCTCGCATCTATAAGCCCCTGACACATGATTGAAGAAAGAATGAATGAGCAAACAAATTCATAAGTGGTCTTATAACGTGTGGAAGAATTTTTTTGGCAAGTGCTATGGGAGAGAGGTGAGGAACAACGGGCCGACAGGTGAGCTGTCGTTGACCTGGCATCAGAGCCATAGAATCACGCTATCCTTTGACATCAGCTAGGTGGTGCATTTCTTTTTTCTTTTGAGTGATAGGTTGGCAAAATATACTTTAGCAACTGTATGTTTGTGGGTGATGCGTCACGCTAACCCTCTGTTGTGACCTTTATTTTTATGAGCTGTGAGAATTAAGAACCTACCAGGTTTAGTTTAATTAAGCAGTAAGACACAGCAGATGGTGCGTTTCTGGGTGATGATTGCCTTTGTCTGGTTCCCTCCAGCAGCGCTCCAGCCCCGTGGAGTGCTGTGCGTGGAGTATCGCACACTGCTGCAAAATTACCAGGAAGGTAAGCACGTGGTCTTGATGTAGGCAGAAAGTGTTGGAGGACAGTTCGCAGTGGGACCTGAACTCCGGAGGAAGTTCTCGCCGTCAGCAGCCGTGGGAACTGGGCACTGGGGGCAGGCTCCTGTGGCGCTGCGGGTGTCGCGGTTCTCTGCCTGTCTTCGCTCTCCAACACCTGCGAGTAAAGCCCAGGAAGATCTTTATCACTCTGGTTTTCTCGTGTAAACTGGGTCACATAATAAGAACGCACCGGAATGTGATTTGCATGTTTTAAAGTGCTCAGGGAAGAATAGGTAAGTGGAGAAACACTGAATTTCTGGCAGGTTGTTTTATTATGTTTGCTCTGAGTCACTGCAGAGAGCCTCGAGAGCTGCCTGCCGTGCGTATTTCCCTGAGTGTATGTGCTCACCGCTAGCATATGTACTCCAGAGGATGTTGAAAACATACATAAACAGAGAGTATGGAATTAATCCAGTGTTCCTCAATGGTCACACAGCTCTTCAGGGAGAAAACCAAATCGTTGAGGTGAATTACTTTCTCACATTGTTAAGAGAGAATATTTGTCTAGCTCAGGTTCTTTTCCCTCTGCTATCTTCAAAAAACTGAATTACTTGAAAACTGGCATAAAACTTGTAATTACACAATATTTTAGATCCTAAGGTAATATGCCTCAATTTTTCTCTTTAATGCAACATATGAAATCATCAAAATGAAATACATTCACTTACTGGCTGTAATGTTGTTAAAAGTATGAACTATGAGAATATATTTAAATGTAGCTATGTTGCTTTAGATAGAATAATCCATTTGTCTCATTTTTTTGCTACAAGACTTGATTCTGAATTCCAGTTAAATCATGAACTTCAAAAACTGTATTTTAACAAGAGGATATAATTTCTCTTTGGAAAAGCCCACACTTTATTCTGAAATTTATATTTCTAAGTTATATAAAGAAACTGTTTCCTTTGATTTTTTTAAAGGGTGTTGTCATCACAAAACCTGTCACTACATCATCCTTCCAGGTATTCTGCCTGGAGACCTTTTATAATTAATAAAATGAACCATTGCTTTTCTGCATTCCCACCAGCTCCACTCACTATATTCAGGCATCGAAGATAGAAAACTGAAGGTGTAAACACTGACTTTGCAATTCTTCTTGTAGGAATGAAAGATTATTGAACTTTTAGTTAATATTCACCAGTGTCTAATATAAGGAAATATCTATAAACATGTACCTTCATAGGAAATCCAACATAGTAACTGATAGTGGCCTATAAATCATTAATGACGCGACATACTTTATTGCAAAATCCCCGGCATTTCATTACTTTACAGAACCTGATTTTCATCTAATTAAACTTTAGAAAAGAAGGAACTACATTATTTCCCGTTTACACAGTTTCTAGGTAACTTGCCAATTCTTTTGCGGCTTTGTTTAGTAGAACTATTCTTCAGGACCCCAAAATAAGACTTCAGTAGGAAGATACAGTTATGCCTGATAATTTTAGAGATTTTAGACTTGTTTCAGTTCTTAAATTTGGTAATATGTTTGTTGTCTGTCACCCAGATTGTTTTTCTAATGATAATCCCTTTCACAATGATAGGGAACATTCTGCCTTCATTTTGTGTTGGAGGATGTAATGAAGTGCAAGCACCAGTAATCCACTGTCTGGGCCTGTAGCCTCAGTTTCCCCTGAGCAGCCCAGCTCATTTGTTAAGAACATGGGATTTAGAATCAGACTTGCCTTCAAATCTGATAGCGCTACTTACTGTGAGACTATAATTTAGGAATCTGTTTTGGCTCTAAAAGAGAACCCTCCTCCCTCAAAGATAGTGGCTTAAACTCTAATTTGGTTACTTTCAAGAAGTTTGGACGTGGACCAACATCCGTAGCATCCACACAATCTTCAGAACAGCCTGTTCCCTCCCCTGCCTCTCCATCCCACCACCGCCTCCCTCCCTGACCTCCCCTCATCTCTCTCCTCATGTCCCCTCCCTTTTCTTCCCCCCCATCTCTTCCCCTCTCCTCCCCCCCCCCCTCCACTGCCTTCCTTTCTTCCTTCTTCACCATCCCTAGTTGGTGACTTTTATCCCAGAGGGCAGTCATCTCATAGTCTGAGATGACTGCTGGAGATGTAGCTACTGCGGCTGCCTCAGACAGCAGGAAAGGCAGAGCTGCTCCCAGCAGGACCAGTCTTTCTTCCAGCGCACACAACACTTCCACTTACAGCCCTTGACTCAGGTGTTCAGGAGGTGGGAAACGGTACCGCTAGCGCAGGCAGCTGAGCAGGAGGCTCTGTTACAGGACAAGGGATGCGTGGGTGTTTGCTGAACAACTAGCATTCTCTGCCATTGTGACCTTGAGCAGTTTATTATCATTGAGCCTCAGCTGCTTTGTCTTTAAATAGTTGTAAAAATAGGATCTAATTCATAGACCCTATTGTTTTGAGTATCAAGTGAGTTAATACATCTAATGCATTTAGCACAGTGCCTGACATATAATAAGCAATAGATGTTATTTTTTCTAGCTACTTCCTTAATATCTCTAGGTTAATATCCTATAGATAGTTAAAATAAAATGTTCAAATGAATTACAGATCCTTAATGCATTCCCTAGCTCACCATCTACCTATTCTCACATGCTAGAAACCTCAGGGCAGTCTCTGAATAACTCTTCATTACTGTGTCTACCCAGCAGTCACTAAGCATCATTCTGTGTGCAGAATTATATATGGATTTCTCAACCCCATCCCTCCATGCCCGTGGCCACTGTCTGGATTAAAGCCGTCTTCATGTCTTCCCTTCTACTGCTCTTTACTACCAGTCAGATAACATCCAAACTCCTTAGAATTGTGTTCAAGACCTCGTATAATCTGACTGCAGTGTTAACAGCTTCTTCATGATCAAACTATACCTCCCTGGTCTCCCCAAATCACACGTTTCTTGTTCTCTAACCTCATTGAAAACTCACAATTCTCCATGAGGGCATGTGGCTCTAGTTTCATCTCCAGGATAAATGTTGAAGAATTCTCGAGTTTGAAACATGTGGCAACTAAGCATAGAGGCATTTCAGTCTGTAGTTTTGAATATCAAAGTATGGTTTCCAGAAACTCCCTTATGATTTTGTTTTAGATGCCAGCAGATGGGTGGCTATCCCAGCCCTCCTCATCAGAGCTGGGTGTCTAAGTGTATAAATACGAAGGAGCAAAGGCTTTTTGAGCGAAAAGGAATGGGTCCGAGGGCTGGGGAGGGGATTTGATGTCTCCCTAATGGATGGTTAGTGTGCTCAGCAGTTCTCAAATCATAAGTTTAGATCTAGAAAGTCATTATTTTTACTTTGCTAGATAATAACATTAGTTTAGGTACTTTATGTAAATGTTATGAATGCATTTTGCTTTCAAATTAAAATGAAGAGGTAGAGAAGGTTAGCTTTATTGGTGTATATGTGTATAGAGGGTATAATGGGATGTATAATACAATTTCAAAGCTCTCTGATGCAATATTTTGAAACTAAGTTTGTAGTACAATTAAAACATATCTTTGGTCATAGATTGCTCGGCCTTTTGCCATTTTCATAGGCAATGTCCTACTTAAATAGCCTGGATTGGCTGAGAAAAATAATTGCTGCTATGAAATAATTTTGCAATTACCGCTGTAATTAAGGGCAGTTTGTTAATGAAAGTGCTTGGTGAATAATGACTGCAGGGCACTCTGTCTTACAGCTTCATGCCAGATGATTGGTTCATGTGGTGGAGGCCGTTAGGGAATTAGTAACACAGCTGTCATGGCTACAGGATGGATGTAAATATCCTTTGCAGTTGATGATGAAGAACAGTCATTAGCCTCCTGCCCTTTGGGAACCGGTCAGAAGAACAAAAATAAACTTAACACATGATGGTAAAAGCCATTCCTCATGTCTCCTTTTCTTCAGTTTGAACAATTAACATTCTAACAGAAGCTGCAGAGAGCATGAGGATGAGCCCTCTCCACTTCGCAGGCATGTTAGTGTGATAAATGTCCCTCCTGGTAGGGCACTGGTTGTTCACAGTTTATAACCACTCTTATTAGCTTATGGGCCAGTTAAAAACTGCTCTTTAGAGACCCACAGGCCCCATTAAAATTATTCTTGTTCATCTCCAGGTGTTGTGTATTCAGTTGGACCCTTTGAAGCGGCCCATGGATGGATTTTTGCATGCTGTCTGCATGGCTGCAGGGGCAGTTGAAGATCAGTTTTCTGTGGCTGGACTTATTTGCCCGTGTAAATATATATTGTTATGAAGATGACCTGGATGCCTATCTGGTCTTGCTTTGTAGTTTGCAAAAGTCATTGTTGAAAGTTGAGGATACTTTTTTTCTTCTTAAAATAAAACATTGTAGGTGTTTAAGTGTGCTTCATATTTATATTCATTCCACTTCCTTGGTGTTTTGGTGGTGTTTTCATTGTAAATTTGCTTAAGCAGTCTTTTGTAGAGTAATTTCATAACATGCACACACTGTGGTTTTACACTGAGATGCTCGTGATCTGCAGCTCATTAACTTCTGCTGACTTGGAAGTCAGCATAGCATGTTGGATTTTCTCTCACTTTATCTTGCTATATAGTCTGTTTTGTTGCTTGTGAAAGATGTTAGAAGAACACTTCCGAAGAACCTAAGCATGGTTTCTCTTGATGTCCGATGTGCCAGGTCTCTTCAGGGCCCTAAGGACACATCATTGCAGTTTGTGTTGTTACGTCAGAGTTGACCAGATGGCCTCACTAAAGGGACACAGCAGTTTTCTGGGTTTCACATCAAAATGCCTGTTGGTGGCAACACTATACGTTTTTAGGATGAGTTTATTGCTCCGTGTGTGTGGTAAGATTCTCTGCATTTAGTCAGCGCTGCTGTTCGTCTTGGCTTTAGCAAGAGGAGGTGCCAGACGGAGGGGATCGGAATTTTGTCTCGGAACTGTCACGCACTACGGCCCGAGCCTCTGCCTCTCTGTTCCCTTCCCAGGCATGGCCCTGGCTGGCAGAGTCACCTGGGTTCTGGAAGGATGGTAATTTCCAGGCGTTCTCTTTGCAGAATGCCTGGTGCAGGAGGAGTGTGTCTGGTTTTGCGTTAAGTCAACATTGGAAAGCAGGTAGCGCCCTCCCAGTGCGATACAATGAAAATTGCATTGTATTATTACTTACTTTGTTCTTAGCTAAAGTGGGGCTTTTGTGATATATCAGAACAAGTAAAATAGGAAAAAAAATCAGTTGTATCTTTAATTGGTGTCGCTATGGTAGGAGTCCTGGGCACTTTTTCCCCCTTCAGGAGAATGTCACACGCTCAGCATTTAGACATTTGGGGTGCATCCCCATTCTTGTTTGGTTTGGTGGTGTTTTATTTTATTTCATTTTATTTTTGGCTAAACCTGCGAGACATGAGTTTAACTGGATTCACACACCAACTGTACAGGCACCCTTCATAAGTGTATTTGGAGGTGTTCTGCAGGTCCTTAGGAAAGGTAGCCTGTAAGTCCAGCAGTCTTCAAGGAGAGGGGCATGCGCAGCTTCTGAGCTCGGATAAGCAGTTGACATTTCCAAGTAAAACAGAACCTGTCCTCATGCGGTTTTCTGGGCTCATCTGAACAAGAGTTAATGTTGCTTTTTCACATGATGGCTCTTGTTGGGTTTCCCTCAGGACAAGTCAAAACCTTTGTGGTTCTCCCCATTGAAAATGGGTTGTGGCCCCTCCTGTCCTGTTGCCATCCTTTTTATCCGGGCAACACTAATTATAAAAATTGAACGTAAATTTCTACTTTTTAATAGATTAAGGTTTAATTTTGCCTCCGTGGGAAGACATTCGATTCCAAGAATCCTTTTTTCCTGTCCGCCCCCCTTTTTCTTTTGGTAGGACGGTTGGTAAAGGCGTAGGAAATTGATTTTCATGTCACAAAGGACATTTCTGACAGGCGCGCACTCAGAAATGATTCAGGGCATCTGGTTCTCTTGCATATGCCCAGCACTGCCGAGAGCCGCACCTGAATCAGACTGTCTGACGCGTTGGCTCAGAATCTCATCACAAGTTAACATCTGGCTGCTTGGTTGGAATTTTTTAAATTTCATGAACTTCTTCCCCTAACCTGTGAAATGAGTTCTCAAAGTGACCATTTATTGTAGACAGCAATATGTCACAGTCAAAGTGATTTAGCTTCAGACATGTTTATTTTGTATGGTCAATTCGCCTACAGAACAAAACCCTCTTCTCCGTCTGTATTTCTCCTGAGCATCTGTGGATGGTCGCTCGGCGGGTGTCTTGTTGCGGTGTGCCTTCCCCTGTGCTGGCTCCAGGAATTCCACTGTTCCCCGCTCCCGAGCACAGGAATGTGGGTGCTGTGTTCACTGCCGAATCGTGGTGTCCAGCAGAGTACCTGGAGGCACTCAAAGTAAACCTGCCCCAGGTGAATGGGGTACGACCACTCTCCACCTGGTCGTGCCATGGGCTTAGACATCAATGAGGCTCCCTTGTACCAATTATAGTGAGGCACGGCCTTTGAAGCTGCAGGGCAGGGGCAGCTAAGTTACTTGGTGTGTGTGAACTTTGTACATTCATAGAAGAAATAACAGAAGGACTATGCTGATGCTTATTTCCCAGGGATCTGAGCTCACTGACTCAAAGACCTAGGTTCCTGGCGAGGCTTCTCTCCTGCCGTGCGCCCCCACTCACCCTTACACAGTACTGCCAGTGGGCTTTGATCAGGAACCCGAGGAGGGTGGCTTCTGCTCCCGCCCGTCGCTGTGCTCACCAGTCTGCACCCATCTGAGGTGGCGGTGGTATCTGTTCAGGGGACCCCAGGCACTGGTAGTCCAGTGCACTGACTTGGTTGACCTTGAAGATTAACTGGTCACTCATGGTGGTGAGTCCGTTGAGAACATTATCCATCATGATATCAGTACTCTTGGATCTCTTATCAGCAGTTCTCTGAGGCTGTATTAGGGAGGATAGAAAGCTTCAAATTTGCAGTGAGTTGAATATGGAGACATTTTTTTACTTAACTAGCCTGGGGCGGATGTTCCAGGGCTATGGATAGTCAGCTCCACCCAGTCGTTCAGAGACCGAGGCTCGTGGTCACTCTCCCACCTTGTACGTGTAGCCTCTGGAGTCAGTCTGGTCATACCATTTCAGCCACTTGGAAGAGGGGAAGAGAAAGTGGGGGCAGAGCGGCCTGCTCTTGAGGCCCCAGGCTAGACTTGGCACAGAAAACTGCTGTTCACATTGGAAAGAACTTAGTCACCTGGCCAGCCTGGCTGCAGGACGGGGTGGGGAGTGCATAGCAGCTGGCCAGCCTTGTGCCAGGCTGGGTGGAAGAAAGGGAGAATGGGTGAGTGGACAGTTAGCCGTCTCTTGGCCCTTAGGTGTTTCTGAATTTATCTAGCCTTCATCTTTGTTTTACAAAGCCGCACAGTTGATCTTAGACTTTAAACAAGAGCTGATCCTGTGTATGACGCTGACTCCTCCTGTGTTTCCTTGGGGCGGAAGCCCTTTATAAAGATAATTGTAATAACTGGCAGATCACCCAGCTCACCTCCTGCTGGTTAATATCAGGCGCTCAGTACTTTGCACACAGGTATTTTTACACTTTGAAATCACAACGTAAGTCTGCCTGGCAAATAGTTGCCATTTACAACATTTGAATGCTTGTTTCATCTCCTCCCACTTTGTTGGGTCTAGAAGCATGATAGGGTAGGGACGTTTTGCAGATGTTTAATTCCCTTTTCTTCCTTTGGGAAGATACTATATGTACTATTGGTATGCTAAGCATTATTCAGGAAAAACCCAGAAGGTATGATCACTATTGTCTGCAAACACCATGTATGGTATGTACAGGTGGTCACTGCCTCATGTAAAATTAGGTTTCCATCCAGGATCTTTGTTCAGAAACAGTACTTGAGTTGACATGAGAAATTGTTGCCAATGTTACTGCTTTTGGCTTTTCTAGTATATTTCCTCCAAGGATCTACAGCATACTTTCCCCTACCTTGATTAGATTTTAGAGACAATGTCTGATTTTCTGCTGACATTGTTTAGAGAAATTATGCTCCCAACCATCTCCGGACGCTTTAGGATGAAATATGTCAAGATCTTTGAGGCATCTAAACCCTTGTTGAGATCGGCTTTAGTCTCTGCTTTACCATAAGCAAGGGATTGTCAGAGTTCTTGCTGTCCAATGAATGTTATTTTTAAGATAGGATTTAGATGATAGTCATCCGACTTTTTAAGTATTAGCACAACCAGACAGTTTTGGTTTTGTGCAGATACAAATAATCTTCAGTTTTGTTTTATTTTTGGTGTGTGAGAAGGAAGAAATAAATTCGGTTTATTCTAAGAAAGGTCAGTATGTGTTCTTCCTTTTATGTAAAAGTAGCTTCATTTTAAATACATTTTCCTTTGAGATATCTTGTTGCTCTAGTATTGATACTGCATAAAATATGAGTAGATATTTCTTGAAGAGTTTTCTAGTGTGATTTAGTATAAGCTTATAGTTCTGTGATTTCAGCTACACTGACACTGCTCTTCTTGGATTAGTACATTTCAGCAGTGTATTTATATAGCATCCTACCCTCCAGTGATCAAAACATGAGATGCTTTAGTGTAGAACTGCTTGCGAACGGTGATGGGGAGAAAACACACCTATCTAATGGTGATATTAATCTGTTTACAATGTCTGGTGAATGTACCTAATGTCTGGGGCATGTTAAATTGGAGCAGAGTACCTGAAGTTTACATGAAGTAGCACTGGAGCAAGAAACAAATCATTTTTCTCTCCATTAACCAACGGCTACCTCGCCTTGCTCGCTTACAGCATCTCAGATGGCTGTCCCTGTACTGTCACACCGTTCCATGATTCCGTGTTTACATTTCTGTCTTCTCTGCTAGACTGTGAGCTTCTTGTAGAAAGGGGACATGCTCTGTTCAAGATTGCATGGCACATCTACTCATTAAGTGGTTGATGGATGAATTAAATGAGGAATAAATATCTCGAATTGGGACAATCTTATCCCTGTGCCAGTGGGTGGAAACGAATCCAAAGATACTCCCTCAAGGCGCGGGACACCTGTAGTTAGGTTTTCTGTATATAATGGATCTTTTTGTTGCCCTTCTCTGCCCATCTGAGTATTAGTCTTTTCTTAAAAATCCAGAGAAGACACACACCAAGTATATTGGTCAAACATGATAAAGCTGTTGTTTTATTCACCTAACTGTTAAAACAAAAACTTTTCAGGAAGAAGTGGAGGGTTTCTCCCATAAGAGGTGTCTGACTCACTGGCAAGCTCCTTGCCCGCCTATGCGTGTCTGTTCATTGGGGAGCTCAGTGACAGCAGGGCCCCGGTGCCGCTGTGGGGACCGTGAGGCTTTGGTCCAGGGGCCCACACATGGTCACCTCCCAGCAAATGTTAGCCAGGGAGGTAGTGGTGGTTATTATGGTTTGTTCTTCTCCTCAGAGGTCTTCTTGATTAAAAGTTTAAGATTTCTATTATATACAGTTGCTCTTTTATGCATTCTGCTCTGAAATGGGACTGTTTTCATAGAAGTTATCCTCCATCACGACAGGCAGGGTTTAGCGAGAGCTAGGTATGGTTCTACATGCTCAGGGAAAACAGGATGTGGTGAGGCCATCTCTCTCCCTGCTTTACAGACGTGTTGTGTCAGGAGCTGTTCGAACTATGTAAAGTGGCACGTGTTTGCTTTTCCAGCGTAGAATGCACGTAACTAATAGGATCCCTTCTGTCAGATGGTTCTGGAAGCTTACTCAGAGCATGAGTAAAATGGTAAGATGCTGCAGACTTGGGTGTTACCTACAAATACTCTTTCCCCTTCAATTTAAAGAGTGTATTTATTTCTAGGTGGGAAATGGAAATGTGTTGAAGCCCTCCCCTCACCCCACCCCAACCTTTTATTGAAGAGAGCATTTTCTGTTCTTTCTAGGATCTAGTGCTGTCGCACTATGCCAGATCTCAATGGGAGGAGGGCCTGTTTCAGGTAACCTCAGCTGTCTGGAACACAGCTTGGGAGGGAGTGAACCAGAAAGGCCTTTTGAGCTTCCACAAAATGGGTCACAAAGCATTTGTTTTAAAACTCCAGGAAATTACTCCAAAAAAAAGCCCCTGGGGTTTTACCACCAGCAAATTATTTTTTAATTTTATAGTCCTATGGAATTTGTACAAACCTTATCTGTCTTAGTTATCTTTTCTCAAACCCCAGCACATTGGAGCCAGAAAAGTTGAGGTTTTAGAGGTAGAGTGGGGACCTGCTGCTAAATACAAGTGGCCTCAAGAGGCCCGAAGAGTTCATTGCTAGTACTGCACAGGCCGCCAGTGCCTCCTGAATCCACAGTGAAGGTGAAAGTCTTTGCATTTTGCTCTAAGATGGCAGGTACTATATAAACTTTTAGAACATTGTCATCAGTGTAATTTAAATAAAAAATACTGATCCTATGAAAAGCTGCATCATGATTCCAGATACACTGGGACTTCCTCTTTTTCTTTGCCGTCATGAGCTGGCCGTGGGTTTCTTGAGGCATGAATCTTGGTTTTTATGTCTTAATAAAGTTTCTCTTTTGATTTATACCATTATGCATATATGATTCTTGTCCACTTAATTTTTCCCCTTAAAGGAATTTAAAATGAACATTTAGATAGTTGAGTAACTTAAGATGTCTTGAATATTGAACTTACTGCTTGGTTTTTACTTTTAAACATCCCACCCTGTCTTCATGCTCTCACCCCAAATCCTAAACAGCAACCATAGCCACAAACAGCCGACGGTATCAGCATCTATGTCCCCTCCACAACTACATTTCTCAGCTGGACCCTGGGGGTCACTCCCCAGAGCATTGCTGGAATGCAGCGCCGTGCCACACACACGGAAAGTGCTCAGCAATTCTCACAGCAACAGTTGTTCAAGGCAGATGTTAGTTTAAGCCCCATTTGCAGATGAGGATGTAGAAGTTAGAGAAATTCAGTGGTTTGCTTCAAGTCACACTGCCACAGGGTAGTAGAGCCGGGGCAAGCATCGGCCTGTTGGCAGCCCTGTGTTAGCTGCAGGGCTTTATGCCTTGTTGCAAGAGAAGCTTGGTTATTCCTGGACTTGCTACTTTGTTTTTACATAACTTCGTAGAACAGAGTTCCTGTCTCCTAATTGACAAAAAGTAAAAAGAAATAATTGACTAATTGAAATCTTTTATTAAACTTCTCTGGCTATTGAATTGGCATAACTGCCTCACTCAAAGAAAATGAACTATTTAAAAGCACTGGTATTTTGTGATCTCCCACCCCTCACCGCCCATTTACCTACTCTTTTATTTTCTTTTATACTTGGACAGAATTCTTAGATTGTGTACTGAAAAGCCCACCGGTTAAAGCTAAGCTGTATGTTTAAAATATGCATTCAGAATCCTCCTCTGGGCTTTCCTTTTTAAACTTTTTTAGAGAGTTGACAACTTTAAAAGAAATGGTATGTTCCTATAACCCCCAAGAATATCTTATTTAAATTTAGTCACTGGTTTGGAGGAAGAATAAACAGAACCTTCACTTAAATGTTCCTGTGTTTTAGAAGAATGAATGGGTAGTGATACAGTTTTACAGCCAGTATAAGAATAAAGAAGATAAAAGAAAATTGAAACCCCAAATTATTGGTTTTAGCTGAGCATTTCTGATTTAATTCTAAATTGTGAATACAGTTTATGCCTTGCTTAAAATTTATTGCCAAGTTGTGGGAGCAAATCTCTACCTTTTGTGTAACATGTAGCTTATTATTGTCTATGTAGACAGTTCAAGTGAAGAGCGGTAAATCATTACCCATATTTACATCTAATACACTGCCTCAATAAATATTTGTTGATTGAATAAATAGAAGAATGAGTGAATTTCATTCAAAAAGTAAAAGGTTCAATGTGTCGGCATTCATACTATCCGCAGCAGTTAGGTCTCATGAAAGTCATGAATGGCACCGCACGGACCACGAAAAAGTTCTTGGTGCTATTGACACCTGTGCCTGCGACAGAAAACCCGAATATTAAAAACAGAATAGTTTCCTTTGTTAAAGAATTCACTCTAGGATTCTAGTATTTTCCACATGGGTCCCAAAGATCAGCTTTGTACCAAAGGAAAATTATATTTCATGGTCTTCATTTAAATGCCTTCTCATCTATTTCTAATCTATTTAGTGAGTGCAAACACAGATTTATAAGTAACAGTGGTTACAATTTCTGTATATATTTCTGCTATGATTTAACCCTTCTTATATCTGATTTTCAACCATGGGTTTCCCCAAAATTGCTTCTAGACAGCAGAGTTAGATGTCTTCAGCTGATAATAGAATGTTTTCGCTCCAGAGGATTGAAATCTTCCATTGTGATGTTTAAAACTTTCACCTGTTAAGGACAAAAACCTTGCAGGTGAAAATGTAAATACATACTTTGTGCCTCTTACAGTAATCATTTTAAAGGGTCACACAGACTTATTTCATTGAGTTGGCATTGAACAAAATCCTTTTTCTATTTTTAAATGAATTGTATTTAGACTATTCGAATAGTCTTAATGGTAGCAGATCTTTATCCTTTGGGGTAATTTGATTTATTTGGAACAAGCACAGAGTCATCTGGAATCATGTTATTAAGGTGGACAGTGCATTTGTGGCTTCTAAAAAGAGGGCTTGGGGTGAGTGAGGGGGACAAAGAGGCACAAACTCTCAGTCATAATTTAAGTTGGCCACGGGGAGGGTAGTGCAGCGTGGAGAATAATAGTGGTTCTGTAACATCTTCCTATATTGACAGATAGTAACTGCACTAGTTGGGGTGAGGATTTAATAATGTGGGTAACTGTTGAATCACCATGTTGTATACTTAAAACCAATATAATATTGTATATCAACTATATTGCAATTAAAGATGATGCTAATGAAGACAGGAATAGAACAAAGTCATATTAATGTAAACAGTAAGGTATAATTTCCTTTCTCAGTGTCCTGGGGAGTGTGGGGGTGGCCAGATAGCTGGTTAAGATTCTCCCAGTTGTAACATCTTATTAGTTCCCTCATTAATAAATGAAAGACATTTTTTAAAAAAGAGAGAAAAACAGCAAGAAAACCTGGGTGTAGCTATAAAACACGAGGATGTAAGTGTGACGCATTGATTGTCACAGAGGGAAAGGGTGAAGGGACTAGTTCAGATTGACGGCATCACCGGGAGTGTGCATACGGCCTCTCACGGCAACTGTTCTGAAGGATGATACACATTTAACATTTTAAATCTATGAATTCCAGTGAGTTTTCCTGCAAGTTTTAACCTCATCAATTAAAGTCCCATCTTACATGCAGATACAGACCGATGTGCTGCAGCAGGAAGGTAAGAACCAGGCACCAGGACGGAGCCGGGCCTGAGTTGCTGAAGGAGAAGTGCGGATCGGTGTCACCTGGGCCTTAGGGGATGCAAGTGATGGGGCCTCAGCGGTTTTCTTTTTTCTGGCTTGAATAGTTGAAAATCCATTTTAAAATGTTCTTCTGGCCTTGTTCTTCTGTGTCTATGTTTTGTTGTTGTTGTCTTGTTGCATTGGAAACAGAGTCACTGCCATTCGGGTCTTCCTACTGAGGGGAGGTAGGGCCCTTCTGAGGAACATTATTTTCTGATTTGCAGAATCTGGCCACCTGGGGCATTTTACCTTTTCAAGTTGCTTTTTGAGAAGGAAGATCATGTTGTCAAAAAATTACTTAGGCTCTAGTTATCATACATGCTTGCTTCTGCTTGAAGTTTTTACCAAGCATGCATGACCATCAGATACTTTTAATGGGCTGGAGGTGCATCTATAAGAAACATCTCTGCAGTGTGGGAAATTTAATTTGCTCTAAGTATGGAAATCCAGATCAACAAAAATGAAAGCATTTCAAAGATATGTCATAAATATCTTATAATGAATGTTGATTTTGGCATGAAATACTTTAACTGTTAACGCAACAGCATGGTGCTCATTCTGATGTTCTGACTCTCGCTCGCTCACTCACCCAGTCGATCCCAGTTGCTACTCTGCGTGAAGTATTGATGGACAGCTTAAATACTTCTCATTTTGAAAAGTGAAGCATGTGTAATTAAGCGATGCATCCGTAAGTTGGATACCAGGTCTTTACTGAGGTCCAGTAATGAATAAAAAGTGCATTAACCAAATTAAAACTCTGACATGTCTGTATATTGGCTATTGACATGACTTTGTGAATCTCATTATGTATAGTGGAGTCCTGTTTATCAGTGAGCTTCCCAGAAATTTCTCTTCTAGTAAAGCTTTGGTTTGCTTCTCAGTTGGGTAGGGGAGATAATCCTGTGACATTTCACCTTGCTTACTAATTTATATAAGACATTCCTAATTCTCAATGACTCAGAAATCTAGAAAACATCTAACAGGCCTTTTCTCTCAAATTGTGTCCAGTACACAGATAAATGTTTCCTCAGATTCTGTCCTGTATCCATGACTATGGGGACCCTTAAAAGTGAGTAGATGGCTATTGATCTTAGCAGGTGTTGTGTGTGTGTGTGTGTGTGTGTGTGTGTGTGTGTGTGTGTGTGTGTTTCCCCCACAAATACCCCTTCACCGATGTTTTGGAGCTGAATGATGCTGTTGCTGGAAGTGGTCGATGCATAGGGAAATGTGTCTTGAGTTACACATGACGGAAATTAGATGTTAAACTGAGAGTTTACACTGCATATTCTTTATTCCGCTTTTAGCAGAATTTTGTCAGAACTGAATATCTGAGATGGGTGACTGGTCTTTTTCCAACTCTAACCTGAGTCACTGATAGACCCCTGAGGGCACCTGTGGGCACTCCACCTCTCTGAATGCTTTAGAATCGGGCTGTTGCCCATCCGAAAGGAATCTGAAGTCAAGATGCCAGAAAACACAGATGGGAGGGAGCTGTGGTGGTGGAAGGACTGTGCTTTAACAGAACATTAAGGAGTCCCTCCTCCGTGGTGGCCAGCCAGTGCCTTGTGCCTTTCCTCTCCTTGTGCCATGACTCTCCGGGCCAGAGGGGAAAGGAGAGGAATCTGAGAGGCCAAACTGGATGGATGCGCATTGAGACCAGGAAGAGGGGAAAGTTGTGCTAATGCACACTGGGTTGGGCTGTGTGTGCATAATCAGACTTGTCTGAGCCCATGAGGAGCCCGTAAGCTGGAGTCTAGATGATCCTCCAGCCCTTCCGGGGGTTGGATGGCAGGTAAGGCTAGAATCGAGTATTTTTCCATCTCGCCATCATCTCCATGAAGCACTTGTCAAGCAGCGACTGGAGGGCTCCCAGGGATTGGGTTCCTGGGTATCCGTCAGAAGTCGGTTTCTCACTTAGGGGCAGGAGCTCTCATTTCAGCCCCTGAGTTTCGGTGTCTGGCGTGGTGGACAGTGTGTGCAGCCTCACACTGCTGTGCGGACTCACAGTGGGAGCCGTTCCTTCGCTCTCTGACCCGAGATGGTGGGCTGATAGGTTTCTTCCATTGCTCACCTAGTTGCTGGGCACAACTGTCGGCACAGAGCCGGCGACCTCGTGTTACCAGGTGACTTGACTGCTCCCCAAACAAGGCTGAAAACTGACTGAGAACACGGACTTCACGAAGGGAAGCCTGTCATGTTTTCGTTTCTTAGTTGAGTGGCAGTTTAAATATATTTGTTTGTTGCACATTTTATTAATATTTACATGTGTACGTAGAGAGGATTTTATCTTAGGCAGTTATGGTTCTTGGTGGGTACGCCTGTTTGAAATGTGGTAACCAGTCAGATGATTTCCTTGATAATCTAGGAGGAAATATATAGGTAGTGGATGTGTCATTTTATTAGCACAATGTCTCTATTTAAGTTTTCTTTGAAGTCAGGAAGTTTGGACATAAGCTGTTTATTATGCCATAGTTATCTCTTCCTAAAGAAAGCCACCGCTGAATTAACTTTTGCATAGTGTATTTCTATCAAAGCATTTGATCCTTGTTCCTGCAAGATAATCCTAAGAACTTTTTATTTTGAGAATAGAAAAGCATGATGGATTTAATTCATAAAGGGAAGCTGCTGCAAGGAATGTAAATGTAAGCGCCTGATAAGGTAGGATTTCCTAGTTGCTATGGCAACCTTTGGGTCATGAGCCTGAGAAAATATAAAGTAAGTCCTAAAGCTGTGAAGATGATTATAAAATTTAACTGTCATTCCTCATTTAGAGTTGATGGCAAACATTATTTACTTAAGTTTATCTCAAGGCAAGCAGGGATCTGTTTTTAAAAATCTGAGACTCAGATCACAAATGACTCCATGTTGCACATGTCTAACATTATAAAGCACATGCAGCATTTATTATTCTAACCAGACTGTGCATTTATCCCTGTAGATTTGGTCACCTTCCTATGGAAGCCAACAGTTTTCGTCTCTTGAATTCTTAATAGAAACTGTAGAATGCAGCTGTATACATTGAGTAATTTTGCAAAAATGTGTGTGCTTTTCCATGCCAAAAAGAAGGCCTAGGGGATTGTGTGGGAAGCAGGCCTTTGTGCCTTCTTGTGCAGGCTCAAACGTAAATAGTAAACTGTTTAGGGTGGACGCATGCCAGGAGGGGATGTTAATACAGTTGTATATTTTCAAAGTATATGGCAATCTGGAGATGAAAGAGGTGGGTTAGAATCTCTCATTAAAGTTTCTTCCTTCCTCCCTGCCACGGGGCTGTGGTAGTGAAAGCCACTTTTTCTGCTGTGGAAGAATGAATGCAAGGTGTCAGATTCCTAAATTGAAATACGATGCTTAACTATGCACTGTGACAAAGTGTCAGTTTTTCTCACTTTATCTTGTACAGAATGCTGTTAATTTGCACTAATGACCTATGAGACCCATTGCAAATTACCCTGTCTTGCAAATTAGTGAGTATGTGAACAAACACTATAAAACTATCAGATACTGCATCAAACAAATGTAGTTTATTGCAGGAAGAAAAATAGGCTTGCATATTGAGAGGGACACATTTCCACAACCAGATAAGTGCTTTGCTTTCGTCTTCTTGCCCATCGGGGAGCATCGACACATTATGGTCTGTGGCATCCAATGGCTTACTGGCTCTTGAGCAAAAACATCATTTTTTTTAAATGCAGGCATAGAAAATCTCAGTGATTACATGCATATGGTATCTGGTATTGAATTTTTTCTCATATCCATTACCTCCTCAAAGAAAAATTCCTCTTTCCAACTTTGCATGCTGAACCTTTACACCAAAAAGAACAGAATCGAGGGCTATCAAGAATAGAACGTATACTTGGCAGGCTTTTCTGTGCCTCGCCCATTTGAGTGTGAACCTGCAGGATTATTCATCCTACCAGCCCACACACGCAGCAGCACATACTCTGCTCATCAAAACACTTTACTCAGTGGGTTGTTTTCAGGTCCAGCAGCAGAAATAGCTGCTCTTTTTCTCTTCTCTTCTCCCCTGGCGTCTTGTAGTTCCAGCCAGTAATGTGTCCCCTTCCTGACCTGGGAGCGGCCCTGAGATGACGGCAGCCTTAGCCCCCTCGCACACAGCTGAGCCCAGCCGAGCCCGGGGGCCAGTAGGTGCCGCGCCGCTTCCCTGTCCGTTCCTCCGTCTCCCTTGATCCATGGGCCTTCCCTGGGGCCCGGGGTCTCCCTTCGCTTTGGCCTCCCTGGTTGCAGGTATTCTGCCTGGCCTGTCTGTAGCAGCCTCAGTGGCAGAAACCACGCTGGGGAGAGAGCGTTTTGAAATGTTTCTGTGCTGAGCTCTGTCGTTTGTGTTTACTGCATGCTTTACCCAATGTAATTTATACATACATATCCATACACGTGTATTTTTAATTTCATCTTAAAATTCTCATGCAGGAAAATCTCCATTTTTCTCTTTTTGTGCACAGCTCTATAAATTTTAACAAATACACGTTATCAAGATGCCGAATAGTCCCATCGCCCTCCCAGATTCCCTTATGTTAATGTGATTAGCATTTTGAGTGCATCTGCTATTTAATCCTCATAATGTTATGGGGTATCTACTACTCTCTCTCTTTTACTATTTTATTTTATCTTTTTAGGAAGAAAGTGAGACTCAGAATTAAGGAACTTGAGTTGTATACCTAAGAAGAAGGGAAGCCAGGATTAGATGAGGCCTAGAACTTGAGCTTTTATGGTCTGTTCTGTTTTACCCCTCACAAAAAGTGGCTCGGGGCTATGTTATCAGTAAAGTACAAAGGTCTGCGGGTGAGCTTAAGTGATACAATGTGACGTTGCATCTTCTAAAAGGATCACTGATATTTTTATGTGACACTCTGAAAAGACCCTAGTAGAGAAGGGTTTTCTTTTGTTTTGATATCGGGTAAGACTGGCAAGAGGGTTGAACTGAACATCTTGGTTTAGCTAAAACCCATTAATGCTTTGTGGACTAAACTTCCCAACCCCCAATATCTCATTACCAGCGTGCAGTGTCGTGCAGCTGCACATAGAAACCGAAACTGGGCTTTTCCATTAGCCACAGTCAGCTCACACTCTCCTATCTCTATTTTCAAAAATAAAACCCTTTTCAGTAGCTGTGGGCTCTTCTGTGAGGGTGAGTCAGCTTTAGGAGTCATAACCAGAATCTTTCATCCACGCTTTCAATCTAATGTACTGATACTCCAATCATCCTAAATATCACTACGGAATTTCGCTTTAGACTAGGGATTCTTCTGCCATCATTCACAGTACATCCCCTGAAGGGCAAAAAAACTGTTGGCAACAAAGGAAGTGCCGAAGTTCTATTTGGAGGAATAAAAGGTGGGGTGGCAAAATGCTTTGTTCAGGGAAAGGCTAGGCCTTTGTAGATGGCTAGAGAAGCTGCCCTCCCAAAACTTGTGGACTTTGGAGTGCCACCTTAAATTGAACTTCACAAGGGTAATGTGATGTTACGAGCCGAGCCTACATACCTGTATAACGGTTTTAGGTAGTATACTCACCTCTCGGGGATGGCCGTAACCAGTGATGGTCGTGGGGAAGCCGAGGAAGCAGTCCTACACGTTTTCTTTCTCCTCTTTCCTTCTGCTCATAATAGATCTAGGCTGTTCAGATGCCGTGCAAATAAGAGAGACGAGGATTCCCTTTGTACAAGTTCAGGAATATTACTCCTGAAAGTTTTGTTTCAAGAACTCTTCTTTAGGGCAGAATTGAGGTGGTACTTGGTTTGTGTGGTATATTTGTACGTGCTTAAGAAACAAGATCCACCTTGTATTGGTATGAACAGAAGGAAGGCAGCCATATATTAACATAAAATTCTATTTTGGATTCTTTGTTCCCTTCATTTGCTCCTTCTCAGCAGCATCTTAGACCTTTCCTGCCATTAGAAAGGACATTCCTATCTAAGGATAGGTGATAAGGTCCGTTTTTAGAGTGAGGATCTGAGCATTAAAAGCCAGAAAGAGGATTTCTTCCTTTCAGGGTAAGTCCATCCATGATGGAGGGGATCAGAGGTGTTGTGAGTTAGCTGAGGGAGCCCCCTGAAAATTCCCATCTTGCAGTAACTTGTCTTTAGGAATGTGGCCTGTGATCGTCATTGTGCCAGTGGCAGGAGCGTGAGTTTTATATATCTACTTACGTAGGGTTTTTAAAAGTTATTTTTTTAATATTTTACTATTTTACTTCCGCATTTGTAGCCTCATTTAGGTGGGATCAACGGAAACACCTGTTGCATTTGCCTTTTATAATACATTTAGAGCAGCTAATCTGAAATCACAGTTTTCAATCAGAAAGAAATATTGGATGCCTTTATGGAAAGATTACTTCAAACTAAGTTTTCTTTCCTTTTTCTGATTGAGAGTCCTTGAGTGCATTTTGTTAATGTCTGAACATCGAATCAAACAGTGTATTTCTCCCATTTATAATAATCATTGCAGATTCAAGGCAGGGGCCTCCGCGCCGCTTGCAGTGAGGGAGAATACAGTTTTCAGGGAAGCTGGCGCTGAGGTGTCAGTGCTCTCCGTTCACCTCCATCACAGAGACTGATTGCAATGTTGATGGTGATTTTCAAGGCCATGTCTGTCTTGCTTCTGCCTCTTAAGAATGTAGAATGCAGTCCAACCTTAAGACAAATAGGTCAAACTGTAAAACTCTGCAGGAATATAAGAATGAATTTCAAAATAATAGAGCAGTCCCACTTTGAGATTCTATATACTGTATAAATATCTCCTGACTCAGAGGAAAGACCCTTCGGACAGGTTTCCCATGGTGATGCATACTGGTGCGTTGGCTTGCCATTCTCGCTCATTTTCTGTTATTATTTCTAGGATTTATTAAAAGTTACTGACGTTTACAGAGGCACCTCCTGGCTTGGGTATGTTAAATAGACCCTTCCCCAAAAGCTTGGAGTCTTTGCCTTGACTCTGGCCTGCTCCTAGCTTGGAGTGTATTTAAATAAAACTTTCTCTCTGCTTCACTTTAAAAAAAAAAAAGAGTTACTGACGTTTAATCTTCAATAATGGTTGAAGCTGGGGGAAAGGATGTCCACGGGATTCACCAGGTTTCGCTGCTAATGAACTGTGGGGAAAAAAGTCGGCTCTCCTGTAGGGAAGGAAAAAACGTTCTTGAGAATATCCCATGTGCAGATAAGTAAGTGGCCGTTTGTGGACCTGTCACAGATACAAATAAATGCGGTGTTCAGCTGTATTAAACCCCGTGCCTGGGCGTCAAGGAGAGTGCAAGTGTCCTCCCCCCGCCTCCGCGATCCGGCCGCTGCCCCCACGACCCTCCCGGCAGGTGGGCCTGCCTGGTCATGCTTCCTTCCAGTTCTAAATGGAACGTATTTTTCTTTGAAAGAACGATGACAAAAGCAATTTGAGTTGGTGACGCCTTGAGAGAGAGCCCATCGGAGGTCGCCCGCAGCGGGCAGGGCAGGTGTCACCGCGGCCGGCGGTGCTCCAGAGAGGCCAGGGCTTGGGTGGCGGGGCAGTCGGCTCGGTCCTGGGCCTTCCAGCACTGCCCGCGGGGAGTCCGGCAGGGGTCCCGGGACTCGCGTGGCGGGACGCGTGCAGCCGGGGCCACATGGCGCCCAGTGGCTGGTTAGAATGCGTTGAGAATGGGCTTTGGGGGGAAACTGTCCGAATCTTAGTGGTCTTCCGCCCCCTCCAAAGAGACCCGCCAGGCTGGCCTAGTGCCGTCCGGCCTCTGAGTTGCGCCGGTGTGGCTGCACCAGGTGAGCGATTTGTGGACGTAGGGAACGGCGTCTTTACAAGATGAGGTGATGAATCTACAAGGGGAAGTTGCTAAAGAGGACCGTCTGTCTTTTTGTTTTGGTATCATTCATATACAATTACATGAGCAACACTGTGGTTGCTAGATTCCCATTATCAAGTCCTCCCCACATACTCCATTACAGTCACTGTCCATCAGCGTAGTGAGATGCTGTAGAATCACTACTTGTCTTCTCTGAGCTGTACAGCCCTCCCCGTGCCCCCCAACATTACATCTGCTAATCGTAATGCCTCTTTTTCCCCCTTGTCCCTCCCTTCCCACCCATCCTCCCCAGTCCCTTTCCCTTTGGTAACTGTTAGTCCATTCTTGGGTTCTGTGAGTCAGCTTCTGTTTTGTTCCTTCAGTATTTTTTCTTTGTTCTTATACTCCATGTATGAGTGAAATCATTTGATGCTTGTCTTTTTCGGCTTGGCTTATTTCACTGAGCATAATACCCTCTAGCTCCATCCATGTTGTTGCAAATGGTAGGATTTGTTTTCTTCGTATGGCTGAATAATATTCCATTGTGTATATGTACCACATCTTCTTTATCCATTCATCTACTGATGGACACTTAGGTTGCTTCCATTTCTTGGCTATTGTAAATAGTATAGTGATAAACATAGGGGTGCATATGTCTTTTTGAAACTGGGCTGCTGCATTCTTAGGGTAAATTCCTAGGAATGGAATTCCTGGGTCAAATGGTATTTCTATTTTGAGTTTTTTGAGGAACCTCCATACTGCTTTCCACAACAGTTGAACTAATTTACATTCCCCCCAGCAGTGTAGGAGGGTTCCCCTTTTTCCACATCCTCGCCAACATTTGTTGTTGTTTGTGTTTTGGATGTTGGCCATCCTCACTGGTGTGAGGTGATATCTCATTGTGGTTTTAATCTGCATTTCCCTGATGATTAGTGATGTGGAGCGTCTTTTCATGTGCCTGTTGGCCATGTGAATTTCTTCTTTGGAGAAGTGTCTGTTCAGATCCTCTGCCCTTTTTCTAATTAGATTATTTGCTTTTTGTTTGTTGAGGTGTGTGAGCTCTTTATGTATTTTGGATGTCAGCCCCTTATTGGAGATGTCATTTTATGAATATATTCTCCCAAACTGTAGGATGTCTTTTTGTTCTACTGATGGTGTCCTTTGCTGTACAGAAGCTTTTTTTTTAGTTTGATATAGTCCCACTTCTTCATTTTTGCTTTTGTTTCCCTTGCCCGGGAGATATGTTCATGAAGAAGTTGCTCATGTTTATATTCAAGAGATTTTTGCCAATGTTTTCTTCTTTGAGTTTTATGGTTTCATGACTTACATTCAGGTCTTTGATCCATTTTGAGTTAACTTTTGTGTATGGAGTTAGACAGTAATCCAGTTTCATTCTCTTACATGTAGCTGTCCAGTTTTGCCAACACCAGTTGTTGAAGAGGCTGTCATTTCCCCATTGTATGTCCATGGCTCCTTTATTATATATTAATTGACCATATGTGCTTGGATTAATATCTGGACTATTTTGTTCCACTGATCTATGGGGTCTGGACCATCTGTCTTTGAAAGATGATTTACTGGGCATTCACCTCTACTCCAAGCCATGAAAATCTAGTGACTGAATCTCTTCCTCTTTCTCTTTCTGCCTTCTTCCCTTTCTCCTCCTCCTCACCTGAGCCCTAAATCCAGAACTGGTCAACAGTTTCTGTAAGAAGTGATGTTATCAGGAGCCATATAGCCTCTTCTGAAGAGAGGAATGCAGTGTGCTGGCATCTTACTTATATGCCTAAAATCCCTCCCAGACAAATCGGAAGTGTCACGGTTGTCTCAGTGAGTCAGAGGAGGAGCCCCAGACAAGGAGGTGAACTGGTCCACCAGGCACAGAAGGCTGTGGAGAACAGGCTGAGGAATGTGCTCAAGTCTCCACCACATGGATTATTCAGAGCAACTGTTATCCCCAGCAGAATCCCTAATCACCACCTACATCTCTGTCAGTTGGTGTGTGATCAGGGCGTCTACTCTCATTTTAAACTGTACAGAAATGAAGCGAGAAGCCAGCCTTTCTTCGGAGGGACCATGCCATGCCTCCCAGAGGCAAACACAAATGACACTTATCACCGCCCTCCTGGCTCATCCACATCAGCACAGCTCTCCGTTCCTCTGTAACCGAGGGTTTGTTATTCTTAAGCCCCAGTGTTGCACCCACTGGTTCACAATGTACCTCCATTTCCCAAATTTACCATCCCGTAGTTTGTTTGGCTTTTAAATCCTCTTTGGTGCTTGCAGTTTATGTCATTTTCTGGCCCCTGGGGATATTTTGGATCACATAGGATACTCTATTGAATATATATTAGTTTCTTGATCTCAGCGGAGTAATGGATGCTGAAATATTTCAGTAAGATGTATTCTGTAAAGATTCACAAACTGCATACTCTGCCTGTGTTACAAGCACAACATGTATTATTTTATTTGTGGCTTAATCAACAGGAAAAGATGCCAAACAGCTTTGACTAGCAGGCAGTGTGTCTGTTTGTGTTGCCTTATTTTCTCTGTAAGACACCTGCTGGAGATGCAAGCCGGCAGAGACACCGGGTAGGTATCTAGGGCTTCATGATAGCAGCATCTCTAATGATCAGAGAAGCCTTTTTATGCAATCTTGTTCCTGATCATGCAGCTGAACATCTGTCTACCTGTCTGTCCACCTTTTAATTGCATCATCCAGGCCTGTCTGATCCTAGGCTGGCGATGCAGCTCTGCTGTCTCTCATTTCTGAGCATAGTTAACACAGAATTTTCTGCAGAGCAAACCAGTAAAACAAGAGCTTTCTAATAAACTTGGACTGAACATATTATGAGAAGTTAATTTGCTGTTGCATATCCAGTGAAGCCCTTGTGCTAATTTATTCTTCAGAGCTAAATATTGTATAGCAAGGAGGGAATGTGCTTGAGGAATCCATGAAGCATTATATTTACTGGATACAGAAGGAGCACATCCTACCTAGATGCTACAATCTGCTAAACACTGATTTGTTTAAAAAAGAAAAAAAACTGGCAGAGAAGGAATTTAATTCACTGATTTATTCATTAATTCATTTGTCAAGTATTTATTAAAAGAAACCTATTATGTATAGGACTGTGTATATGATTCGAAAGTGAGATACTGTTCTCTAAAAAGAGAGGAGATATGTATAGATTAATTAGAAGAGAAACATCCTGTATCAATTTTGATAAGAAAATATGCAGAAAGTGGTATGATCCTCCAGTGGAGGGAGAACTCCCTTCTCGTTGGGAGATCAGAACTGGCTTTACATGGGGAGGGACCTTTAAGCCGGGCATTGACGAACGGGGATTCGTAATGTGTAGGAATAGAAGAGTTGAAGATACTCTAAATAGAGGGACCAGCATGAGATGCAGCATAGAAGCAGGAACCCCGAGTCACGCTGAGAGAATGGCGTGTGGGAGGCTAGTTTGCCTGAAGCCTGGGGAGTGAGGGCAACATGGAAATCAGGGGAAATGTGGGAAAAGTGGACTGTGGTGGAGCCCTTGGAGATTTCAGTCTCCTGGAGGAACTTCGGGTTTTCTTTGGTAGAAAGCAAGCTGTTGCCGAAGACTTTGAGAAAGGGGAAATAGCGAAGCCTATAGGAGTTCACAAGGGAGCCACTGAAGCCCAGGAGCGCACGGTCGTCCCACTGGGGGCGGCGAGGGCTGTGACCTGGCCAGGCACATGGGGAGTTGGTTGGAAGACCTCGGGGTGTGGACTGTGCAAAGTCCAGGCCACTGATGACAAACAAGAGGAGTCGGAATGGCGGGAGGGAGCCCGTAACAACGGTGAAGGGTAGCTGGCTGGATGGGTGTGGCTGGCATGGTCGTGTCCCTACTGAGTGCCCATTCATGGCGTCGGCATGGACCCGGGAGTGGGTAAAGTGTGTGAGGATGTTGGAGAGGGTTTGGGAGTCTCTGTACACAATTAATAGTTGAATTGATAACATTTGTGATGAAATGTGTCTGAGCAAATTATATTTGTTAAGGAATAAGGACTGTGTTTCATTAAGCTGATAAAATTCTGTGCAGTAGTTAGGAGCTTTATCACAAGCACTTGTGGAAGGTTTTTTGCTGGCCTGAGACGACTTGTTCCCCTTGTGACTTTTAAGGACCCGACTGAGGAGTAACCACATGTAGCAGGCACGAAGGAAGGAAGGAGCAGCACAGAGGGTGTTAGCACAGCCCGGAGAGTCGGCCAGGATCACGGGGCTCCTGAGGGTGAAGGGGGTCTTGTGGTGGGCCCGGGTCAGCACAGTGTTGGCAGAGGCTGTGCACATGAGAACAGGCCATTGGACGTGGTGCCCGAGAGGATGGTGTTTTAAGAGCATAGCTTCCATAGTTTGGTTGCAATGAAAGCATGGAACCGAAGGGCAGAGCGTTTGGTGAGGAAGTGGGTGCAGTGATGTCCCACTAATGGAGAGAAGACTGCGCTTCTTCCGGGTCTAGGCCATCCTTCACTTTGTGCAGAGGGGTGACCTTAGGGAGCAGTTGGCCACCAAGAGGCTGGGTCTGGGGGGGTGGCAGCCCCGAGGGGCCTCGCCCATAGCCCCTTGAGCACCATCCTGGTCATTAACGCCGAGACGTGCCCCCCGCAGGGTGCTCCGAGCTGCGCAGACACTGGGAAACCAGGGCCCCTTCACAGTACCTGAGTTTCTTGTCCGTGCTGGTGAAATAACTTAAAAATGTGTGGTCTTAATTTTCCCATTTACCCCTCTTAATTGTAGAATTTGATCTGAAAGATTGTTTATAAAGAATCACTGGCGATGGTTTAGAAGAAAAAAGACTCCTTTTTATTCTACTCCTATGCCTGAGATGAGGACTCCCCTTAGAGTGTGCTGACCACTAATTGAAATCCACACAGTCTCGGACTGTCCCTCCGATTCAGCGCGTGATGACAGAGGGCATCACAGCCGATGGTGATGCAGCGATGAGACGGACACTCCTGAGGCCCCCTCAGCAGTCTGACTCCGGGGCAGCGCCCTGTGGTGTTGATTTGCTTGCTTCCGGTCAATGGCTTTGGGGTAGATGAGGCTGCCAGGTAGAAACTTTAAGTGCAAGTTAGCTTTTGTTATTCATGTGGTATGGCATAAGGGATAGGAACCCCTGAGACCTTTAAAGGATTTTGTGGGGTCTCTGTGGGATAGAATAGTTACACCGAATCTTTTTAACTATAAAGAAGTCATTGAAAATTCAGTTTTTCAGCTTATTTCCCTTTATAAATGTTATTTCTTCACAGTAGTTTAAATGACAGCTAATTGTGCTGCAACATTTGGTAAATGTCACACATCCTGCTTTTCTAAAAGCAGCGAAGTAGTGTAAACATGTGGCTGCTTTTTTCAAAAGATCTATCCAGTAATTATCCTGAAGGCCATTACAATATGCAAATGGCAAGGAGTGTCCTTACATCCTAAATTAGAATATCAACATTGATTCAGTTGGGGCAAAAGGCAAATAGTATTTCTAACCCAGCGCTGATCCTCCTGCAGGAGAGCAGAAGGAACGCTGGACCTCACGATTTGCCTTCCGGCCGCCCCATCAAGTGGTCTTTTTGTGTGTCATTTGTTCAGCGGCTGCCCCTCATTCCCTTTTCCTCATCTATAAAACGGACATTCTGCTGTCTGTCCGCCTAACACACAGGCTCCTGGGAGGATCAAATGTGATAATGTACCTGGTGTGCTGCAAGATGCTGTACAAGTGTAGATTATTATTATTTCACAGAAAACTGTGTTGTCTCTGAATTATTAATTATTAGTAATATAAAATGTATTAAGCATCTGATTTGTTCTGGCTTCCACATGGAATTTAAATTGGCTCTGGGGAGGGATGTGATGTAGTTCCACTCTTATATGTTAGGGAAATTGACGCATGTAGAAATAACATGGACCGCTTTTTGTTTTCCATTCTCCTTGCATATTATTAATGACATTTAATACGCTTACCATATTAAGTTCAGGCTGCCTGAATTTACCACATGAAGCTCCCCAGAAGAAAGAATTTCCCGGAAAACTAAAGCCTTACAGTCGCCTTCCATTTAAGTGTCAACAGGACCACCCTCCGTCCTCTTTGCACTCCCACATTGTTGTGCATAGATGCCTTTGGAAACCTTTGCCTCCAGACCCTAAACAAGGCTGTCAGTGACCGTTCAGAAGTAAGTGCTTTGCCAGCACACCAGGTCACTGTTCCCTCCGGCAACTGCTGCAGTGGGCGGCGGAAAACCAGGAAAAGCCGAGGCATCGTTCCTCTTGGAATGGAATTCTTCTCCCAGCGTGTTTTCCGTAGGTTCCCAATATGCAGGTTACTTCCTGATGTCGCTCACATGTCTGTTTTCTCAGAAATACCAAAGAAAGGCCATTCTGTGGCCTCCTATAATTACTTTCCCAATGGAATTTGTCAGGCTAAATTTAAAGAAAAATAGGCAATTAAACATTCATGTTCAGTTTTTTTAATTCATTCACTGCTCCAGGTCACAGGTTTTATAAGAGTTCTCCAACTCTGTAGCACTATATACAAAACAGTCTTATATTCTTATTAAAATGCCTTTTCAGGCCCAAAGGATTGGAAGAGAGGTTTGGCTGGACATGTTGGCAAAGTAATGCTAATTTATAGGTCCTTTCAGTGGAATGTTATGGAAGTGTGTAATGATAATATCAAAAGTGCATTTAATTCCTGAAGAGGAAGGAAGGCTAGCACGTGAGAGACAGAAGTCCGCTGTTCCCTTTGTGAGTGAAAGGTCACGCCACGGAGCGCTGCAGGGAGGCGTGTGAGAAATGAGCTCCCATTTGCTAGGAATTAGAATGAGTCTATCTGATTTTCCTTCACTTGTGACCTTTAAAGATGCAGCTTTTAGATTGATAAGCAGGTGGATGCTTTTAGTAACCCAATGCAGAATTTGTTTCATATAAAAAGACTATCTTTCAGACACCAAAGATAGGGCTTCCACAAAGGGTTTTTTTTTCCTACAAAGCCTCTGGAGAAAGAAATGCTATGATTTTATCTTATCCGTCACACGAAAAGAAAATTCAGAATAAGTGTACATTCGATCAGAACTTTCTCCCCAAGCACCGGTCGGGTCTGGAGCCCACGCCCTCGAGCCAGGAGTCCCCAGGAAGGGCTGACAGCGGGCACTCCCGGCTTGCCAGTCCGCCGTCCAGAGCCTTCTCATGCTGCTACGACACCGCCAAGGTTGCTGTAGTGATGCTTTCTTGCTGGGCTACATGCTGTCTTGAAGGTGGTCAGAGGAGAGCAAGAGTGTGGAGCAGTGCAGAGTGATGTCAGGCAGCTGAAGGAGATCTGTGCTATTATACTTGGAGATGTTCTGCTTTGCTGAAGACAGCACTCCACACTCCGTGCAGACTCTCAGCCCCCCATGGACCCAATGAGATGTTTGGGTATTAAAACAGAATTTTTTTATGATATGTGTACGCTCTGAACATGCCTTACTTTGCGCTAGAAAAGGATGAAACAGTTTACTTCCCATGTCCAACGTGCTCAAGCATCTCTCCACTTGCTTTCAGTTCTTAATTACATCATCTATCTTATTTGTTCTAATTTCCTCCTCTTATTTTTCTTATCCGCTCAGCCATCAATAACTCAGGCCCATCAGCTTCTGTTTCACTTTGTCAAATGCTGTTTTACCGGGCTTCTGCACTGTTTCTGTTTTCTCATTTGATATTCCTACCTGATAAGTTCTTCGTGAAGCACCCCTGATCAAATACATCAGGCCGTGTTTCTTTTCCTGTGTATAGGTTTTAATTTCCTACTCAGAAATCACAGATGAGGCTAAAACAATTCATTCCTCCTGCATGGTATGCCTGACTTTTGAAATGTTGTAGGGAAGGCGGAGGAATTAGCTGAGCGACTTCCAGCATTCCTGACGTCCTTCAGCAGTCCGTAGCAGGAACTATCAGCTGGAGTCGGCGTTCACAGGACATTCTTCTCCAATTCAAAAATATTTTGTTTAAAAAAACAGACACAGTAGTGTGTTGCACACACAGAAAAACATTCCCATCACAAGTGTCTCTGAACTTCAGAGCTACCCTGTGTAGAAAATGGCAGCACGTCCTCTCCAAGTACAGCCAGGCCTCTGTGAACCGAGTCACCTTCCCATCCCTCCCTTCGTCTGTTCCTGTGTGCATGTGCCTTTCCATAGCCACTCACTGTTCCAGGCTGGGGGCATGGCCGGCAAAGCTCCAGCCCTCATGGAACTTGATTCGCACGACTTTGACCTGCTGAAGGAAAGGGTCCATGATAGGAGGCTCTCGCCTGCGCTGGGCATCACACAGACTGTTCAGCCCTGTAGGGTCTTTAAATTTAAGCCGAGCAGAATTAAGTACAATTTTACACACTCAGTTCCTCAGTCATTCCGGCCACACCTCGCGTGCCCTACAGCCTTGTATGTGCAGTGGCTCCGCGTTGGAGGGTTCCGGTGTAGGTCCTTCCCACCCCCGCGGGGAGCTGGACTATACCGTGCCGCCCTGGAGCACCCCAACCTTACGGGTAGACAGTTTGTAGAAAGGCAAACGTAAAGAAACAATACTCCTATTTTTCATCTCTAGAAAATTTAAGCTTCTTTGAGTTCCTCAGTTCTTCTTGAAAACAGTCATTTTTAAAGCAAAATGAACATACTGCTCCTCCTAAGCCGAGGGTGCTGCGAGGGAAACATGCCCAGGGTGGGGAGGAAGGAGAGCCCGGAGCCCAGGCTGGGAGGTGTCCACCTCTGGGGAGGAGCTGGACAGTAAGGTCAGCATGGGGAAGCCGAGCACGTGTCTGACTGCTTCGTCCAGAGATGCCGTGAGGGGAACAAACCTTTTTACCTCTGGAAGCGGGCAAGTGTCAGCAGTGTGATGAGCATGCGACACAGGAATACCTGCAAGTCAGGAATGTGGCAGAGCTCCTGCCGGGCTTCCTGGGGAGTCAGGGGAGGAGGGCGAGGAGTGGAGGGACATGGGTGCCTGGCCATAGGTGGTGTGTGTTTTGGCCATAATGTGCTCTTTTCTTAGCATAAATTGGTTTTAAAATCTAGTTATATAGAGAGAAGTAGGGGTTGGTGGCTGTCCATTACATAAAAGAAACAATTATAAAATTCATGAGGTAGCAAAGCCCAGTAGTTCATTTGAAATATTTGCCGTAAGATGTGATTTCTCTCCAGGTGTTCTAGAAGGGAAGTTCCGTTTTATCTGGTTCTATGTGTGAATTCCCAGAACCTGAGCAGGTCTCTGTCATGCTCTCTCAATCCTGGCCATGCTGGCTTCCTTGCTGTTTCCAGAACACTCCAAGCCCTTTCTCCCTGTAGGGCCCTTTATTGCTCTATCAGCTGGGATCTAAAACACGAATCCTCCCAGATAGCCATTTCACTGTCTCCCACACCTCCTCCACATTGTCACTTAATCACACGGAACTTGCGACCACACTGTACAAAATACCAGCCTCCCAAATGCAGTACTCCCCAACCCCCTCAACCCACTGTGTTTTTCAAAGCACTGATCACCACGTGACTATAATGTTATTGTCTCTTTATGGCCTGACGCCTGTTTTTGGAATATGAGCCCCATGGAGACAGGGACCCAGAACTAGTTCACTGTCATATGCCCGGCACCTCCACACCTACAAGAGAACTAACTTGGCATAAAGAAGGCCTCAGTAAATACTTAGTGAGTGAATAAATTCTGTCTTGCAATGTTATAGATCCCAAAAGGCATGGTTAGATTCCACATTCTGATTGTTTCTTACTCCTTCTGTAAAAATAATTGAGATTTACATCGTGTAGCAGTTCATAATTCAGTAATTCTCTGTAGCCAAGTCTCAGAGGCCACTCCCCCTTCCACCACCAAATGGTGATGTGGTAAAGCCGATGCTCTGTGCTGCCCATCAGAGACCCATGTTGGCTGTCGAGTGGTATTATTCAAGTTCAGTGAGCACTTTTTCTCCCTGGTACGTGGCAAGGGTGCTGGCTACACAGCACAGCATGTCACTGTGGCCAGATTATGGAAATCTGAAAGAGCAACTCTGTTTCTCTGATTTTAAACCAGACATCTAGGTTTGCCTTTCTCCCCTCCCCTCCCTTCCATCCATCATACCTTTCAGAATAACAGCAGCAAATAATAAAGCAGTCCCTATGGAGGCATGTGTTAGGGTCACATCCCCAAGAACCTTGTTACCAGTGTCAGAGATGATCAGTGTAGACACTTCAGAAGAAAAACTTTGACAAAAGATGTACAAGGCCCTTTTCTTGCATAGCAGGTCCTTTTTAATTGAGAGAACGCAACATGTCCCTGCTTCTCTTTGGACACTCAGCCCTCAGTCTAAACAGGAGAGAAAGGAAAGGCAGAGTTTCTAACAGGCAATGATTAGGATAAGGGGTTGGGAGAGAACTGCCTCTTACTGATTTTGTGAAATTGTTTGAAGAATAATTCAGCATTTTGGGGCATAAAAATAACAGCTTTGAGTCGCTTTTCAATTAGGCGAATGTACTTGGGCTGAAAGGTTCTGTTGTTCTTGAAATGCACTTTCCTCAGTTCTTTCAGCCTCTTTAATCAGCAGTGATGTGACAGGAGGGACAGCAACCTTCCTGACCCCCTGCTTCTGCCCTTCCCTCTCTTTTGTGAGGCTGAGTCGCCAGGAAAACTGATTGGCGAAATTGTTCCTTAATTGGGGAGAAAGGTAGCTCTGTAAAGACAGGCACTCTCTAGAACATAACAAATTGAACTACCAGAGTGTATGTTTCACTCCAGTTAGGCTTTGTTTCCACAAGAATCCTAAGCAGCCTCGGACCGAGTTTGAAGCAGGCATCTATCTTAACATTCAAATAGTATTGAGGTTTAATGTTTTAATATTACTATTTAGAGCATGGTAATGAGAATTTTGTTTCATTATTGTGTCCATTGTCAGGTCACTGCATTTAAATTCCTTTACAGATCCTTACAGTGATGAGTTCTGTATATAAGCTGAATGCCCTGGGCTTCCACAAAATGGCTAATAGTTGTTTAGTGGCCTGAGGAAAATGAAACTCTCTTTGGTTTTCTTTTTCTGTTTATTGGTTTAGGGTGTGTGTGTGTGAAAAAGAGGATCATAATGTAGCAGTATGTTACCCCTTGTTGAGTTTTATGTTCGCGCATATGCAGAATCAGGTTCGGGGGGCATAGCTCTGGTGACAATTTTAAGGCGGCTTTAGAAAACTCTTAAAGAACTGTTTACCAACATCAGTTACATGCGTCTAAAATATGACATCCTTCCTTTAGAGAACTCCTGATGAGGTGTGTGTTGGATGGGGTGTGTGTTGTCTGTTTTTGTACCAGGTGCTGTGGCTTTAGCATAAACGTGGTGCTTTCTTAGAATTATTTCAGTACCCACACGAGGTAGAGTTATTTCAGTACCACATGAGATGCATGTATTAACTTAGTTGACTGTGGTAATCATTTCACAGTGTGTACGTATATTAAGTCATGCGTACACCTTAAAAAGTTCACATCGTACAACCTAGATATAGACAATATGCATTCATCAATCATGGCTCAGTAAAGCTCATAAAAGAAGTTATTTCATTTTCCTCCTCACAACACCGTGTTTATAATAATTTTGTAGATGGAAAATGCTGAGCTCAGCAGAGTTAACATCACTAAGTAAAAGCCAACCTGGAGTGTCGCAGTTTCGGCTCCAGGCTGGGCTCGGAGATTCCCGTCTCGGAGAGCCCACTCTGTCCGCGGGAAGGGAGGGACTGGAGAGCCGTGGTGGGACTCGCCCTGGGGTCAGGGGCACTGCTCAGCCCGGATCAGCTGTGTGCTCTTGAACAGATAACTAATCCCTCTGCTTCCTCCTCTATCAAAAGGAGGCTGCTAATACCCACTGTGTATTTGTTTCAGGGTTAAGCGAAATGTGTGGAAACACTTAACAATCATTCAGGGGATGTGGAGTTTTCTTCCTGTTTCTGGCCCAAGTCTGATGTTTCTCCTTATTACACACCACGGCACATCACCAACACCACACCTGGGAACCTCTATTGGGTGCCAGTTTCAACACTTACTAGCTGGGTGACCTTGAACAAGTTAGTGAATGCCCTGTGACTTAAGTTTCCTCATTTGTAAAATGGGGGTGAGTACTGCTTCACTGGGTTTTGCTGAGGAGATATGAGTTAGTGCATCTGAAGTACTTTGAACAGCTCTGGTCAGTCAGTGCTCAACAAATGTTAGACACTAGACGCTATAAAATTAGTTTTTCTCCTTTAAATTATAAATTGCATTCAGAAGTGTCTTCACTGTGAACATGTCTGTTAAAACATTTTAATTCTGAAGTGTTTGATCTGATTTTAAGCCTGAGTCTGGCCTGTATAACTCGGGGCAGCCATTTGGATTCTGACTCCTTGGCGTTGACGCTCCAGCATTTGGCCCGTCGGTGAGTGTTCAGAAGCCACCAGCGAGAGCCTCAGAAAGCACGATCCTTCGTACTGTCAGGAGGCGCTGAGATTGAGCTGCCAGAGGCCAGGGGCAAATGCGTCATTGGACGGAGCCGCCGAGCCAGTCGGATGCTCTGTCTTCCACGGCATTCTCAAATAGAGTCCATTTAGGAAGTAAAGACTTGGGTCAATTCATTTAATAGGAACGAACTTAGAAAGTCCAGTGTTAACCACCCAGACATTTTGGCAACAGGAGAACGTCAGTCATCGAACTTCCTGCCTTTGAAAAGACCGGGAAAATACTAGGGCATGAAGTTGTGCACGACCTTTAACTTCAGTTACAGCCTGAAGCATACTTGGAAAGCATTAGGAAAAGAAATTGAATTCATCAGCGTGGCCATGTTCATTGGCTGTTGGGGTGTGGTGGTGGTGAGGAGAAAATGGGGAAGGAGGAACGAGCTTTTGAAATTGTGGTCAGTGGCAGAATCTAAACTTGCGTGAGTGTGTGCTGTAGTATTCTTTTTTGAAGACTATCTTCCCCTGTGTCTTCAGTTTTTTTTTTTAAACCTTGTCTGACTGACTATAACCTTTAAATAATTGGTAAACTGGAGCAGTGAAACTGACCTTAAAATCTAATGAAATGGAGGGAGGGAGGGAGTGGCCAGCCAATGGTCCCCTATTTTGTGCTGGGAATGGCAGCAGGCAATACGGGCAGTAGTGGTGTCAAAGCTCTTCACATCTGCTTCTTTTAGTGACGGTAGGGTAGCGCGTCATCTGTGGGCCGTGCAATCACTGGCCCATTTCCAGGAAGAGACCGTCTTCGCGCCACAAGGGCTGGTCTGTCAGCCTCCATAGTTCAACCATCTTCAGGAGCTTGTCCAAGACCCAACCCGCCGAGGCGTTTTCCTCCTCTTCCTCCCTGATCACATTCAGTCCAGCTCCTGCTTTATGTGCTGTGAGTGAGGCCTGGGGATCGCACAGACCAGGGTGGGCATGGCCACCACTGTCAGAGGCCTCTCAGGGGTGGGCTGTGGGCTGGAGGGCGCAGAGGTGGTCGGGCCTGTGCAGCAGCAGCCTGGTGGGCGCTGAGCTCCTGGTGGGGCTCCGGGTACAGTGGGAGTCGGATGCGTGCCTGGCCCCAAGTCGTCTTTACAGACCTCGCCTCGCCTTGTCCCAAATACCCAGAGTGGGCATAAGAGCTTCCAGGGAAATTGGCATTTAATCTTGCACCGCCTGCGTTGTTCTCCCGTGTCTGAGGCCTCCTAGCCAAACGGTAACTGCCTTGAGGGCAGCCATCCATTTTAGTTTAGTTTTTATGCTGCCTTTTAAAACTCTACAGAGAATTTTACATGGCACTCAGCGGATGGAAATGCACAGAGAACACTTCACCGGAGTCCACCTCTTCCTTCCCTCCTCCTCCCTGAGCTGTGCAGAAGAACAGCTCCCCTGCTCCGTTCCTTCCCCTGCCTCACGTCGTCTGAGCTGGCTGCCCGGACCCTGGTTTGCCCACGGGTGGTCACCGCCCGTGGACTCCAGTCCCTGGCTTCGGGTGCTCAGTTCCCTGGCAGCAGCCTGTCTTCTTTATCCCACCACATACTTTCTTAGCGTCCATCAATTTAATTATACTGCAGGCTCTCCAGGCACAGATCTACCATCCCCTCTTTTGCATAGCCTTTCAAATGGTTTCCTTTCTGGGCCTGTTTTCCTAATGAGGGCGGAGTATAATTTAGAGGCTTAATTTTAGAAAACCATATGAAGCAGCAGACCCATAAAATATTATGATTCACGACCACTTGTTTTGTTCTCATAATGCAACCTAAACTAAAAAGCCATTCATCAAAGGTGTAAAAGCTGTTCACGGCTGTCTTTAGTATATCGTGTGGAGTGTAATTCAGCCCAGAGAGAGGCCAAAGACGGATTCATGGGGCCATTTGCCTTGGTGTGCATTAAAGGCCAATAATTTCTAAGCTCTGTGGAGGACTCTGTTTTACTATAAACCTTGATTCTTTCTTAACCCCACTTAGTTTTCCTTTCTGTTTTAATAGCAATGTGTCCTCATTTATAGACCCTTCTTTCCCCTGTAAATCGTGGCCAAGACCCCAAATGTCCCTCATCTGTAGCCTTTCTAGTCGTTGCTCACACCAGTTGTTGAGGAGGTTTTGGTGTGTGAAGGTACATTGGCCAGAACCCAAACTGCAGCCTCCGTGGGGACCGCGGTCGTTTGTCAGCTGTGTCAGCCGCAGGAGAGCCCTGGGTCCTGTCCTGACAGCTCCCCAGGGGGCAAATGACCAACATTTTCCTAGAAGTGAGTAAGAGAACTAAGCCCATAGGCATCCTAGGCTGTTTTTCTGGTGTTATTAACTGACTGCTAACTGTAGTGTCCTCGATAAAACCTAGGATGCCTCTTGTATTGTTACTCATATTTGAACATTTGCGTAAGTGTCGTGTCTGACCTTTATGTTTCTTCTTGATCACCTGTCTAGGCCATCACACTTTAGAAAATACGTATGAGAACTGAAGGAACAAAACAGCAGCAGACTCACAGACTCCAAGAAGGGACTAGCGGTTACCAAAGGGGAGGGGTGGGGGAGGGCGGGTGGGGAGGGTGGGAGAAGGGGATTGAGGGGTATCATGATTGGTGCACATGGTGTGTGTGGGGTCATGGGGAAGACAGTGTAGCTCAGAGAAGACACATAGGAACTCTATGGCATATTACTACACGGATGGACAGTGACTGCAATGGGGTATGGGGGGGGGACGCGATAATGAGGGTGAATGTAATAACCACATTGTTTTTCTTGTGAAACCTTCATAAGAGTGTATATCAATGATACCTTAATAATAAAAAAAAAAAGAAAATACATATGAGATAATGTCCTGGAAGTTCAGGGCTCAGGCCATAGAGCAGGTGAGCCTGCGTCTGACCCCTGGCCTGGGCATCTAGAGGGCCGCACTTCATGAGCAGGTTACTTAACCTCTCCATTTCATCATTGGCAAAATGAGGTCAGTCACTGAGCCCACCCCATGGGGTCACTGCGAGGACAGCACAAGATAATCCCTATAAAGTACCACCGTAGTGCGTGGGGCACAGTAATCAGTAATATTTGTCAATTCTTGTTTTTATTAAGAGCCTACCAAAAAAATACTAATTGGAAAGAAAGGAACTAGAAGGAACTTACTAAATCCATATAAACTCAACAGTTTTGGTAAAACTCCAGTGCAGTGACTTGTATGTCTTCGATATGTGGTGTACCTTGTAAAGCCAGTCCAGAATGTGTTAAATAGAAGTGCTACTAAAAAACGAGCCAGTGACTCAGCCACTATTAAATGTCGATGGCAGGTGCTTTGTCTCTTTCTTCAGTTAGCTGTATAAAGCAGTGTTATGATTTTAACTTACCTTTTGCACATCAGTTGTTTAGCTGAAAGTAAATTCTTTTTTGCATTAGGAACTAAGCTTTTTTCCTTTGCCAACTGCTGTAGTTACAGACAGCTCATGAATCTCCACTTAAAGTGTACCTGCTACTGCATAGTTGCCCGGATCTGAAGATCCATCTTTTTTAGCAGACTCATTTTAAACTCTTATAGAACTAAATGACTTCCTTGAAGAACAAGTTTCATTATTTGGCAGATAAAACTGGCAGTGGCCATTCAGAATCTTAAGCTGGATAACAGTGATTTTCAAAAGCTCAACAACTTTGAAGGAAGTTTATGCATAATTTATAATAGCAAATTGGTAAAAAAAAAATACTTGAAAATTGGTTTGAAAATATCTTTGTCCCTCTTTTTAAAAATCCATTTCCCTCCAAGAGGTAAAAATAGCATTTATCTTAGTATTCTCCTGAAGCTTGAGCCTTGAAGGGAAAAATGCCCCCGAGCCAAACTCTTGATGTTAAATGAGTTAATACTCCCATTATTTATTATTTATTTTGGGTGGACTTCCTGGAATTCAAAGGAGCCTGCATCTTATGCTCTGGAGACACTTGTTGGGCCTCGTCAGAACACACGGGCGTGCTGTAACTGGTCCAGGGTCTTGCGTGTCCGTGGCTGTAGGCAGCAGGACACACCCTGGTCCTTCCTTAGCCCACCTCCCTAATGAGGGAAGTGGATTCTGCCTTGTACTCGGGTGGGTTTCCCAGTCTGCTGGGAATCCAGTCCACTCATAGCTAACATTAGGTCAAGGCCAGAGGGGCCACGGCCTTCACAGTTGTGATTAGTGAACTCTTAACTTCTGTTCCATGGAGAAGCTGAGATTGACAAACTGTCGAGGGAGGTGCGCAGCTGTGTGCTGTCTGTCTTTAAGCAGGACGCACCGAGGATAGGTTACTTGTGGCGGAATTCTTTATCTTTAATCACCGAGAGACCACAGTCGTAGGTAAATCAGTAGACTTGTTGGTAAAGCCACATCTTGTTAGTAAACGTACCTTTTTGGCGTCCTCGCGTCCGCGCGCCTGGTCAGCAGCGTTGCTGCACGTGCAGAGCAGGCTGCCCCCCTTCACCTGGTGATGACAGTGCTGTGGGTCTGCGAGAAGGTGAGCCGTGGCTGCTGCGTGGGGCCCACTTTGACGTGTGTGCAGTGTGAGTAACGGTCTGTGCATTAGGCGTGCTGTAATAATATCATCGCCTGCGCCTACAGGGACTGTATTACCTTATCACGGCAAAGTTCATTCTGCAGGACTCATAATTAATCCCATTCCTTTTCTTTTCCTGCTCTCTTATCTGGTGGCTACATTATACGTAAATTCCAGCATTTTTCATCACCGTGCCAAATAAAGCAGTTTGGAGATGCAAGCAATAAAAAGCTTATTTTTATAACGCCTCTAGAAAACTGCACAGACGCCATTTTTGTGAAAGAAGGCATTCCATTATGGGGGCACGTTCACATGCACTACCCAAACCAAGTGCTGGAAGAGGGCGACAACTGGCTGCCCGTCGCTGGTCTTCGGACAGCATACGGAGGAGTGGTGTCTTCCCTTCACACACACCACACTGTCTGTGCCCCTCTTACTGTATAACTTGGAAACACAGAAATAAGATAAGACTACTAGAGGTTATTAACTCGAGGTTCACATCCCTAACTGAGTAGCAGATGTCTTACTAATCGAGGCTTGTATTTAACTGGATTAAATCCGCGGCTTGATGTTAGCGTGCAGTGCGGCCCAGTCTTGTCCTTTGAAGAGAGGGGCTTAGCTTTTGCAGCCACACAGTACGCAAGTCACACGCTCGTCCCAGGGCACTGGCTTGCCGCGATTTCGTTTGGGTACAGGGACATCGCAGCACAGTGTGCTCCGTGGGAGCTAAATATTTCAGATGTAGGAAGGAATATTGTTCTAATCAAACTGGATTTGGTGCCCATGGCAAAATATGTGCTATATATTGGGGTATGTGTGAAAAATAATATGTGTTTTCATAAATTGTTTTTTTTTCCCCTTCTCTCCTTGCTGAAGGGCTTTTGTGTTGGATATTGTTTACCGTAGAGGAATTAGTTCATTACTAACACTGAACAGCACAATAAAATCTGGAAACTCACAAAATTTACCCTGGCCCTGGAATGTTTCTCTCTTTTTGGAAGAATAGGGAAGATCTCAGTCTTCCCCTACAAGTTAAAAAACAAAAGGCAACAATTCTTTCCACATTATCTAGTACAGAATCCCTGGTACAAATCCCTAGGCTCTTAACTGTTTTTCATTTAGAGAAGAAAAGCAATTTTAACATAAAGTACATCTTGAATAATCAGGAGACAGTCAAAGCCAAGCACAGGTCTTTCCCATTCTAGCCTGACACTTTTCTTTTAGGGGGTCTTTGTGAAATATTTGACAGAGGGTCAAAAATGTTAAATTTGTGTGATTTCACTTGATAGCCCACTGGTAGGCATCACAGATACCCAAATTCCACTGTTACAACCTCAGAACATCTATTTAATGATACTGTGATTAGAAACAAGTGCTTAATGTGCTGACTTTTCTGATGTGTGGGTTATTAAAGGGGCTGTCCTCAAAGGGCCTAATGGGAGGTGGGTTTGGAAGGGATGGCATTCGTAGAGACTGGTTTGCCCAGTCCTGGGAGTTCGCCTACTTTCCAGTGATCTCTGAGTGTCCGTGGCAGCTGTCAGCTTGATGTAGATGACTGCCATATCTGCATCTTGAGTTCACTTTGAAAATGTAGAACTACACATCATTCAGCTACTTGAATGCGTCATGGCTCTTCCCTGCCCGCATCCTCCCGGCTTCCCGTCTTCTCCATGAGCCCTAACGCTCCAGATCCACCTGTGACGCTTACCTTCACTCCCTCCACCCTTCCCGCACACCACCATTCGGAGACGGACCAAGCTGTGTAGGCTCCTCCTCGTAACTCTAGGGTCTGATCTTTCCTGTTGATGACTGCCGCTCCCCCACCCTGGTCCAGGCCAGCATCAGTGTCCCTGGCGATGCTCCAGTAACCTCTTCACTAGTCTCTCAACCTTGTGGTCCCCCTCTCTTCTGCCTCATCACACACACAACACTCACTGCCTCTCACAAACCTACATAGAACTCTCCTGGTGTGCAGTGTGTGCGTGATGCCTCCTTGCTCCATCCCTGCACAGAGACTTTTGGCCACCTTTGACTACTTTCAGCACCCACAGGTTAAAGTCTGTTTCCCTGATACTTAGAGCCCTCTGAGTAATTAATCTCAAAGTAGGGTCCTCCTCCTCCCATTTTAACTCCTGCTCTTTCTAAAGCATTCATAGCCTCTTTATCAGATCTTGTGCTTTGTCCTAGTTATATTAAGACTTGTCTGTCCTATTAAATCCTGAGTTGCTGGAGGACAAGTTCTTTTTCTTTAACTTGTTTATTTCTTACCTATACATATAGTTATAATAAACAGTGACCAACAATAAATAAACCTTTTACTGAGCATTTACTACACGCCTGTTACTTTTTCATGTGTTTTACAAGTTTTTGTTTTCACTTTAGCTCATGAAACGGGCATTATTATCTCCACATGTAATAGTGCACATGAAATCCATAGGTAGGATCAGGCAAGATTTCGTGGTAATCCACAGGGCACAGTAGGGAGGGGATTTACTGGGTGGTCCCCAAACAGAGATGAGAACGTGACTGCGGAGGTGGCGAGAGCGGCAGGGCCGGCAGGGATGCGGAGTGCTGTGAGTGTGGCGTCAGAGACGAAGGGAACCACGATGCGAACACACACCGGACGTTGGCAAGCTGCAGGGAAGGGACTTCCAGAGCTTAGGGCCCATGCCATGCCCTCAGTATTTAGCCCACTTCCAGGGCGCCAGTGCTGTGTAGTAATACTAACGGTTTTGTATTCATCTGGGCCGTTTTGTTCACTGTCTCCAGCTAACCCTAGGGTCCCTGAGGAAGGCAAAGTAGCTTATCCATTTTGTAGTGTCAACATTTAGTCTCTAGTAAATGCATAGTCGGTGTCGTCCGACAATGACTGTGGAGCAGAACAAGGCACCTTCCCTCCGTTAATGGAAGCCTTCTTCCTGTGACCCAGCTCGAGGACAGGGTGTAAGAACCATCTGGAGGAGTGACTTCATGAAGTATGCAAGGCCTTCTCTGTCTCCCTTCTTCGACCAACCACAGTAGTCGTGTTGTTTTCATCTCTGTCATCAGAAGGGGTGCAGTGGCATGGCTTTAACTCACACTCCTACCAGTGAAGTTCTGCTTTGACCTGGACAGTGCGTGGTCACCATAATTTCAGTGTCCCCCAGAACTGGCAGCTCAGTAGTCATGCTGTTCTGCACATTCAGGTTTACTAATTTAAGAAGGAAGCATACTTCCTCTTCCGCATGACTTTCGGGTAGCTGTGAGCCCCGTGCCCTTTGTCCAGCCATGCCTTCCTCATGTCTCTATAACAACATGGGGGGTGATCATGAACTTCCAGGGCGCCAGTGCTGTGTAGTAATACTAATGGGCAAAACAAAACAAAATCTTGTCATAACGAGAGTCCTTTCGGTGGCCGGCTTGGTGGCCGGCTTGGTGGTGCTGGTCAGCAATATGTTCTTGTCTACCCAGACTGGCTCTTGGCCACCAGCTCCGAGATGCCCCCTTGCTGACAAGCCTCCACCGCCCTAGACTTTGCCCTCAGGCGTGCAGTTTACTGAATGCGATCTTGTTGAGAAAATGTGGTCTTTATTAGCGCTTAGCACAGACCGACTCCTCTGTCCGCTTCCGCAGAGCTAGTAGGATGCCCAGTGCAGGAAAGAAATGGGACAGATGACAGTACGAGGACAGAATGGGGGTTTTCTGGTGCTCGGAATGAGAATGCTGGCTTAGCATAGAGACAACTTGAGGACACGAAATAGAAATAGCTTGTTTGCACCCTCAGAGCTGTTTGCAGCATTCCAGTCAATGACTGACTGCCAAAGAAATATACTTATCAATAAAAACGGAGTTAGTTTCTAGATGCATGAAAAATAAAGACATTTATATGTAAGAGATAGTTGTCCTCCAGAGGTTCATGGTGTAATGAGAACACGAAACTAAGGTATATGTTGTTAGCCCCAAAATCACCTTATAAGGAAGTATAAGCATGTTCTTGTGTGTCTTTCTCCAGCGGGCTCCACCTAGCTCTGTCTGTTGCCTTGGCTCTGTTTTACTGGTCCGAATGTATTCCGCAAAGAGGTTTGTGCCTGGCGTGCGGCAGCTGCTTCACCTTCTGCCTTGTGCTGTCTCCACTGCCCAAGCATGTGACTTTTCCCCTCCTCACCTAATGGCACCTGTTGTTTTAAGCAGTTCCTTGATTTATAGGTGCTGCTGAGTAGCTTCGTAAGCACAAATACAAATGCTTTGCAAGTAGAAATTAAATGCCAGAAAGTCTGTAAAAAATATAAATCATAGTCTTTTCAAATAGTCGTTCTACAAAGAACTGTGGAAATGTGAAATTAATAAATACTAGCATACGCATTAAATATTCACTGCCTGCTACTTCTGAAGTATATACCAGCATCACTGTTTACTAATGGGTAAGGATAAAACACATCAGTCTTAAATAACTGTTTTCTCCTCCCTCTTTCTGAAGCTGTGAGTGGGTCAGCTTGAACTTAAATACAAGTCCTAATAATAACTAAGCTTCTGTAAACCTTAGTCACGGAATAGGCATGGCTCTGTTTTCTGGGTGTTTGGTGGCTACTTGAAAGGACTGGGAAATTGAAAATTGGTGGTAATGTGATCAGCTTGAATTTAAAGAAAAAATACGTCTCAGTTGGAAAACAAAAAAATGTAGAGCCCTAAATAGCAAATGCACCATTATCATCTCTGGCTTTCTTATCTGTCTCCTTATTAAGGCTCACCCAGCCCTCTTAGAACTATTAAAATGAACCTTTAACTAAAATACAGTCCTGCTCCTTCCTCTCCACCCCCCCTCTAAAGTCCCTTTAAAAACACCTTTATTTTTAGTTATGTGTCACTTGTTATATAATGTTATGTGCAAAACACAAGAGCAAATAATTATATCAAATTCATGTCTCTTTGCTGTCAGAGGACTGTATATCCCTTTTATCGTCAATCTTACATGCCACACAAATTTAATTGACAGAGATTTTTTTCTATGTGATAGATGGAAACACCACAGTATGTTTCCCAAGGTCATGTTGAAAAGCAGGTTAAGAGCTGATGAGGCCTAAGGTGGGGAAGGAAGCCAGTGCTGGGGGGTCCTGAGCCCGTCCACAGGCCGGCGTCAGGTCAGGCCCCAGGAGGGAAATGGAGTGAGTGGAATTAAGGCGGCAGGGGGGTGGGAAGGAAGTGGGGGCGGAGGGGGCCCTCGAGGCGCCTCCTCCCGACTGGGCTGAGGCTAAGGGGCAGCGTCATGCTGTGGGAGGACCCCATTCTGGGCAGCGAAGCGATGTGGGCAAGATTTTTATGGAATTAGGCGAACTGGGTTTTCCCAAGTGTTTTCTCATAATTCTCTCGAGCTGGTTAAGTGAATGATGATGACCATGTAGAGTGGCTGAAACGTAATCTGACTGAAGGAGAACAAAATAGCTCAGTTAACTCAGCGAAAAAGGACGTCAGGGTGGGGTCCTGAGTCAGATTCACGGGAGGGGTTCGTGGGGAAGCCAGGGCCCAGGGAAGAGGCAAGGCAGGGGCAAACACGAGCGCCTGTGTCGAGACAAGCCCGGTGGGGAAGCGGGCACAGCCCTACGCTCCTGTGCCGGCCACCGATGCCTTGAAGCAGCCCCTCTGTGCACACGGTGCTCCTGGGGGCCCGAGGCGCCCGGCCTCTGCAGCAGGCATGCTGAGGGTGCGGGCAGCAGGAGGGCCGTGGGGGTCACAGCGCCCCCCCCCCGCGGGTCTGCCTCGGTGTTCCCCCCAGTTCTAGGCCCCGCGCTGCAGAGGCCGGGGGCTCCGACAGCAACATGGCCAGTGGCATTGTTACTAACCTGGACCGTTGTCAAGATTTGATATTAACAAATGTGTGACCCTGAAATGGGGACTGGAGAAGAAGTAGACTTTTTTCAGTCCAGCCATTTTGTTTTTCAAGGGACAAGTGTCCCTGGGCGATAACGCTTGGATGGACGGGGAAAGTGAGATGGCACTCCGATGGGGGGCTGCGGGCACAGCGGGCTCGCTGAGCCCACGCTCCTGCCCGAGCACCTGTGCCGCTCTGTGACTCCGGGCAAAGCAGGAAGCAAACCCCTGTGGTCCGACGGGAACCGGCAGGAACCGTCCCCGGGCTTCCTTTTGAACAGAACTCCATTAAGAGATTGCTAAGAAGCAGGAAGGTTTGCGGTTGAATAAGCAATTGAAATCAGACCCAAAAGCTCATCTAGATGAATTCACACGTTCCTCTAGCTGCACAAACTGGCTGGAATTACACACCCCTTATGTCACTGTTTAGAAGCAGGGGTCAGCTGTGATTTCTCAGGGAGGAAAACAGACTTTGAAACCCCACCGAAATGTCCTGCGACTGGGGGACCTTTCGGAAGAGAACAGAGTTTCTGTTAAATGGGTGTGAAGATCACGTCAGTGTGTCTGTGTGTGTTTGCCGCTGCTTTGTCGGATGTTCTCAGAGATGGCAGTGCGTTTGTCACTGGCTGTAGCCATCTCGTTCTTTCTCCAGGCGATGTTTTGATAAATGTTGATGACTGTAACTGTAAAAGCAAATGACATTTATAGTGCGACGCATGCTTCACCCATTGCATAATTACATCTAATGGCTTTGCATGTACAAAGGCATTTACCATTCACTTTTGTGTAAAATGACAATGTCAGCCCCCAGGCCTAAATTTGTTTTTTTAGACAGAGATAAAGACTTAATTAAAAACCAAACACAATTTATTTTTGTATCTGGCATTTAGGGTACCTAGTTCTTTGGTTGAATAAGTGATAAAAATCATGATGCTTCTAGTAACAAAGATCAGTGGGTTTCATTTTTTCCCTCTGTCTTTGAAACATTGGTGAACTCATTTAATTATCAAGTTGGTATCTGGTATGACTTCTTGTTTCTCTTTTCTAGTTAAAAGAGCTATTTTGAAATTTAGCACAGAACTGAGTTCAGTTAATGAGGAACATTTAAGAGATATTTCTAAATTTAATGTGATAGCAAAATGATAAACCACCAAGTGGTATACATATACTTTATTCAGATGACACTGACGTTTCAAGCTTGTCGACTGTGGTCAGGCAAAGTTTAATTTGTTTTTTTGATTCTATGTTTTTTTGTGTGTCTGACATCTTGCACAGACATAGCTACTTAGACCTTTCGAGTGGGTATGGCCATAAAGAAAGTGACCTAATAGAGCAAAACAGCTTTGCTCTTTGGCCTTTGTGTCATAAATACAGCTCTTAGTATCTTGGCGGGCTGTCTCTCTGTGTTCATGAGCGGACTGAGCAGCTCCCTGGGAGACAGATAGTGGCTTACCTTTCCGGCCCTGCATTGACCCACCACCCTGACATGGAGGTCTCCGACCTGCTTACCCATGAGCAGAAGTTAAAGTTGTTCTCTCTGTCTGCCTTTCCGTGGTATAAACTTACTTGTGTTGTTGCTTGCTTGCTTCAGAAAATGAAACAGAATCTAAATCAGTCTCTTCTCAGGTGTTTAATCATAGTAATATTCTTGTTTTGAGTCCGTGTCCATCTGAAAAACAATCACTGCGTTATTTGTGAAGATCGTGAGTCTGTCCTCTTCAAGTTGCTCACATTGGAGCCTGTTGAAAAGTCTTTGTGGAATGCTGAAGAGTTAAAGTGTTTTTTTTTTCTTTTTAAGGTTAAATTCATAATGATCTAGTCGTTGTATAAGTTCTATTTCATTCCAAGTGATTTTCAGGTTAATTTCTGTTTTGTTTCTTTATTGGCATATTTATATATGAGCCCATTATTTATATTCACCTGGAAAAATCTGAAACCCAAGCAAACTATTTGATAACAAGCCAAAAAAATTCTGTGGGGTTTCAAAGTCTATTGTCCTCCCTGAAAGATCACACCCTACCCCTGCTTCTAAACAGTGCGTGTGCTCAAAAAACTGATTTCTGGGCTAGGATACAATAGTTGAAGAAATGTTGCCGCTGAAGAGAATCCTGTGGCCAGGCGGCGGCATGGGAATGAGAAGTGCACGGACTCTTGCTTGTGTCCCAGGTGAAGATTCCTAATGACACATCTGTGGCCTGCTTTCTTTTGCCTTTAACAAAATCACTGAGAAGTAATGTTTAACCAACATTTGAGACCTTCAAGGATGTCTTCAGAATTTATTGGAAGAAGGAACAGGGTGATTTTCTGTGGAAGAGTGGTTAGGAAGAGCCATTTTCATGCTTTTATTCTGGGACAGGTGGCATAGATTAATGTTGAATACATACGATATCTATTGAGACTAATTAAAGATGCATATCCACATGGAATATCACATCTCAGTGGATCTTTGGCAGCCTATCCAATCAGCACATACAGTGTTTATACCAAGCACTTTTCAAATTTAGCCAAGAATGGTATCACTGAAATTCCTGAAAACTGCCTTGAAAATCCTGTAGTCTCTTAGTATTGTGGAGTCGCTTTCCGAGAAAGTACTTCTTAGAAGGGGTTATAACCTGTGTTCACCCTATAATGGACATAAATATATACAGCAGTATAGAGTAAGCAGCTGACTGTACCTAGCCCAAAATTGTATACATAGGAGAACTTCAACTTCATTATTTGGCAGCATACCTTGGGCCCTTTGCTTCCTGGGAGGGTATCCATTTCTAACTTGATGCTTAGCCCGGTAAAGATGAAGCTGTACTCAGGACCTGTCTGGTGTTTAATCTGGGAGGGCAAATTAACACATCAGTCCCTACGCCTGTATCGTGCCTCCAGGTCGGCTTGATACCCTTTGCTCGCAAGCGCTCGTGAACAGGCCACTTTGACATCGCAGACAAACACGGTCTGGTGGCTGTGTTCACATGTTTCTCGCATCTGCTAATGAACAAGCTCCCAAAGGCTCACAGGAAGCTGACGAAAGTGTGACTTGCAGTGTGGCCCTAGAACGATCATTAACTATGTCTTCAACCAAGCAAAGAGGATTTTAGAGCAAGTGGGAGTGGTTTGCTTGAATTCAAGGGTCAAAGTGAGGAGGATTCTATTTTAAGTAAAGGAACTTAATAATCTTAGTACTCTGTACTGAAGTCTTTGTTGGGAGTAGGGCTGAGAGTAGAGTACTGTGGGGGAAGTCAGGGTGCCTGTGGCCAGGATCCCCACCTGACCATAAACTGCTTGATGATGTAACTGGTCTGCTGCTAGGCTCCTGCTCGCACACCCGTGGGCAGTAAGTATTACTGACTGAGTCGGTACATAAAGAGCCCCTCCCAGTGCTCTGGGCAGAGGCAGAGACGAGAAGGATTACAGACCTGCAGACTGTTGGTTGCAGATATAATTCTAGTGTTTGACCTATGGTTGGGAGAATAAAGCTGGGTATAAACCCTTTTACCCCAAGAATGTTCCATTTGTCATTCCTCAGTCTCACTGAATCCATAGTGGACTTGCCCGGGACTGAAACCCTTTGGCAAGACAAGTACATAGAGGCAGATAAGAGTCCCTGAACTTCAGTGGGCCAAAGAGGCCTCAACATTTGTCCATAGAGGTTTTTTCTAAATAAACATATGAACTGAGGCTTTGCTGGGCCATCAGCTACCCAGTCAGTAATGGGCTTCAAAGAGGTTACCCTTTCCAGTCCCTTTAAGGTTTAAACCAATAAAGCAAATCCTGTAGAGGCAGCAAGAATAAGGGGGAGATGTTCTGGAAAAAAAAGAGAGGGGTGCCCAGAACTTGTGGAGAATAGATTAATATTTATAGACATCAGCACTGGTCTCTTACCAACATTTATAACTCCAACAGTGGCAGATTGAGGGCTGAATCAACATTTTTTCCCCTCTGTAAAATAATAAATATGGTGAAATAGCTCTCAGAGCTGCCTTTATCAGAGCGATAAATCAGGACAGTTTGTGTTGCAGGAGAGACTTAAAACTTATAAATACGTTGCCCTTTAGGCTACTATTCATCCGAGTGTCTGATAGGAAATCCAGGCTAAAGGCTGCTTCTTGTCTTCTGGAAGTGTGAACTGGAAGTGTGATTGGTCGTGCTGGCCTGCTGGGCTGCTTGCATGCATGTCCCTTTGGGGATATATTCGAGGAGAAGGAAATGGTGAGAGTTGACTCCTGAACACTTTTACACAATCCTCCTCATTGTCCAAACCCTGGCAGGAGGCACGATTTCCAGCAGGAAAAATACAGCACATAACTGCAGGACAAATAACCGATTTGAGGCAGTCAACTTCCTTTCTAAGATACTAGAGCAGAGAAGTTATTCCTTCAAAGCCTCATAAAATCCAGAGAAACCTCATTTGCCTTTCTTGGGCTCCTACGCAGCTGTGTCTGGGGAGGGAGCCAAAAGGACCTTTTGCAGACGGGATGCGTGCTGGGGTGGAGGCAGGCTCTCTAAGTCACGTGATGTGGTGGGCCTGTTGGTTCCGAGACCCGCACTGCCTCCTGAGCCTGGATTCCTTGGCTTCTGTGGTTTGGAGCCAGGGTTGAAGCTGCAGCTCTGCGCCTCCCTCCCCTCAGTGCCTTTAGATGTTGGCTAACCTACGGTGTGAGCCGTCACCTGCCTTCTGGAGGTCCCCGCAGAGTATGTACGAAGCCATTTTCCCTTTTTAATGTGTAGTACAGCTCCTAGTTTTCAAGAATTACTCATTGGGAGCATGAACCTCACTTTGCCCTTGAATGGTAGGCAGTTTGGGAGACTGAGTAGCAGAAGTGGAGGGCCCACCAAGGAGGCACCGCCATGTGCTGCCGTGGGGATTTGCCCCCATGGCTTGGGTAAGCTGCTGCTCTGAAGACAGGTTCCCTCAGGTCTGTGGGCTCTTCCTGACAGTGGTTTGGGGGAATTCAGAGATGTGGGGAGCTCCTTGTGACCACTTGGGGGTGTCTCTCCTGCCACATCACGTTTCCCAGGAGCAAAGGGTGGGCCACGGGTTAGTTAGGATCTGCCTGAGTGCCCGCGTGTGGGAGGCACTGAACTGCTAACTGGCGCGCCAGGGCGGCCCCGGGCTTTGTTTGTGTGTGCACGTCATCCTTCTGGGACTCTAGTCTGTCTAGAAGCCGTGTCACGGTTGAGAAATATGGGTCCCTGTGTGGTGCCCCAGCGTCCCTATTCCTCCTGCTGGTCAGCGCAGCCCGGCAGGACGGCCGCGTGGCAGCGTGATGCCCACCTGTGTGAGGACAGAGGAGCGTGCCACCCCAGGGCCACTTGCTCTGCCAAGGTGGTGCAGTTTGACTTGTCAAGTCCCATTTTGTGTACCCTGTACAAGTCAGCATGCCCAGCCTCATCAGCAGTAACGGACCAAGGAGGGCTGAGGACCGGGACGGCACAGGTTTTCTCTTCATCAGATGCCTTTAAAGCCGCTTCGCAGCACATCCCTGTGATTGCTAACGCCATTATGAAGGTTGACAGTTTCATCAGAAAGTGAAGCAGAAAATCTGCAGACAGTAAATGGAGGCAGGGCTGGGCTGGTCCCCTCACCCTCCCTCACCTCCCAGAGTGTGGAGCAGGGTCCTCGCCAACCCATGGCTGCTTCCCTGAGCACAGGGTCCAGGTCTCCTGTGACCCTTTTCCTATACCAGGGGAACTACAGGACTTGAGGAGGAGAGAGCTCAGGGCCACTGACAGGGGTTTGTTCCTTGGGATGGGAAGGATTTTTTCTTTGCATGAAGAGGATGGTCCGAGAACAAACCTCCAGCAACTTTCCCACCTCCCAGACTGCAGTACGTACCCCAATTCTGCAAATACTTCAGTGCAGTGGCCAAGCCAGAGGTGCTCAGTGTAAAAGTCAAGAATGTTCTCTTAAGGACAAGATGTCTCTGAATCATTGGCGGCTCTGCAGCAAGTAGCTGGGGACCAGCCTCTTAGCCCCAGGCCACTGCCTCACAGACGGGGGCCACGCCAGGCCAGTGGTCTGATCAGTTCAGCGCAGACCCATCAACACGGCTGGGAAAATAGGTCTTAGCGAAGACGTGCTGAAGGTGACACAGTCAGACCATCAGCAGCAGACGGGAGCAGCGTGTGGCACCGACTCTCTCTGCATTTGCTGCGTGTCAGCGGTACATCCTCAGAAGTAAACAAGCCTTTTGCTAACAAGACAAGCCCTACCTACTCAGTTTTGTTCCCTTGAGGTTTGATTCATCCCAGTGACCGTGTCATAAATGTGATTGTGACCTCCGAAGGGGCTGCTCCTAAATCCTTGATAAATGTCCTTCTCAGAGGGGAAACTTCCCATCCAGCCCTGTTGCCTTATGGTCATCATGTTCTCTGAAGGAATCCGCGAGGCTACTTGGCTTCTTCAGTAAGGAGACTTTGCCAAAGAAAGCGATTTCAGGCCGGTGTGGTAGCGGCTGGGTAAATGTCCCGACAGGGGTGGAATGTGTTTCTGTGGTGCAGATAACCTACATTCGGCTTCAGAAATGTGTGCTTTCCAGTGTGTGCTAAAATAAGAAGTGGTTGTTTGATTTATCTCCCACAATGGAATGCATTCTCTTCTTAAGTGGCATTTCATTCGCAAGCCAGGGACTGTAAATTTGAACTGAATATGTAAGTAAATATCGCTCAAGGAGATAGCATCCTGGCTGGCCTCATCTGAGGCTGCACGGCTACAGATGAAGTTCTTGGCTTTTGGAAAAGGCTCAGCACCTGAAATGCATTAGTTTCCAAAAGGGGGCATGGAGTAGTAGCCAGCCAAAGAAGCAAAGTTAGTCTGAGTTGTAATTATAGAGAATCACCTACAAATCAAGTAATATTTTGGCTATAGCACCTATATTCACCCTCAAGCACTTGAACTTCAATCCATTGGAACCTGGCCTTGACCTTTTCTTGTTCGGGCACATTGCCTCTGTGCACAGCGGCTTTTAATGTAGCATCTTTGCGTGGCGGGGCAAAGACAGTGACAGTGTTTTATCAGGTCCTCAAGATGGCCTATGTGCGTAACTGTTAAACTAAAGGACTGTCGATCCACTGATACGGAACCGGCAAGAAGCTTAAAGAATGGAGAAAACCCATAATCACAGTCTAACTTGTATTCTGATTTATTTATCACATCCTGGTTAAAACAATTTCCTACAGTTTTGTGTGTTTTTAATATTATTTTGGCATTGAATTTTCACCTAATGGAAAGGCAGGTTTCAGAAACTTTTTAAACATTTATATATTCAGGTAGGTAAGAGGGAAAATCCCTTTTTTATTAAGATACAGAATGCATGTTTATCAAAATTCATTGCAGATTCCATTTAGAAATATAGATATCTTGGGTTTGAAAGAGCTCACTAAACTACAAAAGAAAGACAGATATTACTGACAGAACAAAGTTATGAATGATGAAAGAGCCCAGAAAATGTTTATGCTCATGTGGCTATAAATGAGCAACTAGTTGAAGGAGTGTTAACCTTTGGTTCACACAAAGCCCTCTCTTGGTAAATACAGAGGACTACACACAGAGCATGTGCTGGCTTCACGGGCGGTATCGGCTCTGCTCTTGGCCAGGCCCGTGTGGCTGGTGGCATGTGCGTCTACCCCCTGCAGCGGGTGTTCAGTGACAGAATGCAGATGTAATAGTCAAGGTGACTGGCTGTTTTCCCCCTCCCTGAGATGATGAACAGGAGGCCATAGGCAGAGTGTGTAGCATGGCAAGCCCTGTGCAGAGATCCCAGCTGAGAACTTGAAAAATGGGAAGGTGTGAGTGGTAGCTGTGGTTTGAAAACATTAGCTTTTGCCGCTGTGAGCACATCTGTCAAAGCTGCCCTGAAGAACAGGGGCCTGGTATTAAGGCAGAGCTGACCGCTGAAGGGTGGGGCCCGGCTCACTGGGGGACACCCGGCGCACTCCAGGCCCTCGGCCAGTCCTATGGGCCCATGCCCCGCACACCGATTGATCCTGATGGGCAGACACTGCCGTCTACCTGAATATCTCACCTCCTACCATGGTGCTTCTCTGACTTCAGGAGCACAGGGTCACCTGGAAGCCAGTTGAAATGGATCCCAGGGCCCCAACCCTACAGTTACCGACCCAGCTGGTCTGTGGGGGGGCCCTGAGAATTTGCACTTTGGTTTTCCTCATGATGCAACGCAATGGCCCGGGGACCGCCGTGTGAGGACTGCTGTCCAGCCAGCTGTTACATGCTGACCAGGAACCACCTCAAAGCAAAGACACTGGTCAGCGAATGTGCAGCGGCGTGCTTTAAAATAAAATGTTGACAGCATGTCCTTTCTACAGCTCCCCACTGTGAGTCATGCTTTTGATCGGCCCATGAACTGCTGGTCCCAAATACATGTGGTAAGACAGACAGCCTGTGCTGCAGCAGGCGCATTTGTGCTGCGACACAGGTAGGCATCTTCAGTGGTGGAGGGGAGCATCTCTTTTCCGCAGTTCTGTGAGGAGTGAGTGCTGGGGCATGTAAGGATATAAGAAATACACACAGAAAGAGTTTTCCTTACGGAGAGAGACCGGGCTCCGTGTCTGCGTGAGGAGTGGTGAAAATGCAGGCGCTTTGAAAAACAACAGCGGGAACGCTGCAGCCCGGGTTCCCTGATTCTGCCCGTCCCGTCCCACGCGTGCAGCACCGAAGGCCCAGGACGAGGAAGAGGAGGAAGAGCAGGCACTGTCCTGGGCACTGTAGGAGGGGCCCTGGACAAGACAGTGCAGGCTCCGTCCTCATGGAGGTGGGACTCACCTTTCGTTTTTCTCGCAGTACAGACGAAATTTTGGTATGGGTACTGAAGTCCTAAAAACAGGAAGATGTTAGAGTTCCTCGGTTTTAACAATTGGCAGAACATCTTTCTCCAGGTATAAGTGTAGGCAGGAAGCATCAAGGAGGTGGAGGGTGTGAGGAGGCCTCGCATACCTTGTTTCAAGTGCAAATGCAGTCTAATGAATGCCTTAAATTTGCCTTAATGCTGAATGACTTTTCATTAATGATATGATGGTTTGCACGTGTGCACTTCCTTCCAAAGAGGTGGCGAGAGAGAACCATTTGCTTGTCCCCATGGTGTTCCTGTGTGGCACCTGAGGCCGACCCTCTTCCCGTTTATCTGTGTTTTTAGGTGTGGAAATGAGGATGGTATGAGAAGTCATTACATAATAGTTACACAATAGCCGGTGTTTACTGACCCCTTAAATGTTAGCCCTGAGCACACGTGTCTCTCATTTAATCCTCACATCAGCCTTCTGCACCCGTTGTTAATATTTCCATTTTTGTAGCTGACAAATCAGAGGTTAAATGCCACTCAAGGTCACAAGGCTCATGCACGTGGAAACAGGCTTTGAGCCTAGATCCATCTGACTCTACCGTCATTACCACAGATATGCTTGTACAGGGTTTCATTGTGTTCGTGGGAAAACTAGGTCTCTTATACCTGCATTTTGCACAGAATGTTTTCCTGTGGTCTTGAGATAGGGAACATCTGTCCTTGGTCACTAGAAGATGACAGAGATGGAAGTGACTGTTTTAGAGCTGAATGTTCCATCTATTAGGCCATAGAAGTGAGCCATTTTTGAATGTTTGTTTTTCCTAATTGTGTGGGTTAAGTAAAGTGATTGGACAAACAATCCTCTCCTGCATGCTAATCTGCTATAAATCAACCTTCAGATGTGAATAAAACAAGTCAACACTGACAAAGGAAGTTCCATTTGCATTTTAAACTCCCAATTCATCAGGGTCTCCTCCTTTAGATCTTCTGTGAGAGTGTCCTTGGGCTTAATGTAGCTGGAGGATAAAACTCAGATAAAAGACCATTGTCTCAGAAGAACATTAATAAAAAATGAATGTTGATCTTGGTTGAGTAGTAGTAAACCTTTGGGGTGGGGGGTGGCAGCAGTCTGCGGGGAGTCGGGAGCCTTTTAGGATCGGGTGCCCTCCCACCCAGCTGCCGCGTGAATGAACTGTGGCCCTGGGATTAGAAAGGATGGACGTAGACAAGTTTGACGGCAAATTCCCAGATCTTTTGCTATTTTTGCTCATATTATGAGACAATGTGCTATTCCTCTCTACATCTTTTTCTAAAATCTGTTTCTAAAATGTTCATCTGACTCATTTTCTGTTGTCTTCTCATTGATGACTGTTTCCATAAGGTTCTGATAACTTAGTTTCAAGTCTACCTGATTCTGTTATGCTGGATGCAACAGAAAGAGCTCCCAGTGGCCAAAGGTGGACAGTTTGAACAGTGACACTGTTAACACTAGTATTGGGTTAAAAGTCAAAGAATGATGTAAACGTCCACTGGAGTCCATACTAATATAAGTAAATGACTGAGTAAATAAGGAGGAGAAAAGGAAAAGCCCTTCTATACAGAGTAACTTCAGTTAAAGGAGTGAGAGAAATAAGTTACCCCTTGAATACCGTAGTGTAAACCGCTGCAGGCAAGATCCTCTGGTGAATGCTAAATGGAATCAAAAGTTGGAGAAAACAGGATAGTTACATAGCCTCAAACAGTCACCCCCAAATACTGCCTATTTCTGCTGTTTTGGCATCTACCTGTGATCACACATCCTTTGATACTTCTTCCTGTAGGGGTGGAGTTTAATTGGACATTAGTGACGCTGCTTCTAATGACTGGAAAGGGGAAAGTAGTACTTTTCCAGAGGAGAAGCCTGGCATACGGCACCTTAACCACATGACCAAGGTGATCCTCACCAGTAGAAGGTGCTGATGGCACACACCCCCTGACAGGAGGAGAGCAGAAGGGCCAGCGCCTCTGTGCTGTTCGACCCCCAAATCCTATCTCCATGCCATCACGGAAAGACATCAGACAAACCTAAACAGAGGGACAGTGTGCAACACAGCTGACCAGGACTCTTGAAACTGTCGAGGTGACGGTGTCGAGCGACGTCAATGTCTCAGTTCTGACGATTTTGTCAATATTAACATGTTGCCATTAAAGGAAGTCCAGTGAGAGGTTTGTGAGATCTCTCTGTCCTGTTTTTTGCAACTTTTCTGTAAATCTTAAAGCTTTTCAAAATGTCCAAAAGAAAAGACATTTCAAGGGCATAGGAAAGCTTAAGGTACAGAAGTTATAAAATGAATCCTCTTTTATTCACCCACTCACTCACTCACCCACTCACCCACTCTCACTCACTCACTCCTTCATTCATTCATCCATCAGATACTTGTCGCCGTACCCGTACAGATTGCCGAAGCTGTCGGTGGGAGACAGTCAGCACCGGTTGTTCTTTACAGACTGTGGTGCAGTGCCTGTGCAAGGAAGTAGCTGCTTGTCACTTGCTTCTGTTGGTGTCTCAGCTCGATGGGGCACACGGCGGTTTAAACAGATGTTGAAATAGGACAAGTGGGGCGTTGATGGCGGCACAGAGGAGTGGCACTTAACCCAGTTGTGAGACCACATTGTTTCATCCTTTGTGATATGAGTCAATGTGTTTAATTGTTCATTTAAACTGTGTTCAATGTTTTCTGTAGGAATGACATACTTAGGACTTAGACTTTCAAGCTGATTCTGTCCTCCTAAATTCTGAATGCCTTATAAGTAAGAACAGTGTTGCAAGTGTTTTTGTGTGTCTCAGATGCTAAGGGATGCTGCTTTTTGTATGGGGTCATAGTGTCCTCAGATTCTGCTGGGTTGGAATCATTTTGAATTACACTAAGTTACATTTATTTTGAGTTACATTTAGCAACAAAATTTATGTAAAACTATATAGATGCTGCTGTGATTTTTTTTTTAATGGTAAAAATATATTGGAGTTCATTAAATTTTTGATGCTAAAATCATGTTCTCAAAATATGCTGAAATCAGAACAGATATTTCTGCAAAAGGGTTTTCATTGCAGCATTTGTTAGAATCGTAAAACTTAGAAGCAATCTAAAGTCATGAGCAGGACCCCACAGGAGTGTTGTGCGCTTACATGGTGCACTGCGGCACAGTAACTGGGAATTGTGTACGCACACAATCCCTCGCCGCAGATGGAAAGGAAAATATTAGTATTAATCATCTCAGAGTTGTGGGATTTTCTTGTTTATACTTTTCCATTTTACTTTTCTTCCATGAGTATGTGTAATTTTTATAATTAGAGTAAAAGTTAAACTTTTGGAAAAGGTATGGATTGCTGAAAGTGGAGGTAGAGAAGCCGCAGGGCTCTTCATGAAGTGATTGAGTAACAGAAGCTGTCAGTACAGCAAGAGGCTTTCCAGAGCCCAGGAAAGCTGACCAAGGTCTTGTGAGGCATAAGGAATGGCGTTGTATGAGCTTCATTTTTGCACCCCCTCTCAGTTTGCTCGTAAGTAAGGCCTTTGGTGGTTTTGTGTAGGGGAAGCCCATCGTGTCCACCCTAACACATGTACCTCGTGACAGCCCACCTCATGGTTCCTCTCTGGAATCCTAAGTCTCCAGTGTTGAAAGTACTGGGACTGTGTAGCAAGTGGATGAATAATACATTGCAAATTCCTAAAAGGTACAAAAGTGTCATTAAAGCATTTGGAAACTTTTTTCTCACAGTTGATTACAAGACGCCAAGCAAGAGCAGCCCCTCATCCGCCAGTGTCGGTCATTCTCATGGGGCTGTCTGAGCGATTGTCAGCAACTGTGGCCATCTTTATTATGAAAACATAGGTCTAACTTAGGCCACGCAGGCCGTCAGGCACAAAAACAGAGGCCTCCTGGCCACATTGGGAGCTTCCTGATACAGTATACTTAGTTCATAAACCAGGGACAGGAGCAGTCCTTGGAATGCTGAGCCCTGTCCACTGGGCGCTTTCTGTGTGCAGCGGACATTAGAGGCTGTCCAAAACCCAAGCCAGAGAGGGCAGTCTGAGCACATTCAAACCAGGAGCTGAAGAAGAGCTGTTGGCTTGAAGATGGCTCGGATGATGGAGAGGCCAGGTGGTTGATGGAGGCTCCAGAGCCTGAGACGAGACTCAGCCGACGGGAGGCCGGAAGCAGGGCGAGAGGAGGACAGGCAGGGAGCAGGCGGGGGGAGAGCTTCCAGGAGCGCAGGACGTCCCTGGATGGCAGCGTTTCTACTGGTAATCTTTCAAGGAACATTCCTTTAGTGCCACTTAAGTTGTACTTAGACTTCTAACAGGTAGGTGGGGACCCTAGGCCTGCTTTGTTCGATAAAGCAACGCTTCCCTTGGGCGGAAAAATCAAGTTAAGAAGTTGACTTGCATGTTCTTGGAAAAAAAAAACTCTCTAGGGAAACTACCATTTGGTTTTCTTAATGTGTGGGGCCACAAGCATCTTAAAAGTAAAGAAGACTATGCTTTTTGTCTTCATTTTCCCCCAGAATAGGATTCTCAGCACTGAAATACGGATGCAGAAAACAAAAAGTGCAAGCGAAGCCACCGTATCTCCTTAACTTCACTCAGCCCCGCCTCCAAAGGACTCCAGCATCTCACTGATCTTAGCAACATATTATAATGAAGGTCAACTTTCAGCCTCTTGGCCTCAGCTCCCAGTGTCCATGGAAAGGGTCACCAGCGATGGTCTGGACTCAAGACCAAGTTCTGAGCACCATATGTTATGTGGCCCAGCTCTTAAACAGAGAGTTGAGATCCAGAGCCGGCTCTGCAGTAGGTAGGGAACCAGCAGGGTGAGCCAGGCGTCCGGGCGCTCTCTCTTTGACCTGTTAACGGGCCTTTCATTGAGCCTTGTTTGCCCTGCTTTTCTTGTGGTTTGTGACAGATAAGAACTGTATTGATTCCTCACATCTGCTGGCAGTGACCTTTGAAAGGGCAGGCGATGCATCACCACAGAATTTTATCTATCAATATCGGAGTAATAGAAAGACAAGGATGACATCTAATCACAATACTGCTGGCAGATCATAAATATGAGCTGATATGGTACTAGTAATGGGCAGTAGAAAAGGGATATGGCTTAACATTCGGAAAAAGTTAGGGGGACATGTAGATGGAAAGGACAAGATTTAGCCAAGAGAAAAGTCCTAATGGAAAGGGTCAACCTCACCAAGACCCGGAGAAGTTAAGTATCTTGCCCAAATTTATACAGCAAGTTGTGGGTGTACTGAGCAGAAGTACAGCCATTTTGGATTTGTTCACCATTTTACCTGTTCCTTGCTACTCGGTCCCTTGTGCCCTTCATGCCTTGGGTCGAGGCTATCCCTGATTAAAGACCAGAGTGAAAAGGCGTCTATGGGGACCTTCTCAGGGCCGTGAGTTTCAAAATGGGCCTGCAGAGCTTCCCCAACTTTTGCCCAAAGTTTAAGATCAACGGTTCCTTCCTCAGGGAACCACGGACAAATCTTTTCTATAAAATCTAAAAATTGTAAAAGTTGTTGCTGACTTACTCGGGCTCCGCGATTTTTCAGCATATTTTTAAGCATTTGAGCAAAAAGTGAGCGGCTACTCCCGTTCCCCATATTATGGATGAATCTACTCTTACACGTCTATTAAACTAAAGACAAGCGACAGAGTCAGTGAGAAGTGAAAGAGAAAGCGGGAGCTCTCGCGTGGATACCCCGTCGGGCTGTCGGGGTCCAATTCCAGACACGTGAGCTTTTGAGCAGTCACTGGCGTGTAGCCTCAGCCAGACCCCCGCTGTCGCTCCCGGCCGTTCTCGGTCCCTCGCGTCCAAAAAGAGAGTCCGGAAAAGAATCCCGTTCTCCGCGCGTTCCCAGAGAATCGGAGGGATTTGCTGAGGGTGTCACGGGGGAACCTATCGCTCGAGTCTTAAGAACAGCAGCCGGGCTATTCCCTTTAACTGGCTGACGAGCACCTGTTTGTATTTCTTTTAAAAGGAAAGTGAAAGAGAAGATAGAAGTCGCCCTTTTATTACGCGGGCTTCACCTCCTTGGGTTCCGTGGGTCGCGGAGCTGCGTCTCGAGCGTAGTGCTACTTCTTCCTCGGTGGCTCCTTGACAAAGTCCCCCGTACTCAGGTCCCTGTCCCGGCGCCACCTTCTGCTGGGGCCTGCCGGCAGGAGTCCAACAGGTCCTGAGTGGGGGGTCAGGCTGTATATACAAAATAACAGGAGGACAGACTGCCTGGTGCAGAATGCCGACGAGGCTTTAATGTATACGACTTTTATACAGGAGTAAAGGAGAAATAGAGGTTAAGTTACTATAGTTAAAGGTAAATCTTAATGACTAGCTAGAGGGTATAAAAAAAAGAAATCTGATAACACTGGGGATAACATTCCAGGCCGCTTTTGTCATGATTCTGGTAGGCGATAAATTAGTGTAAAAGGAGAAAAGGTCAAGGAACAGGTAAAATGGCGAACAAATCCAAAATGGCTGTACTTCTGCTCAGTATGCTTCTGGCATAGGCACCCACAGCAAGTAAATGGTGGAGCCCTTCTGTGAGCCTCAGTTTCCTCTTCTGTAAAACAGACATGGTAAGGATTCAGTAAGATTATGTATGCCATTTCTCGGCATCTCGTCCTTGGATCAGCAGAGTCAGCATCACCGGGAATTTACTGGAAATGCAAGTCCCTGGGCCCTTCCCCAGACCTGCCGAATGGGAACCCCGGGGCGGGGCAACCAGCAAACCAGCCCTGCGAGCGATTCTGGTGCGCATCACCAAAAGCTGAGAACCACCGCTGTGTGCACACAGCCAGCACATGCCTGGCACAACTGGGGTTCACAGAGCTGCATTCAGTTGGTGTTTTTATTACCGTTCATTAGTCCTGCCTTCCGTGCTAATAATTTTTTCTGCTTACAGACTACAGTCTTATTACTTATTTTGTCCGTTGGTGAATTTGTGGTAAAAAGGAACGTTTTTCGATGGAGGAACTTCTGTGACATGCAGGCAATGTCATAGAACTGGGTGTGTAATTCCTACACCCCTGTGACTTACAAGGCCAGAAGATTCCGGCATTCTAAAGGTTGACGTTCCGACGTGTGCGCCGGACACGTCAGGAGCTTCCAGCCTGGACAGTGAATAGCGCTGCAATTTAATAACATAAATGGAGTCTGTCTGGGTCTGCGAAGAAACAGCCTTCCTTAGGGCCCAGAATATATACTCCCTTCTGCAGTTACACTCACAGTATTTTTAATCATTTCATGTTTTTATTATATCCCAAGTACAAGGTGCTACAAAGAGTCCCTGGTGCTGGCAGTCACTCAGAAACTGACAAATCTAAAAAATGAGTAGAGCAGCAAGTAGCCCATTAGGGGTTTTCTTTTTTCTTTTTCTTTATTTAAAAAAAACTTTTTAAAAAAGAGAAACTACTTACAATGTTGAGAGGGTTGATTTTGGAATCTTACACATGAAAAGTAGTAGTAATAATGTTCCCCAGTTGTTGGTCTTTTCTCTGCAGAAATTATGGCTGTGCACAACAGTGGGGGTTTAACTGTGTTTCCGTGAAGTACGTAATTCACAGTCCGAATGTGACAGGCACGACTGCCCATAAACCTAACGACTTCTTTAAGAGACCGAAATTCAGAACATTATTCTCTCTGAAACTGCACTCTAGTAACCCAGCAGAAAGCCATTGGGGGAAATGCCTGTGTTGCAGTAAAGGCGCCTGGACGCGCCAGTGGTAAAAACGCTGGAAGCTTTCACACCAGAACAAGGTTCTGAGAGGGACCGAGTGCCAGCCGGTTGCACTGGCCATGTGTTAGGGCACAGGGAGAACAAACCCAAGCATGGCAGTGACCACGGGGTTGTTCCACGTTCTTCCCCACGCCAAAAACATTGGTAAAAGTTTATGCTGAAACGTATACAGGGGTCGAAGCTTTAGCTGTACAAGGTCTGCAAGGGTGGACAGGGCCTTCCCGGCTGAGGCTCGCCCTCTTAGATGGGACCTTTGCTTCCTGGCTTTCAAGGAAAGCGTTTTTCCCTACTCTGAGCCACTGCTGAGGATGCCGTGAGCCCGCATCCAAACAGCTCTGCACATTCACTCAAGCCCCAAGAACAAGACCCGAGGTCCAGGCTGATCCCTGGATTCATTAAGAGGTGTGAAAAGTGAGCCCATCGTCTCCCTGTTCTTCCCCTGAGCATTCTGCAAGGCTCCCTCTGTGCCTGCTGCTTTCTGCCTCTGGCGTAAGGCTGTGAGTATTTCTTTTAAACTGCTGTTTATGGCGTTACCTATATGTCTGCAGCAAATTTTATCTACTACACACAGAGTGAAAGGCCTGCTCTAATGGGTAGTCTGAGCTGTTACTTTGTCCTCCCTTCAGATCATGCAGCTGAATTTCATTGCTTTCATCACTAACCTCAGCAGCCTTTTTGCAGTTTTCATTTTGGACCACTTGCTTTATTTCTCTATTTGTTGTTTTGCCTTCACTGGCCCAACACGCTCAAGCACAAAACAAAGTAACAGTTAAACCGAAGAAGCAGAACTTAACCAGGCCACAGCGTTAGCATGTGCTGCCCAGGAGTCATTCCTGCAGCTGGACACAGAACGATCCATTTGCTCGCTGCTCTGGGAAAGGGTTTTCCCGTTTGCATTATGGTGGTCCTGTGAAACTTGAGGAAAAATGTTAGATTCTAGTTCCTACTGACTTTAGGAATGATCGGCATCCATTTATCTTCATGCAAACTTGAGTTTTTAAAAATCTGTTTTTAACTAAGGAGAGTTGCTGAAGCCATGTTTCCCCCTGGAGAGTGACCCCACTCGATGGTGGGGCTTCACGATCTTAGCCCCCACTCGCTGATCCACCAGCTCCCTTGGAACGGGTTGTGAAGGAACTCACCTCTTTCTGAAATCTTCCTTGGTTAAGCCATTCGTCTCCTGTTTATGTTCAGTTAGAATCACTGTGCTCCAGGTCAGAGCACCTCGAACTGTAAAGTGCATGTAAATGTGAGCCCCTTGTTAAAATGCAGATTCTGACTCAGTAGGTCAAGTGTGACTTTGAGAGTCTGCATTTTTAATCTCCTAGGGATTTTCAAACTGCTGGTGGACCACACTGAACAGTTAGGCTCTAGCGGGTGTGGGTGTTGTGGTGGGGGGACACCATGTCTCCTAACTGTGTTTTTGCTACAGGTTAGTGCTACAGAAATCCCCCTCTCCGTCATAAACAACAGAAGCGGTCAGGGTGCATGTGCCATTTGCCTTTCGACTCCTTTGAAAAGTCAGCTTTTTGCTGGTCTCTCCTTAGAAGGCCACTAAACATTAACTGGCGTTTGGGAGAGGTGGCTAAGGAACCTCAGGGTCCCCTTACGGAATTGAGAAGTGACAGAACAACAGAGCTCACCCACCTACCCTTGAAGTGTCCTCCGCTCCTGCCGGCCTGAGCTCTGCCTTCCCTTCTCAGTATACCCCTTACCTGGCTCTTAGCAGCTGGCAGAGGCCTCTCCACTGGTCTTCTGGCTCTAGCCCCTTCCCAGCCTCCAGTCTTTCCTCCCACGCCACATAGATGTTCTCTTGGGAAACACGGGTATGATCGTATCACTCCCTGGATTAAAATCCCTTACTGCTCTCTATTAATTACAAGATAAAGTGCAAATTCCCTGGCCTGGCATACAGTGTACTTCAGTATCTGGACCTAACGACCTTCCTAGAAAGTCTCCCTTCCTGTCTCTGCTCAGAGCACACTAAGCTCCTCCCTCTGACCCTGCTTTCAGATCTCTCCTCCGCCCTCTCTAGAGTGCGGCCCCCCAGCCTGGTGGCGCCATTCCTCCCTCCTCCGGGTTCCCATGGCGCCTTTGGGTAAGTCCCGCCACGTCCTGTGGCCCTCATGGGTGCAGGTCGGTCTCCTTCAACATCAGGAACTCCTTGAAGCAGGGAGGTTTTCTCCACCAAGCAGTGCGGGCACAGTGCTAGGGCCTATTTCTTCTCGAGAGCCTGTGAAAATGGTTGAGCCATGGAAAAGAAAATTATTGGCTTCAGAATAAAACAGACAATTGGAATTAATAATTGCAAAAGCAAAATTATAAAAATCCTTTGCAATTTTTAATTCAAGATGATATTTGATGTAGGATGGGGTACAGCTTAATATGTTCTGGTATTAATACACTTGTTATCTCCAGAAGGGAGAGTGCCCAGGGCCTGGGAATGTCTTAAAACAGCCCCTCATTTGGTAACTTCATGCAGTAGCACTTACTGAGCACTTGCTCTGTAAGCTGACGCCGTATCATGCTTTGGGAATGCAAAGATGAGGCAGATGGTATGATTGTTCAAGGAACTAAAATGATTATAATTATACTAAGTATTTTGGAGTGCACACAATCTATGTGCAAGCCTCCTGCAGTTCAAATACACCGATTATCCCATTTGGGTCTCTAAATAACCTAGTATTTTTTATACCCATCTTACATGTGAGAAACCTGAGGCTTAGCAAGCGTAAGTAACTCTTCCAAGGTCTAGCTGATAACTGGCAGGGCTAGTGTGAACCCAGATCGAACCCAGATGGAAATCAAAAGAAGGAAACGACCGTATAAATGAGCGATCGTGGAAGCATCAGTGCAGTGAGGGCCGAGACTAAGTGAGGTATAGTGCCCCACGGGCCAGAAGTCTGGGGACCCAGGGAGGCACCAGAGCTTCAGAGAAGAGCCAGTGGCTGAGCTGGACGAGTAGGAATCACTCCGTCGCCACTTTTTCTGCTTTTATGAATAATTAGAAATAGATGGGTTTGATCAAATAATATAAGAAACTAATGTCGATAATAAACTAATGTCAGTCACCAATTTTTTTATTGATTTGCTTCCTCCATTCAAAGGTCTACTTTTACCTAAGAGGGTCTGTTAGTGTCAAAGCATAATTGTCAAACTGAGTCAGATATTATTTAGAATGAAATTTTTGTGCAACTCTCTTTCTTCAAGAGTCATGAGGGGGGGGAAAGCACACACTTGCGCCACAGAAGCACACCGCTTAGTGAAGGTTAGGTTCCTAGAGATGTCAGACATCCAGACACACCCAGGAGCTCATTAGCTAGTAAGCAGGGAAGGCCTCGACATCAGTAGCTTTCTCAAAGCTCTTGCACTTAATAAGAAAGGAAGGAATTACTGTGAGAAGTGACAGCCAGCACTGGAGAGAAACAGCAGAAGACACAGACCAGCCCGACACGCCGAGACTGTTTAGAGAAGGGCCACATATTCCCATATATCTCATTAACTCATGGGACCCTCCCTGTGTGGAAGCACAGGACAAAGGAAGTGGGGAGCAGGCAGCTTGGCAGACCCATTTTGGCTTCATGTGCGCTTTGGCATTCCAGGGGAGCTTCGGCTGCGCGGCCAACTCGTGCTCAGCCAGGGTGCCAGCTGGTGCTGGGTTACTGACCTGACACTGGTGACCCTTCACATCCTTAAAATATGGAGATTGTTCTCTGAGCCGGTTATGGCCCTATATTTAAAAGAGGGAAACCAGAAAATACATCATATTTTAATGCTGTAGATACACCAAATTTCAAATGTCCAGGCCTGAGCCTACATCTACTATTCACCTTATACTTTACATATGATGATTTTAGTTTGCAATCTAACAGAAGTGATAAAGATGTTTTAATTTACTCTGTACTTCTCAGTTACCCTTAGAATGAAAAGAATAATAGCTAATACTTGATCGAAAAAAATGCCAACAGATTAAAGGTCATAGGAAGGTGCTCGTAATATAGACAGAGGCTGCCTGTAGGCAGTGACGATACTGATGAGGAAGTTGGAGGAGGAGGAAAAGCTTATATCCTTTAGTATTTTGGGAGCTGAAAAAAAAATACCATTATGCACATTTCGTCACTTGATTCTCCTAATAAGTCTGGAGGAGAGATGCCGTTTACCCTTTTAAAAATATAAACAGGTTCAGAGTTTCTCCCCGTTTGACCACCAGAATCTCAGATCTGCAGCATGGATTCCTGTTTTCCACGTCTGATGGTCTCATTTCTCTTTTGGTGCCTTTATGTGCCAGAAAAATAAGGTCCTCATGACATATCTCTAATTTCAGTGGTGATTAATCAACCCACACTCAAATGATACTAATCAAGTTATTTTTATAATGGCACCAATTCGGATGGTCACGGTGCGCATCCAACTGATATGGGTTTTGCATCGCAGACCAGGCAGTCATGAATAGAATGTTGAATCTCCTTTGGTCACTCTCCATACATAATCCCTTCATCATACTCTGGCTTAAAAAGAGCTTTCTGACTTGAATGTTTCTTCCAGACTCAGGTAGGACCAGCAACTCAAAACCCAGAGGTTAAAAAACTACCACGTGCTTTATGAGATGGATGATGGAATAACTCACCAGTAAGGGCCTTAGTCACAGAACCCTATTTTCCAGCTGAGAAATTGTCATTTCATATAACAGTCCAAAACTCCTTGGCTTCCTGGGAGGGTATGTGAGTAAGTTGAGTGTTGCAACATTATTCAGCATGGTGATTATCATGGACTTACAGCTGTTTCTTGAACAAACCGTATTATACACACTCGGAACACTCTCTAGAATAAGAATATGAAGCCTATGTCCCCTCCTGTTTCACTGTTTCTGTTTCTGTAGTAATGTCAGTTGAAGCTGACATTCACTCTGAGGCCGTATCTGATGTGTTCTGATATCCTTACTTGCTTGTCCTGTCAGCTCTAAGCTTTAAATTTGTAAGGTTTTCAGTGGCTCTGGTTGGCAGGAAAAGGGAACGAAGAGACGGAGAGAGAGACTGCTCTTACAGCCAAATTTCAGTCACACAGATTGTCAATACTAATGAATGCCCTTGAAGCAGATACTGTAAATGCCTGAAGTTGGAGTTGAGCTGTCTTTTGAGTCCAGATCATTGGGCAGAACAGAATCTTCTCTAAATACTTGAGACCCAGTTTGTCGACTCTGGTCACATAGCTAATTTTATCAGGGTCACATATTGGAACATGCTTACTGCTGGTAGGCTTCAAATTCCCTTATATGCTGAGAGTACTGTGTTAGTTCCATGCCCGAGTCATATAAATGAGACACTGTGGGCTCTTGCGTGAGCTCTCCGTTCTCTACCCATGAGAAAACCTCAGTAATACAGCGTAATGGTCAATGGCATGCTATCTAGAGTTAAGTAGATAGTCTCCGGTTCTACCCGCTTATGTAACGTTTCTAAATCTCAGTTTCCTTGTCTGTATAATGGAGATGATGATAACATTCTGAACCAAATAGGGTTGTTGTGAGGATTAAGTGAGATTACATAAAAAAACAAAGCATAGTGCCTGGCACATGGAAAACATTTAAAATATGTATTAGTTATTTTTATCATGCAGAGGATTCAAATAATGCCCCCTCCAGAAATAGTGGGAATTTTCTTGATATTAGAAAAAGTTAAAACAATAATAAACACTTCAGAAAAGAAATCCTTTGCTTCTCTTGCGTGCAGACATGGGGAAAAGCAGTGGCTGCCCTTCCCCTCCCTGTGTGGGGCAATCACTGTTACACGTTACAGTTTGTGATTTTAAATCTGTCGCACTAATTGTTAGTCTTTTCACACCCTGGAGGCAAATGTAAAGGGAAAAAAGTCAGCTTTTAGTGAGAGGAAGCAAAAAGTGATGCAAGTTTAATCATGGTACTGTTTATCAAAGAGAAAGTGATATTAAATAGGGTGCTCAAAAGCAGAGTATAAAAACTAAGCCAAGTACACTTGCCATCTCCTTTGAGACGGGGTTGGGCTCTGAGGAAATTCAGTCCAGAGGACTTCAGTGAGGGGCAGCTGACTGGTCCCGGCAGACAGTGCCAGCAATCCGCATTGCCAGTAGGCTGCCGACTTTGGGCAGTTGGGAAGTATCCATTAAGCAGAAGTGACCACAGTAGAGTTGGCTATTTTCATAGCTTTGAAATCCTACATTTTTCTTTTCATTTGATTAGGAAGAGGCATCATTATTTTCCTACAGAGTGAGAGCTCCCCAGAGGCCATGGCAGTGTATGTAAGGAATGGTTTGGCTACTAAGACCTCTTCCGCAGTGAGAGATTTCCCACTTCCCTTAAATCTTTACAGGAATGATAGAAGATGTATATCTTCCTTTTGGGTTTTCAAATAGTTCCATAGGTATTTTGAGTTTTAGTCATGTAAACCTTTGCTTTAGTTATGAATGGCTTGTGCTTTGGGAAATGTAGATAACTCTGTATGTGAATTAAAATTGTCAACTCCCTTTATCCCTTAGCTTAGCTAACTTGGGACTCATCACCGCCACCCCACCAGAAGGTGTGTGTTCACCACTTTAGGACATGGTTTTCTTCCACAGTAACCCATGCTCGGGAGAACAGAACTGTGGACAACCACTTCTCATTCTGAAAAGTAGCACTCCATACATCCTGGGAATGTCCCATTATCAGCTCATTAGCAGAGCGGCTGTGCAGAAGATCAACAGTTGGCCTTCAGCCCTTTTGTCTAAAGGAAATAGTAAATTTAAAATGCTGGAGCACCGCTGAGCTTTGAACTGCTCCTGAAGCAACTTGGTCTAAGGCTGTTCTTTATTCTTTCTTTGCGTCGCAAAATTGGGCGCATCGAGAAGACACCACTTGCTTTGCCATCACAGTTAGTTTGTAAGAAGCCACTGTCTTCAGGTTGTTCTCCAAAGTCTAAGTGGCAGTGGTTACTTTTTAATTAATATTTTTTAAGAGCCCCTTTTCTCCCAGGAGCCTGGAAGCAGATTGAGCAGAGGCTTAAAATGACTCTTCTGCATGGTGATGCCAGCGCCACCTGACAGGCAAAGAAACTGGTGCCTTTTCTGCTTTGGGGACTCTGTTTTTCTCCCCCCTCTCTTAATTCTCATAAAACCTGTCCACTGGAGGGAGTTTTTCTTCAGGGTTAGTCAGTCTTCTCTCCAGAAGAGATGGTATCTTTTTGAAGGATGAAAAGGTCATGAAACCTGTCCAACTATGAAAAGGACCGAGAGGAAGAAAAACATCTGCGATTTCACCTTTCAGAGTGAAGAGCAAAGACGCTCAGTGTTTACTATTACCTTTTATGGTTTATTTCTATATTCCTGTTTCTTTCATTGCCTTTTGCCTCCTTCGTACGTGAATTTTAATGGAAAAGCTAATTCACATCCTCACATCCAGTGGGTGGGTATCAGTCCTGAGAAACATTCTGTGTGAGGGCTTGTTCCTCTACGTCCTAGGGGCTAAGCCCGCTGAGACCTTCAGCGCTGCGACTGCTTGGCCCCTTTAGTATTGTAGACTCTGATTAAGAAGTCCTGTTGAGCTCAGTGCCTTTCAGAAGGAAGGTGGCTAATGTGACGGTTAAAATCAAAGTAGCACAGGTAAGTACATACGCTGTGACTATTGTCTTTTGTCACAGTGTTCCTTGAAAAGAGTTTTCACGCATTCAGTCAATGTTTCCTTTCACAAAAGAGATTCTCATCCTATATGTAAATACCAGTTGGCCTGTGCTTGACCTCAGTTCTTCAGCCTTAATGCTTATTAGACTTCCGAGTTAAGACTTGGGTCACCTTTGGTTTGGTGTGACATAAGGGACCATTCTCTAGGGAGAGAAAAGCAGAAACAGTTCATCTTGCAAATGAAAAGGTGTAACGTTAAAGGATTTCATGGGGACAAGAGAAACTATGTAATTCTTTACAATAACTTTTGTTCTATTGTAAAGCATGACTGCGTTCCAATTTGTAAGTTGATCAGAATTATCAAAAATCTGCTCACTAGGTAAAGTTTTTTGGCCTTTGATCCATCAAAAACTAGTCTTGGGAACTGTGAAGGCAAACCCTGGCTGGGCTGTTTCATAGCTACCCCTTCCAAAGGCGCCCCAGAACCCACGGGACTTCGGGAGACGTGAGGTTGGGCCTTGCGGTCCACATGCAAGATGGACCTTGTATAAGTCGGTGTGGCTGATACTCAGTGCGATCCTGAGCTGAATGCGTGCGGCGAGCCACCACCATAAGCATCAATATTCTGGGCTGTTCCCCTTCCTGTGCATTTTGGAGTTAAAGGTGGAATTCCATCTTTAACCCTCTGGTGGTTGTCTGAACAGTGATTAATGAACTAGATGTGATTCCCTGCAGACCTTTCAAAGGGTAGATGATGGATGGAAATTCAGCCTTTTTTTTTTTTAACCAGGCCTTTCACTTAATACAGCTTTTAAAATTAATGTCCTTTTTTCAATGCCAAAAAAACAAAGGGAATTTCTCAGAAGTGTGTGCAGCTTGACACAATAGGCCTTAATTGGTGTCAAGGAGATGTTAGGACGGATGGGAAAATGCCCATTTAGCTGATAAGCCTGAAAAGTGGAGCCTCGTTATGAGCTGTCATCTCAACGTGTATTTAAACTATAGTAAAACTGAAACATATTTGCCGTATAGATCATAGTGACTCCAAAGGAGCCATCATACTCTATTATGTAATTACGTAATCAAAGCATGCATAGTAATCAGCTTTCGGAATTCAATGCTAATCAAACATACCTATAGTATGTGTTTAAGCTAAAATAGAGAACGTTAATTTGCCATTAGTCAACCAAACAAGAATGTGTATACAGAATATTCATGAATAGCTTAATGTTGTGTCAGATGATACTTTTTGTTTTGTATTCAGGGGAAATCAACAATTTTAATTGAAGAAAAAGCCAGCACAGGGAGATTACTGTTCAACTTGCCGTTCAAAAAATTGCCTCACCTTTTACTGATTATAAAAGGAGATTAGATTAAACTTAGTATTTTTTCCTTTCATAGGCTCCAGTGATACACAGTAATTATATCACAAGAGATTCTTAGGAGGTGCTGACCATCTCCATGCTGTAGGTTACAGTGTTATAAATACTACATATAAAACAAAGTTTTAAAAAATAAATAAGTAAACCTTGAGCATATATGGCTTTTGTAGTTAGCAACAAATCAATAAAGGTTACATAGATATAGCCAAGAATAGAAATACCTTCATGACTCATTAGGAGACAAAGCCTCTGCCCTGGGCCATGCCCACGCTTGCAGTGGGGTCTTAGGCGCATCTCCCCCACTGGCCTCGGGGGCTTCATCTGTGAAACAGTGTTGGCCTCTAGGGTCCTCTCAGGTCTGTTGACCTTTTGATTCCTTACAGGTCTGAAAAAGTGACACAAATGGAACATTTTGGTCAGTGGCATGTAACTTGTCCACTCAGTTATTTGTTGAGTTGGTTTAATTTATTTTAACTCTGAGCTCAGAAGCCGTATGGCTCACCGTCCTAATTATTTTGTCCGTTGAGTAGACGGTCCTTGGAGCAGACAATCAACACAGTCCACTTACTGTCCGAGATGGCAAAACATGGGTGAGGCTCACCGAGGTGAGGAGAAGCTTTGCAAACAGATCGAATGCTTTTGATTTGAAATAAATACTCAGATGTTCACAAAGGTGAAGTATTGCCTGTCTTTGAAATAAAGAATTGTATTTATGTTGAAGAGATCTCACCCTTAACCTCAGTCCATGGTTGATGGACCATCTCTTTGGACCCTGGTTCTAACTGTCTCTGGTGTGCACAGTGGATGACTAAAAATGTTACTGTAATGTTTAAATGGTACTAAATTCTTTCATCAAAAGCTTTCGTGGCTTGAACTTCAAATAATTTATTTTCAAATTACTTTTACTGTAATTCTTAATTCAAATAGGTTTCTGATTTGATATAAAAGGCTGTAAATGCAAGGAACAGTTTAATGAATTGAAAGATAGGATTGAGTCTTTTAAAGGAAATGTACAAAATACGCTGACAATAATTGCTTAGATAGAAATCAAATCTTAATGGCCTTGCTAATGATTTGTCGTGAACACTGTGTTTACGTTGACTTGGGGGAACATACACAGTTAGCAAGATCTTTCCCTCTGGGTTTCAACAGAATCTTGATTTTCTCTCTTTTCCTGAAATGTACTCCCCTGTTGTGCCGGCTCTCCGCAGTGGTAGCCGGCATTGCAGTGCCTTCACTGAAGGCGGTTTTCCTCGGGGCGGCGCTACGAGGTGTTCTTTCACGTCACGTCAGGCTTGTGACTAACATGGCTGTAAAAACGGGATGGAACAGATGAGAATGGGTGAAAAGCCCATGAAGCTTTAAGACTGAGGGCTCACATACCAATAGAAAATAAGGTTTTCAAAACCATGCAAGTTTTTTGGCTCTCGAAAGTCTAAACTTAGATACCTCTGGAAGGAAAGAATGAATGATCCTGAACCTTTAATTAGTGTAAATTTTCAAGAACTATGTGGCTTTTTGAAGTTAAGGACCGCATTGATCATTGGCGGTGATTTTTTTTTTGACAATCTGTAATTTTGGTTTGACTTTTGCCTCTTCAGACAACCCGACTGTGCTGACTTAATATTAGGTTTAGTCTTCCATACAGCCGAGGGAGAATGAAAAGGTTTCCCTAATATGATTTTGCTCCTGAAGCAGTAGGTCAGGGGACTTTATTTGCTCTTTCTCTGAGCAAACTGTCTTCCCAGTTAAGAGTCACTGGTACTCCTCGGTGTCGGTAATAGTTTACATAGTTACCATAGTATAAACCGAATTCTGTTCTATGACTTGCCCTTTTATGATAGACTTGACTGGAGAGACTCCCCCGGTGCAAATGAAGTGCTTTATTTATTAACAGCCGGGCAGCGGGGGTGCGAGCTGGCGGTGCTGGCGAATGCCCGCCGTGCTCGGGTAATAAAGGCATTCTCTGGGGCCGAGTGCTGAGTGCGGAAGGAAGGGAGCTGTAGTAAACAAGGTGTTTTACATTCAGGACAGTTCCTCCCTCCTCTGGAAGTGTATAATTGTGTTCTGGGTGAATTATGGAAATAAAAAAAACAGAAGTTGCTCATAGGGAAATAACCCTCTTTAAAAACAAGTAAAGTTTCCAAGGCAGAGCCAGTAGAACCTTGGCAACAAATGCTGATGTTGGCTGGCCGGAAAGTACAGACTGTAGGGCTGAAGAAGCTGACAGAATTGGGTTCAAACACCAGCTCAGCCACTTAGCTGAATTACACCAGGCGACTTACTTAAATGTCTCTGTGTCTCAGGCTTTTAATCTTTAAAGTGGGGGCATCGAACATTCCAGGAGTTTGAGAGGGAGGAGTGCGGAGCAGCTGGCACAGTGCCCCAAGCTCTGGGTGAACGCTCGCTCCCTGCTCAGCGTCCCACTGCCCATGCAGCCCCTTGCCATTTGCCCCATCTCCCCCTGCAGGTGACCGAAAAGATTCCAGCCCATGCTGGGGTTTTGTGTAGTGACACTGGAGTTTGTAACAATGAAGTTTCAGGAAAGAAGCTAGGAGAGAACCAATTGAAGATTGAATCAGTAGGGAATACTCCCACTCCAGCCCCAGCGAATCTGCTGAGATGGTCTTCCCTGATCATCAAAATAAATCTTATCTTTCTAAAGACAATATGTTTTCTCTTGCTGGGACTCAGTGTCCCAGCAGCTTCTGGTTCACTTGTGGAAAACCTGCTTGTGAGTGACTGGAGCTTTATTTTTAGAAATTGAGGGGCAAATTGGGAGGGTATATGGAATCCAGTTGCTGATATAAATTAAAATCCAATTTGGTTCTGTGTGCAATACCAATTAAGCAGTCAAAAATGTCTATACATGTGTGCCATTGCTCCACACCTAAAATAAATTACCTTGCTGTTAACAGCCTTATTTAACTGCTACAGTATATTGTACCTACTTGATTTCTTTTGCCCGGAACATGTGCTGTTTCTGCCTTGACAGGGTATCTGCTAATTAAGTTATAGAAAATCGGAAAGGTTTTTAAAATGGATTATTTAAGAAAGGCACCAAAGTTGCCTGTTTGTATCCTGCTACACATCAAATCGTGTTTTCTAACGACCTAATTGTCGTGATGTCTCTTTCAAGGGGAAATTTATCAGGCCAAGGTGCACTCTTCTGCTGGGAAGAAATATTTGAGGATGTGAGCAGAAATTATTTTTCCATAGAGGCTTCTGGCAGTTAAGACTACTGACATACGTGTCATATTCTCATCTCTGTCGTTCACTTCCTTCTCCTCAAATAAATAGCTCATTATTACTCCACTGGAGCCATCTTAGCGGTGCCTCGGAGTATGGAGCTCTGTTTAATGTAACTGCTGTCCAGCTGACCCATGTGATTTATTGGTGATTTTTACAGAGTGACATGCTTGGGCCGTCACCATCAGCCAAGGCACTTTGATATCATCCAGCCAAATATTTCATTATCACTTACAATTTTTGAGCATTAGTAGTGTGACCATATTAACATGGCTAGGAATAGTTGTTTTCTGAGACTCTGAATTTTGTTTTGGCTTTAGCAGTTTCAAAAAATAATACAGTAATGGTGAGGAAAGCGCCATGGATTTGCAGAGCACATTATGCACCAAGCGGAGCTGGGGCCCAAATGGGCAGACGACAAAGATTTTACCTGAGTGATTTATTCCATAATGATGTGTTAAAGTTCCCTGGTCTTAGATTACTTACTTACAAATAATAATTAAGACAGTTGAGACCTTTTGAGAAACAGAACCTATGTGATTCGGTTTTTTTAATACCTTAGTTGTTTAAAACACAAAATCATGGTCCACCCCTTTCTGAACCCATCTCCCCTGTAAATGTTTTATAACCCTAATATGAACAGAGGTGCTACTCAGAATATACTAGGATTCCAAGTAAAGACTAAAATTAATGTGTATAGTTGTTTGCACAGAAACGATTCTGTTAGCACATAATTGAATTGCAACTGGTGTTAAGTCCCAGGAACTGAAGCTGACAGCCAGGATCTGTGAGGCCTGAGTTCGTGTTGACCGGATTAAGGCCTATCACTGGTAGCCTTTCCAGGTGTTCTGTTTATCAATCAAAGATTCTCACTTGTGTTGCTAATAACAGAAGTGCCTCCCGACCCCCACAACTCAGTAGACCCTGTTTAGTATTCTAGTCTCCTTAAGTCGGGTCCCATGACTTGAGACAGTTACAGCCTGAGTCATCCATTTTCTTACTAGGTTGGGCTCCCCTGAGGGAAGACGAGCGCTGTCCTTTCTGTGCACACTCCGGCCAGGGCCAGCTAAACCACCCTGCAAAGGTTGCTTGATTGGCAGGATTTCCCCTTTCCTTGCTCTTCTCTCAAACCTGGGAATAAACTGCTCCCTCCAGCCCGGTTCTGAATTCTGTGTCTGTCACACTAACCCACTGGGGGAAAAACACCACATCCTGTCGTTCTTTCTGATCACTCCTTCTCGTTCTCTTTGTTATTCGTCACCCTGTTCAGCCCCCAAAGCCCTTGGTGCTGGATGAGCGAGGGGACGCTTCCCTGTCGCTCACTACGAGCCCTGTGGGTCTGCGTTCTCACGTCCAGGTAACTCCCTGGATCAGAGATTTCAAGGTTGGATTTCATATGGATTTGCTCTTCAAGCACCAAGAACTTTTGTTTATCTGTGTCTCTAATTAAAGTTTTTCCATATCCTTCTTGTTTGTTTCCTCTTTTCTAATCCTCTACCTGAGGCTGGTCTGTTTCTAGGTAGATTGGGCATAAAGCCATCTTAGACCCCCCTTCTCACACTTTACCCTGGATCCTGCCAAAAGATGATCCTTCAGCAGAAATACGATAGCAGGTGGAAATCCTCCATGTACTCTAATTGCATCTCTATTTATGCTGTCTCATTTTTATTTTTTAGAATACTATTTATCTTTGACCTTTGCTTCTTAATGTGGCAAAGTTTTTTTTAGGGAGTGAATAAGCCACTCTGAGTTGATAAATAATTAATTACATAGAGAGCCCTTTGAGAGCAGGGACCGTGAGTCTTCATTCTTACACCCACACCACTCCCAACACATATAGATGTTTGGATATGACATCTAGAGAAGTGATGGCGATGATGGTGAATAATGGCTACTACCATTTATTCAGTTTTAGGAGAAGCTGGACACGGTGCTAAATACTTTAGTTATCTTTCCTAATCCTCCCAACAGCTCTGTGAGATGGCTTTTAATTACTGTCCCCATGTTGCAGGTGCAAAATTGGCTCAGGGACTTTAATTTTCCTGAGATCATACAGCTGAAAAGCAATCTCTCTCTTCCCCTTCCTGACTGGCCGTTGTACCTATGGCCTGTTCACACTTCTGGTTCTGTCAGTGAGGATTCAGGTCCAGGTTCCCCCCACACTGCAGCTTCCCAAAGGCTGGGACGGTGTCCTGTATTTCTACATCCTCTGATGTGCCAGGTGCAGAATCTGCCACTCAACAATGGCTTCACCTTTTACATTTGAATTAGACTCTCCCCTCCTACCCGTGCTGTGGATCATCTAGGACATTTATGAGGGGTCCTGGCTGGTGTCACTCATCTCAAAAGCAACAAACTAGAGCAGGTCTGGATAGAGGGAGAGCCTTAAATCAGGAGGTCTGCAAGCCTTGACTTAGACATGTTCCGAAGAGGTTTTCTAAATGGCTAGAGGTGGACAGTCCACAGAGGAGGCCCTTGCGGCCAGGGCTGCCTGGGGCTCTGGGTGAGCCCTGAAGGTGTGCATTGCTGAGAGCAGCGCAACAAGCAGAGCGGTAAGTCATCCTAGGATTTTACTGCAATTTCAGAGTCACAGTCCGGCAGTCCTCACACTCAAATGATAAAAAAACAACCTGCCTGTACACTGGGAATATCAACACCGGCCGACAGGACGAGATGGCTTACTTCGCCCTCCGCCGGCTTCAGATGAGCAGCCCCTTGAGTTTTCTGTGAGGTGGCCAGACCGTCCCGCTCAAGGGCATGGGAGCCAAGGGCGGGGGGGCGTCTCGCCTGGCCCACAGGCGAGAGCCACGGCTCTCCATGGAAGCCGGCCCTCTGGCCTGGCCGTCCCCTCAGCACTGCTCAACGCTGGCCTTACGGTGTGCCCGAGCGTGTGGACTCCAGGCCCCCAGGTCTGGCTGAGGCGGATGGACGCATTCTGTGGCCGAGGAGAAAGGCAGATGCTGTCCCAGCTGTGCTGCCAGTGTCAGTTCTCTAACACACTTCTTGCTTCTCACCTGAATGGATCCCCTTAACCAAATTTTAACTGATGGAAACTTTTTTCTCCTTTCTTTAAGGTGATGGACAGAATCTTTTTACAAAGGACGTGACAGTGATCGAAGGAGAAGTCGCTACCATCAGCTGCCAAGTCAACAAGAGCGACGACTCGGTGATTCAGCTGCTGAACCCCAACAGGCAGACCATTTACTTCAGGGACTTCAGGCGTAAGTGCCCCTCTCTGGAGTACCAGGCGGCGACTCTTTTCCTCCATGTTGTCTTCATAAAGAGATTGCCAAGACGTCCTTTTTTTTTTTTTAATGTTAGATGCTTAAAGTTTAGTCAGTTCTTCAAAGGGAAGAAGAGACATGCAGTCATCATCGTTCTACTTAATAGAAACCATGAATGGTCCCTTTTAAGAGTAAAGCTGTCTTACTTTGCAATAGGAATTGATTGTAGTAATTCACCGTGAATTGCAATTGAGTACCAAATACTTAGCTGACACAAGCAACTCAAATAAGGGAAGGCAAGGAAAATGGAGTGTTCCGAAAGGTAATCTGTTTGGTTGGAAGATTGAGGTTTCCGAGGCGATCTGTGCCTATCAAGACAAACCAAACCTGTAGCCTCTGGTAGATGGGTGTGTCCACATGCTGAATTTTTCCCAGATGTAATCTCACAAAAGTTAATAATCGAAACTTAATTGTGTGTCACAGAAACAATTTAAACAGGTGTCGGGGCTTGACAAGAGCAAAAGTCATGTCTTTTGAAAATTGCTGTTTGAGAGTGCTCGGTGCCTGAGCAGAGCAGGTGTCAAGCGTGGCCCTTGCCGTCCGCTTGTCCACTTTCCCTCTGACGCCTGAGAACACCATGAGCCGTGGAGGGAGCTGGTAAGCCTAGAGTGCACTGCAGAGGATGTAGGAGGTAAAGGGGAGAGGCCAGCTTCTCGCTCGTACAGTGACCGCTGTCATTCTGTGCAACGCTAGCCCTTGCCAAAATTAATATCAGGGCTTCAAAAGTGAATATTCGAAATAAATGAAAAGCCCACGTGCATTACTTTTGTGGTGACGGGTTTCTTGCTTCATGCCTGATCAGTTTTATACTGTGAAGCCCCAACAGCAGTTAGAAAACTGCAGGGCTAAAAACCACAGCCTCTGTGGGCCCTCGGTCATGGGCACTGGGCAGCTCCACTTCAGTCACATCAGATACAAAGATGCATCCAAGTTAAGTTGGATCATTTTGCTATAGAGTTTTTAAAACGATTTTCATTTTGCTTTTGTAATTATTAATGATTTTTTGGTGTTCTCTCATCATTTGGGACCGTTATTATTTTTTTAAATATCAGATTTTTAGAGATAATTTGAAAGCTTGTACGTCATATTCCATGAACTTCCAGTGCCCAACAAAGACTCGTGGTCTGCCCTTTCCTTCTCCTTTCATTTTATGTAACTCCAGCAGCAAACCCCAAATGGTTTATGAGGAGGTGCTGAGAACTGACAGCAGTGGGGGGGTGTCCTTGCGCACGCACGCACACGTGCCCCCATGCCATGGGTGTCCTGTTGGACAAGGTTATTTGTCTATGTGCAGTCATTGCAGAAGCCCCAAAGTAGGAACTGAAGAGGCACGAAGAAATACCCCCCAGGTGCAGGAACGCCTCCATCGGTCTGTCTGCTCTGCAGCTGCTCCTGGCCCCGATTGTTCCTGGCCTGGGTGAAGAAGAGACGGTCCACCATCTTTCTCACAGTCACTGATGCGGTGTTTTGTTCTGCAGCTTTGAAGGACAGCAGGTTTCAGTTGCTGAATTTCTCTAGCAGTGAACTCAAAGTGTCATTGACAAACGTGTCCATTTCTGACGAAGGAAGATACTTTTGCCAGCTCTACACTGACCCCCCGCAGGAAAGCTACACCACCATCACGGTGCTGGGTAAGGAGCCCGGGGGCCTGTCCTGGGAAGTGGGCGGCAGGGGCTCTTACACAGATGGCTCGCGGCGGCGAGGAACAGGTTAATGGCAGATTTTGCTGTTCAGATTTGGTTTAGGAAGAGTTGGCCGCCCATCCTGCTGAATTTTAAAAATAGCCTATTTTACCAAACACTCTAAGGAACGGCAATCAGCAGTCTTCACAGATTCCACCTGCCTTCGGGCTTCAGCCCTCAAGCTTCAGAAGCAAAGATCAAGAGAATTTAGAGCCCTCAAATGAATCACTCACCACATGAAATGCCATTGCTTCTAATACCCGGATTTTTTTTCTTCTGTTCAGGAGAGGGGCAGACAGGCTACCATTTCTGTGCCCCGTGGCAGATCAGTTACAAAATTCGCTTCATGATTTTTCCTCTGACTTACGTCTCATTTAATATCGTTGGTCTCCTTTTCTTTGGCTTACCTACCACCTTGTTTATTGCTTATATTCTAGATTATGCTGTAAAAATCACACCCCATGAGCACATACTTTGCCACAAATTGCAACCATTGGATGTAAAAGAATTAAGAGCTTCTAGGCAGAGAAGGCTGATAATAAGCAGGGGCTGTTGACAGGCTGCTAGGGACGCCTCTCGTGAGTTGAGTGTCTTCATTTATGATCACCAGGTTGTGATTTTCAGCAAAATCCCAGTGGCCAGGTTTCCATATTTATATTCCAGTATAGTCAGCACATAGTCCTGTTGAAGGTGGTCTGAATTAGTCACCGTTAGACAAATACCCTCCAGTGCATAACACCAGCTGATTGGGATTTTTGAAACTGAGTTTTCAAGGACATAAACCATAGCGTGAGGCAAGATCTCTGATTTACACCTTCGGGAAGATGACGAATCAAAGTCTATTTGAGGTGGCAGACTGCAGCTTTCTGGTGTAATGATACGAAGATTAAGGAGGAAAGATAAATATGAAGGACACTTCCGCTTGGTGTGTGTGAACATACACATATTTATGGGCAAACAGACTGACCTGCCTCGTTAGGTTATTTGCACACAGCTGCAAAAGGGAAACCACTTTTTTATTCATTAAACTAAAACATGACCCTCCTGCTTGCATACATGTTCTTGGTAAGAGGAATCCTGGTTTTAGAATATCATGTTTCATGTCTGGCTGTACAATTCTAACGTGGTCTGTGTTTGAGGATAGAGGGATGGCTTTCAGGTGTCCATGTCTCTAATTATGGCTTTAATCCATGTTAGACTTGCAGAAATAGTAAGCATAGAAGACTTTGATGGGGTGACTATTTTAGTATTTTGCAGATGTACCAAAATCACAACCATGTTCTGTCCATCTACTTGTTCAGAAGTGTTTGAGAACCCTGCATATTGGAGTAAGTCATTAGCTGCATAGCTGTCACACTGACCGTCCACCATTGCTTATGGCCTTCCCACAAAAGCAACAGCAACAAAATGTGATATATTTACAGCATTTCACACCTTCAGAATATTCCACTATATATACGTTTAAGTATGACTGTCTTTATTTTCACAGAAAAAAAGACTAACAGAGATTAACCGGCTTGCCCAGATTACAAAGCACATGGTGAGAATCAAGGAGCGAAGACTTCACAACAGACCTTACATTCTGTCCCATAACCATTACATCTTCTAGTTTAGGTTGCTTTCGGTAAAATCCTGAAGGCCGCTGTTTCGGGATAGTTGCCCCTGAAAGTGCACATCTTCTGTTTTCAGGAATGTAGCTGGTCCTTGGCAAGTGGTTACTGCCTGTCAGTTTCCGGCACGGGGTTCATTTGTTCTCAGACCCACTGCATTGGGCCAGTTTGACTGACTCTACCCCATGCTTGGTAGTCAGCATGACAGTGTGAGACTTTTGAGAGGCATGAAAGCCGGTAATCCTTTTGGGGGTCTGATTATTCTAGAAGTAATAGGTTTCTGCATGTATTGTACAGAAGCATTAGCTTAAATATACTTGAAAGTAATACTAGTAGATGCTCTATTTGCAGATCTTACACATTCATTTAATATTCTTCCCATTGAATTTGCTCTGGGATTCCTTTGACAGAGCAAAATGGTTGTCATCACTGTTTTGAGTCTTTCATATTCCAAAATCTGACAATTTCTACTGATACTCTTATATTCGAACCTTTTTCCTAAGGTTTAGCATTTTCAGATACTACAATGAATGAAGAATGGCATATTAGCATCTTCGTTCCTATCTGTGGTTCTCTGAGAAGGACTTATACAGCTGTCACACTTCTTGATAGGTTCGAAGATGCTCATTTTAGTGCGTGTCTGTTAGTTGTGTGAAGCGTTCAGCAAAAATTTCAGCATAATTATGAGATACAGAGATGGGTGTTTGTTCGTTAACTCTGTGTGTATCATCCGTGTAAAAACTGAAAACTCTGCTGTGATACCTTTCATGCCTTTGGGTGCCTTTCAGGATTTTCATTTACATCTTCTACTTGTGACGAGCTTGTTTATGTCTGCAGGTCTCAGTGCAGGATTCTCTTGACACTACTCTTCACAAGGAGGTGAATGAGAAAGAGAATACACTGTTTTCAGATAAATACAGTTACTGGTAATAGTAGCTAATATTATTACAGTCTTGTCCTTCTAAGATTAGTGTTTGGTCTTAAGATTCCAGGAACGGGGGCCCTAATTATTTTAAAGGGTCTTTGAGTGAGATTGCACATACTGATTAGCTCGGAGGCTCCTCTTTTATTGTCCTTAACGTGATTCATCTTGATATTGCTGATGTTTTTTTAAATGTTGTAGGCGTAATGTTTATAATTAGTGCTCTTCTAGATCTGAGGTTGGCTAAGAAGAACCTTGACGTTTCTTTGCTATTTTCTAGTATTTCCTTCTATGTGATCTTCATTCAGGTTTTCCTCTATATGTACCTCCTTAGATGTATCTTTGGTTATTTTCATCAATGACTGCAGGCAGTTTTTACTAAATGTGCCTATTTAGTGGACCGTGTTTAAGTGTAGTCTCTGGTTAGTAGCAGTTTTAATTCATTTTTCTTATAAATGGATTTTTATACTTTCCCAACCTCTTATGTATTAGAGTAGACATTATGAAATGGAAAAACAGGGTAGAATTAATAGACCAAAATAAACTTTAAGGTATTCTTATCTAAACCCCTTTTAGATAAGCCAGAAAAACAGACTTAAATCACCTCATTTATATTTTCCAAAGCTTTCCTGCTCTTAGAAAAAAATATCCAAGAGAAGTCAACTTTATAACTGATATCAGTAAACCATTATGACTCACAGTATCTGATTTTATTTTATATTTGTGAACCAAACAATTCCCACTATACTTGACTGTTTCTTCTAATCTCAGTAAAATCCAGAAACACTGGTCACAATCTTGAGAAAACTATTTGCGGACTTGGAAAAAAATTTTTCAACTATTTCTCAGAATGGCCTCCTCAACGATAAACAGGTCCTTTATTTTTCTACACTGTCGTATTTTCTAACGCTTGTGAAGTTTTCCACACATTCACCTGGCCCTGAAGTTAAAGATGCTGTCAGATCTTCGGGGAGGTGATCCAAGGAGCCAGCACAGGTAGAGGAATCTGCAGGGAGCTCAGAATGCAGGGGACATTAGAGTCTGTCTGCTGCCCCTGAGGAGGAAGTACCTGGGATAGTACCAAACACCAGGTATCTAGGTGAGGGCCTGTTTGCTGCCAGTCACACTCTCAGCCCCCCAGCAGAATATAAACAATATTGGTGAATCTCCCTCTGGCCTTTTGAACACCTGTCCCTTTCCATTTCCTTACTTTAAAGGAAGTAAATGTAGACGTTATTGATAATGTGGGAAGGACATGCCATCAGCTTCATGATCCTCTCCATCCTAAGGGAATAAATATGTCCTCCACTAAGAAGTACCACCGAAGGTGACCGGCTAGCGGTCAGGAGAAGCCTGTGACGAGGAGGGCCAGGGTGTCTGCAGGCACAGCACGAGAGAGGTGAGGATGAGGGACAGATGCCCGGGAGCAAACGCCTGGCAGAGGCCACGCTTGAGGCTCAATCCATGAGACCTGGCAGTGATATGTGCTGGAACCCTTTGCACCTCCGGGTCTGTTCTCATCGGGAAGGGTCCCACATTACCCCAGAGAGGCCACAGGGCTTCACGTCATGCAGGAAGACTTCGATCTGCTTGACCCCCTCCTGCACTGATTCCAGGAAAGGGGACTTGGCACATTACAGTCTCCGTAGTTCTTGGCCCTCTTTGTCGTGTTCTGAGAGCCACTGTCCTTGGGCATCCCACACTCACTTTGAGTCCCTGAGGTTGGGCAGCATCGCTTTGCTTACATCACTCGACTACATTTCTCATGGGTAATCACTGCCTGGGCCAACATCAGAAGTGATTTTCATCACTCCATTTTTATTTTGCCTGGACCTTGAAAGGAATTACTATAGTTGACTTTCCTTCCTACATCTGTCGGGAGGACGTTCCCAGGTCTTTTACTCCTGAGTTGTGTGGTTTTTATCACCTCTTGCTCTGTTCCTCATAGCTCACCAAGATCTTTAGGCTCGGACAGTCCTTTCCTCTGACACTGTTTATTCTAACAGTAGTGTTGTTTTCAGTATTCCTGTTACACTGTGCTCAGAATTCAGTAGTATATAGTTGGCCCTAAACGTCAAGTCTCTCCATGTATTCTATCCACTAGGTAAGTAGGTGTGATGAAAACCTACAACCTTCTGATAGTCATCTAGCAAAAATAAACTGCATGGAGGAAATAGCTAGCTGGCGTTGCCTGCTTACTTTTGTCACGGCTTTTCTGTGTCTCTTAAAATGCTGCAGATGTGCAACTCCAAACTGGATGTTAGATTGTCTCTTTTTTGTTTACTTTTCCCTAAGCCAGAGTACTTCTTTGCTGTGTTTACTTGTTCGGGCCATATCACTTTGGCAACTCGGCCCGCTGGGCAAATGTGTTCTTCTCCTTCCACACAGAAAAAGAGCAGGCCTGCCACCACCATCCTGCTGAGAAACACATGCAGCAAATCATTTCCTTTTCCTTTCCCATCGTTCTCTGTGGAACTTTCAACTACTCGTGTTCTGTGCAAAAGTCTTCCTGTGGGCAGAATTTCATATTGGACTAGAACAGTTGGAAATCCCATATGTGTGATTTAATCCCATAATTTATTGAAGCAGTATCAGAGATTTATTATTTAACTTGATCACCAGGATGGCATGTTTATACATATTTAATTTCTTGTTTCTCTTCTGAGTTGAGAAACTTATTAATCATAAGTCTCAGAACTGTCTGCTCATTCATGGGGGCGAGGGCACACGTTCTTAGATTCTCTGCTGACCTCAGTATTGTCACTGGTTTTATTTCAGGAAGCTCAGTCTTGGGGTAAGGTTGCGCCTTATGACACGTCACTGTTAATTCATTTTCTTCGTCACCGCTATCATCCTATGTACTCTGACATTCAGCAGTTAGCCCCAAATACTTACTTCATTCTGGCCATTTCATTGCATAGACATCTTAATATGCTTAGAGAAGAGTGGCTTTGATTCTGATGGGTAGATCCACTCACAAGCACCCAGGAGTCTTTTTCACCTTTGGTTTCCGTGATCTGGAGCGTTGGGTTTCGGAATATGGGAAATGACTGCCAATTAACTGGCGTATCCTATATTCCTGCATCTTTATATCCAAAGGATTTTATTACTACATCATCCATAAGAGATCGTGACTGTATTCTGGATCCCTATGAATAATTTTAATTGAAGGAAACAGATTCTGAGGCACAATTCTTCTGTAGGTGTCTCTGGCAAGTGATTCACCCCACATGTCTGATCTTTGCCAGCTGAACTTTGGAATCTTTCATGTGAAGATTGAAATGCAAGGGTTGAGTTATGGAGAAATGCCCCTTTCAGAGACTTCAGATGAGGACGAGAACCTCGGTAGTGTGTGCCCCCATACCTTCATATCTGCTTTCTGGGCAGCCGTCTAATGATGGACTGATTACTAATCTCAATACCCGTATTGTTACACCTCAGTCACAGGTAACAGAAGTGGGAGACTGGTGATTTTATAAGATAACTTTGGGAGGGAAACTCTAAAGTGACTGATTCTGCGCGATTCACTCTATCTGATGATGATTTTGTGATTCTTCTTTCTTCCTTCCAGTGGCAATTTGTTTTAAATTCCCATCAGGAATATCCATTATTTGTGTCCTGTTTTAATATCAGTGATCTAGATTCTAATGAAAAGTAGGATATGTCCAGAAATAGGTTCTGTGTTTAAAAAGCACATGTTTAATTTGCAGTCCCACCACGTAACCTGATGATCGATATCCAAAAAGACACTGCGGTGGAAGGCGAGGAGATCGAGGTCAACTGCACAGCCATGGCCAGCAAACCGGCCACCACCATCCGGTGGTTCAAAGGGAACAAGGAGCTGAAAGGTGAGGCGCGGGCCCCATGTGGCGCGGCCGGCGGCGCTTCCCTCCAGCAGGGCGCGCCTCCATGGGAGTCACAGACAAGTGCAGAACATGCCCTGAAATGAGAATATGCACGTATATATGGTTTATGATCAGTTACCAAGTGCTTCTGAGGCCAACCTGACAGCATAATAAAATAAGCTGTGTCCTCGCTCTGTGATTTGAGGGCCCTTGGTGACAGGATCCTCGACTCCTGCTCGGGTGCTCAGAAAGAGTAGACCTGTCAGCATGTGCTTCAGACTGGGAAAAGCTGAACCCTGATCTCCACTGGCCTTGCTCTCATCCCTGTTTCCCGTGACCCACGCTGGCTCAGAACTCCAGGGCCTCACGTTACACTTCACAGGCACACATCGCAGTCCTGACCCCATGGTGAGCCCACGTCACCTTCGCTGCGTTCCCAGCATGTGGACTGCATGCTTTCCTACGAGAGTGGCTGCGCTACATGGGCTAAAGATTGTATTTCTGTTGAGAATTTGCAGGCACCACCTTTCTTGGGAAACCTGTATTTGGGTGCCCATGTCAGCCCCCCGTTGTGTTGCAAAGTTTCGGGTTTTGTGATGGTAGCACGGGCCGCTGCTTTAACCCTGCCCCCTTCCTCCCTCCCTCAGCCCAAGCCATGCCAGGCCCCTCAGGCTGCTGCTTCAGCTAAAGGATGCGGCCTGTCCCCTTTCTGACCCATGTTGCCGGTTGTCCTAAGTTCCTTGTGCCTATCAGCATTGCAATCCTCCCTTTTCAAGGGTGCCCTGTACGTGGAAACCTGGACAAAGGGCTCAGGGGCTGAACACCTCGGGTCACTTAGCGGAAGTGCTAGCTGTGTGTCTCCGTTCCTCTAAGACAGGGATATAAATACTGCAAACTTTATGGGATGCTTGTGAAGATGAAATGAGTGAATATTTGTATGTACTCTCTGAGCCAAGAGAAGTGCTCTGTGTGTGCTTGTTACATAAAAAGAATGCCAGAAAGAAGAATAAGTCCCTTCAGAAAGGGAATATAAAAATCTATATCTGAAAACAGAGAATCTATACATAACAGCTTAAGAAAAAGATTGCTCTGTTTTGATCTTCTGCTTGCTACGTACGGTTTTGGAAGGAAGGAGTTTCTCATTTCCCCTCTGCTTTTCTGTCTAAGTGAATCGAGCTATTAAATGTGTACCAGTACTTACGAAACATTAAAAGAAGCTAATGGTGCGCCATGCCCCAGGGAGGGCTGCTGAGTCCAGGAACGGGGCCTCCGTGGCCTATTCATCCCATCCGGAAGCTGCCTGCCTCCTTTTCTGGGTCTTCTTGGACGGAACTCCCATCTGGCCTGAAGCCTCTGCCTTCCTTTGCTCTGCCCACTGCATTTTTTTGTGGTGTCCCAGAAGTCGCAGAGTTAAAACATTTCAAATGCAATTTCAATTATGTAACTCCCATTTATTTACTTTCTGTCTTAATTGTTGCTGATGGGGTGGGCAGATGGGTTGTTTCTATCTCTACTTCTGATTTAATTATCAGGAATTTAGACTGTGTCCTGGAATTTCAGACCGTGAGACTGCCTAGTGGATTTCTCACATTCAGGTGGCTGCAGGGGAAAAGGCACATCTCTTCTCCTCTCAAATGCCTGAATCAGCCTGGCGTCAGAATGGTCCGACTTTCAGCTGCCTCGTTGTAGGAGGTTTTGAGATAGAAGAAATATGTATGATATATCGAAATAAAAAGAGCATGTATTACGTGGTGTTGAAATACATCCTAAATACTGTCCTACAAGGTTGAAAAGTAGGAAATTACCATTTTATCAGTTAGCTGCCCACAGATTACCCTTATCCCAAATGACTGCCAGCATCTTTGTTAAAGTAGCAGTGTTGGGGCAGGACAGAAGGGGAGGGTATAAAAACCGAGTGATGTTAATTCACTCACCTCTGATTTCTTGGTGTATGTTGTGTTCGCCAGGCAAATCGGAGGTGGAGGAGTGGTCGGACATGTACACTGTGACGAGTCAGCTGATGCTGAAGGTGCACAAGGAAGACGACGGGGTCCCAGTGATCTGTCAGGTCGAGCACCCTGCTGTCACTGGGAACCTGCAGACCCAGCGTTACCTGGAAGTACAGTGTGAGTACCTGTCTGGGTCCAGTCTGGTTGCTATAACAAAATCCAGAGACTGAGTAGCTTATAAATGACAGAAATTTATTTCCTGCGGTCCTGGAGGCTGGGAAGCTCAGGATCAAGGTGTGCCCGCATGGCCGTGTTCTGAGGCATGCCCTCCTCCTGGCTCACAGCCGGCGCCTCCTCTCTCTGTCCTCACACAGTGAAAGGGGCTAGAGGGCTCTCTGGGGTCTCTGTCCTAAGGGCACTAATCCCACTCATGAGGGCTCCAGCCAGTGATCCACGAATCTCCCAAAAGCCCCACCTCTAATCCCATCACACGGGGCATTAGGACTTCAACTTGGGAATTTTGTGGGGTCACATTCAAACCATTGCAGTACCCAAGTATTTTATTCTAAGGGCATAGAGTAGCAGTTGCTTAAAAACACTTCAAAAGCCATTTATTGAATACATATGTTTTGTGTAGTACAGACAGAATTTTTATCTTGTCTTAGTAAAGGATAATTTTACTGAAACGCTGCCATGTTACAGAGTGCCAGTGAGGATTTTGAGAATGCTACATTTAACCCGAATGTAAAACTTTAAAGTGATTCCTATCTGCTCTAGCACATGACTTAATTAATTAAATTTTGTGAATATTGACTATAATCATTTCTATGCCAACTTCAAAATTTAGGGTAATCCCCCCCCTTTCATAACACCATCATAAATACTGAGTTTTTTTTATAGAAGGGATTTTAGCTTAAGTTATAACACTGGGTTTAGAAGTAGAACTCTTTGCAATCAGTCCCATAGTCTCGGTGGCTTTGTCAGTAAAAGCGAGATGGTAGTGGGTAAGGTTGTGTCGTCACCATGCCCCACAGACTCAAGACGCCCTCCTCATCTTTTCTCTGGACTCGTGCACCTGTGAAAAAAATATGTTTTCTGAACAAAACCATCTTTGAAACAAGGTTATGGACAAATAGCTTCTTATTTGTTATCAAAAGGCTTCTGTAATTTAGCCTCTGAAAAATTATAGGCAATAACAGTATCCGTAGTGACCATGAAGCAAGAGTGTGGTTGGAAAGGTGGTGGTGGGGTGTCTGCTGAGGGAACTGCATCACCCTCTGTGAGCTGTCCTTTAATTTCCTAGGGCCGCCATAACAAATCACCACAAATCTGGTGGCTTACGGCAACCACGTTTATTCTGCAGTTCTGGAGGACAGAAGTGTAGAATCGAGGTGTTGGCGGGGCCACTCTCCCCTGGAGGCTGCAGGAAGGATCCTTCCTTGCTTTTCCTGGGGCTTCCCTGGGCTCTGGCCGCATCCTTCCAGTCTCTGCCTCCATCTGGATGTGGCCTTCTCCTGTTCTCTGTGTCTCCTATGAGGAGACTCATGATTGGATTCGGTGCCACAGGGATAATGCAGAACAGTCTCAGCTCAGAATCCTTCATTTAATTCCACTGTAAAGACCCTTTTTCCAAATAAGACCATATTCACCGGTTCAAGGGTGAGGAAGTGGGCATATCTTTTGGGGGCATCCATTCACCCACTGCAGTCTGTTTGACATGTTTAAATTTTCTGAGGGAAAGGGGGTAGAGGAAGTTATAAAAGGTTGCTTCTAATCACTTCTTGGCCTTTGGGCTAAAATCAGGTGTAAAAAGTTGCATTAAAGAGACCGTCCCATTCCAACCTTTTCTTTGTGAGCTTGGCTCAATTTAACATCACATATGCAGGTTTTCCTTGTTAATTCATTTCATCTCCTTCATTATGTCATTTCATTACGGCCATCATGCTTACGATTTTCATATCACTAAAACTATTGTGGTGTAATGTCCCTGTAATGGGAAAACAGAAATGATCAGATATTATCTAAATTGGCAGATAGATTTCTTGTGACTTTGTTAATATGTAATTCATTTAAGCAAACTTAATATCCATTAACTCTCCTTGTAGGGGCCCATTAGCTTTAATAATACATTAACTCGTTTGTGAGACCTGAGTAGATATTCACCCAGTTCCCACCCCTAAACTCTTCTAGTAGTTTCCCAGAGTATCTTTGAAATCCAGCATAGCCCCACCTACAGAATTACACCAACTCCCACCTGCAAAATATTTTGAGCACTACACCTCCCACCCCTTGGAGTCCTTGATGACGATCTTCGTGAGCTTCGTCGTCCACATTCTGTAGAGTCAAGTGACGTTCATCCTTCCAAGGTACATAGCTCTGTATCTGAATGCATTTGACCTCAATCTTACAAAGTATTGGTAGCCCTTACCTGCAGGCACGTGACTCTCACACCGTCCCAAGGTGTGAGAAGCACCTGGTGATCACTTTGACTCTAAGATGGCATCTTTTTGTGGGACACCCTGTTCTGCATCCAGCGAGTCACACCAACCTTTTATCCTTGATAATCCATTTTGGGGGGAATGTGTATAAGGAAAAAAAGTCTTCTTGTGTAGAAAAGGATCAAGAATTATAAAGCATTATTCATCCAAATGGGAATTAAGAGTCTGGTTTGGCATCTTAAATAACTCCACGCTCAAGAAAGTGGCCTGGTGGTTCCCTGCCCTCCGCTCTAGAGCATGGAGGAGAGCTTTGCGGAGCCAGCCAGGAGTTCCTGAAGTAGCTTCCTCAAAGAAGACTGGAATTGTGTATACGGTTTCCTACCAACTTCACGCTCCTTGGCGCACCAGCAGCTGTGCAGCAGTAAAAGCCTCTGCCTCGGGTGCCCTGGGCTCTGGGTCTTCGGCGCGGGCGCTTAGTAGCCACTGGCTGGCCATGCGGGCAGTACAGCTCCGCCCCTCCCGAGCAGAGTCCGTGCCGGTGCCGGTACACAAGCAGTGTGAGGCCTGGATGGCTCTTAGAGAAGAAGAGATAAGTGAATGCATGAGATTCAGTGGCCAGTCTGCATGGATGCTGGGTCATTACGAAGACCCTGTGAGCAGTAGCCTTCCGCCCTTATTTTCTCGTTGGCTCAAACCCTTAGAGTCAGCAGCTCTTAAGTGGGAATCGCTAACTCCTTACAAATCATTTGGTGGCTGTAGACTTGAAAAACACTAACCAAATCACATAGTCACATTTTGCTTATGATTCAAGGAGTCCATTTACCCTAAAGAGTTTTCCTAACGTCTTTTCTTAAGGGCACGCTCACCAGTCTGCCTCACCCATAGGCTTTTCTTACCTTGTTTAGGACTTTTCTCTAAGTCACCTTGTTGCTTTAATCTAACCAAGCCTACGTAAAAATAGCTATAAAATGGTTTATTTGCTGCGTATATGTCTAATAAACATCAGAATAAATGTATAATTAGTATTGCTTTTAATGACCTTTCCTTTGCTACCTACAAAGATTCCTTATTTCAGTGACAAGTATTAGTTTACCACCAGGAAATATTGGGCTCACCCACGGACGCTGATAAGAATTGCTCTACTCTGTAAGACGACCTTGGGGGCAAATCTTACCTAATAGGATCATTATTAAATGTGTTCCCCTGGTTCAGCCCTGACCCGTTGTGCTGCGTGAAGGTTTGGGGGAACCTCTTTCTGAGACAAATGGCAACTGCGGAAGATACAAACAGGGTTAAACGGCAGATGATGGGTCTGAATTCTGGATAAATGATGTCCTTTAGAAAAGTGTTATTTTTTTTTAAAGGAAATGAAATACTAGAATACCTACCCGTTGCATGCCATGACATGGCTCACTTTGTGGGGGATTACGGGGGGTAACGAGGAGAGCACCACCGTGCTGCGCAGAAGACAAAGCCTGGGCTACAGCGGGAATTGCTTTTGTCTTGTGGATTTTGTCCTAGTTAATTGAACACAGAACTTTCCAGTGTTTGTTTTTTAGAACCCTTATTTGTGGTACCAGGAGAGGTTGTTGTGCCCAATTACGTGAAAAATCAGCCAGATGTATATGCTGTCATACTTTTAATAATCCTGAAGTTTTTGGTGAGTACAGATATTAATTGTGTAGAATGCATTGAAGTGATTAACATCAGTGTAATTTATCATCTGGAGATTTCTGAACATAAGTAAATGAGTTGTTTTGTTCAGCAAGGTGTTGACCCCTTCAGAATTAGTGAATTAAAGTGTCCCCCCCTTTTTTATCATAAATATGAAAGGCAACCACTGTCAGCCAAGTGTTCAGTTATTTGATTTTCTGGGGCATTAGCCGCTCCTGTTTGTGACATTTCCCTGTTGGGTGCTCGTTTGCAAGCTCATTAATAAGGTTTTCTCATAGGAATGTTGCTGGGAATGAAGAACATACAGTAGGACTCTTGGTTTCCTGTCTTTCATTCTGAGACCCAGCAAGGATATGGCAGCAGCATGCACTTAAATGCTTAAAATGGAAAATAATTATGCTCAGGAGCTGGAATTCAAAGCTACCTTTCCTGGACTGCTAGGTAGAGAGAGGCTGTTTGATGTTCTGAGCCGTCTGACCCTAAATTCTGCGCATTTTTTTTCTTTGGGATGTGTGTGTACACAGTGTTACTCAAATTTACAGCATGGCTGGTGATAGACTATAGGCTGATGATACGATTAGCATGGTCAGTGGAGCTCCAGATCTGAGGGGCCTGTACTCTTGTCGAATAAAAGCCCATTTAAACAAGAACAGTTCAGTGTCTGAGCATTAAAAGGAAACTGTTTAAATAGCATCAAGGTGGCAACACAGAGGGACATAAGCTGGGACTTCACAGAAAAGTGGTGACCCTCAGTGTGGAATTCAGATGACCGCGCAAAGGGGGAAGCCTTACTCTGGACCGAGGTGAATCTGGAGCTCTTGAATTACTGCTGTGTGTCTTTTGCTCTCCCCATCACAGCCTTGCCCTTCAAAATGTTTTGCAAAATCCTCATCTTTTGAGAGCTTTGTGTGTGTGTGTATTTGTAAAAAAAAAAAAAACTTGAGCTTAGGAAGGGAGAATGAAAACAAAGACTCCAGAAATGGGTGTTGGAACGCTTTCCCTCTTCTGATTACCATCTGACAGTCAGTGGTACACGCGGGCATCGTTTTCAAAATGAGTTTTATTGATGCCACGTAGCCAGGTATTTTGTAAATCCATATTCCTGTTCAGCCAAGGTCCAGGGAAGGCTAGATGATTTCTTTCATTCCCTCAATTGAGAGAACACTGGGCACTGAGGAGATGATCAAAACCTGTTCTTTATCTGAGCCAAAGTAAATGTCTCTCCAGCGTGAACGGTGCCCTGCAGTGTGGAGGGAGAAAAGCCTGGAAACTGGAAAACCTTCCCTGTTGGGAGTGGAGGATCAGCAGCCTCCAGCAGCAGCTCCCGGCACATCCTCCTGCCGTCAGTTCTGTCCCCAGGCTGTGCTCTTCAAAGCCGAGCAGCTGAAGGTTTCAGATCTGGCCTGTCTCTTTCTCTCTGTTTGGCCAAACTGTAACGCCCACCAGCAGGAGCTGGGGAAGGACACTTTCCGAGCGGCTGCAGCCACGGCAGGTGCCCTCCCCGGCGGTCAGGTGGCTGCCCGTGGCTGGTGGCACCTGTTCTGCCCTCTCCAGCTTAGGCTTTGGTGCCATGTAGGCCACCCAGGCCCGAGTCCCCCCAACTTACAGCCTCTGTGTAATCGTTTCAGCACACCTTCCCAGCCTTTCTCTCTGTGATCTCCAGACTCTCGCTCTCTCTTTTTTAAAAAGGAATACATTCCTCCTTCCACTCCCCCTTTCTTTTATTTTTGTAAACAATGAATTGAGTCTCAGGGAAGATATCATTCCTCATGAAAAATAATCAAGGCATGGGGAGCTCCCCCAACGCCCCAATTCATTCTTTTTTTTAATAGTTTATTTTGGTAACATTAATCTACAATTACATGTGCAATATTATGGTGATTAAACTACCCCCTTTATCAGGTCCCGCCCACCAACCCCATTACAGTCACTGTCCATCAGCGTAGTGAGATGGTATAGAGTCACTACTTGTCTTCTCTGAGTTGTACTGCCCTCCCCGCACCCCCTCAACAGTACATCTGCTAATCGTAATGCTCCTTTTTCCCCCTTGTCCCTCCCTTCCCACCCATCCTCCCCAGTCCCTTTCCCTTTAGTAACTGTTAGTCCATTCTTGGTTCTGTGAGTCTGCTGCTGTTTTGTTCCTTCAGTTTTTTTCTCAGTTCTTATACTCCACATATGAGTGAAATCATTTGGTACTTGTCTTTTTCGGCCTGGCTTATTTCACTGAGCATAATACCCTCTAGCTCCATCCATGTTGTTGCAAATGGTAGGATTTGTTTTCTTCTTATGGCTGAATAATATTCCATTGTGTATATGTACCACATCTTCTTTATCCATTCATCTACTGATGGACACTTAGGTTGCTTCCATTTCTTGGCTATTGTAAGTAGTGCTGCGATAAACATAGGGGTGCATCTGTCTTTTTCAAATTGGGCTGCTGCATTCTTAGGGTAAATTCCTAGGAGTGGAATTCCTGGGTCAAATGGTATTTCTATTTTGAGTTTTTTGAGGAACCTCCATACTGCTTTCCACAATGGTTGAACTAATTTGCAGTCCCACCAGCAGTGTAGGAGGGTTCCCTTTTCTCCACATCCTCGCCAACATTTGTTGTTGTTTGTGTTTTGGATGTTGGCCATCCTCACTGGTGTGAGGTGATATCTCATTGTGGTTTTAATCTGCATTTCTCTGATGATTAGTGACATGGAGCATCTTTTCATGTGCCTGTTGGCCATCTGAATTTCTTCTTTGGAGAAGTGTCTATTCATGTCCTCTGCCCATTTCTTAATTGGATTATTTGCTTTTTGTTTGTTGAGGTGACCAACGCCCTAATTCAAACCCATGTTTTGACCTATCAGTTTTGGTGTTAATACAGGGGTGGTGGGCCCAAGCTCCTGATATTACTGACCCTATAAATTGTTGGGCATTCTGCAGCACCAAATGGGGCAGGAGGCTGAGGAACAGTATTCAAAAACCAGAAATAAATATTGGGCCAAATGCACGGTGAGCAGGAGTGGAACAACATGACCCTTAGGGGAAGAAGGCAGTGGCTGCTGTCCCTGCCCTGCAGACTGAGGCCTGTGTGCCCACATCTCCCCAGCTGGCTGCAGGTCTTTGGGAAAGCTGCGTCTGTGTGGTTGGCTGAGTACCTGCCCAGTGAAACGAGTCTTCTAATGTGCACTCTTCGTGGTCTTTACCTCAAGGTCAGGTCTGACCCTGTGGAAGGTTAAAAGGTGGTGAAGCTGGCATCTAAAAATCTAAAAAGAACAGCCAGGCATCTTCTGGGATTTCCCTTGAGGTGCCATCTTGAGATACCCCAGAAATGCTAAATAAATGTGTAGTGCCCTATTCCAGTGGGCGTGTGCTCAGATAAGCTCTTGAAATTTCCTATGTGCCTAGTTTATCTTATAAGAACTAAGATATATTCATGGCCTGATTTTTTTTTTCTTTTTAATCGGGAGCAAAGCTTGGAGTAGAAGCCCATGCCCCAATATTTCTCCACTTTCTCATTCATTCATTCATTTGGTAAATATGGATCAAATGCCTACTGCATGCCAGGCACCTGGCACTATTCTAGGCACCAGGGTTACAAAAAAACAAAAAACTGTTCTAACTACAGAGCTGACATCCTTGTGCAGAAAATCTTACATGGATTTTCTTGCCCAGTGTTCCTTTTCAAATTTTGAAGTTTTCTCAAAGATACAGAAAGGTTCTGTGTGAAGGTGCAGTCCATTTAAAAAACACTAGAAACGTAACTTCCTGCTACAACATCACAGAATAAAAATTGATTTCTATTGAGTAAACAGTGATTTCAATATCCACACAACTACTTGCAAGTTGCAACAAGAGGGAACTGCACTCCACTGTGGGAATGTGGCACGTGCTCTTGGGTCCCACATCAGCCCCACCAGATTCAACCCCTCCCACTCATAATAGCTCAGCCCCCTCAAGAAACGCAACTGACGTGCTTCAGTTCATACAACAGATGTAACAGCAGGACGTCCTTCACCTTGAGAACAGAAAACATAAATGGCAGCAAAGATTATGCATGAATGTAGTATGACAATTGACAGCAAACTTTTGCGAGATGTTCTCTTCAACTGCTTTGAGAATTCGGTGTGACTGTTCTGCAGCCAGTCCGTCCCTTGTGTCACTGAACGTCACCCTCCCAACGCTGTCCTCTCCCAACAACTGAGGCAGCCATGTTGTAGGGGTTGATTCCTGCTTTGAGCTCAAACAGCCCCTCATACTCACCAGATCTCAGGTTAATCTTGGCATGGTTGCACTCCTCCAAACACAGAAATCCTCCGGGATTGACACCCGCTTCGGTCAGGGCTTCCCCACCTGAATGCACAGGTGCTGGCCGGGGCCCCTCCCCGCTGCTCCGAGCCCTCCGGGCCCAGGCTGCGTCTGAGTTCTCCCTGAAGCCATCAGCACCTGTTGTGCGGGCACCCAGCCCCACCCCAATCGGTGTTACAGAATATCGGATAAAATGCTGGGTAAACAGTGGATAAGATCTAGTAAGGGACATGAATTTGCCTGTGTCCCAAGTGCAGTTGCAGGAGAAAATTTGCCCTCCATGCCGAGGGCCTGCTTGCAGTCAGCACTTCAAGGAACTTTTGCTGACCGAGGCCTTGCAGAGTGGGGAAGTGTCAGCATCGCCCAGGGCGATTGGTCTCCTGCTGGGGTGCCGGGGCACTTGCCCTTAGCGCAGCTCCACTCCCAACTGGCACACGGGAAGGGTGGCATTCCAGGCACAAGGAAGCGGCAGCATACCTTTCCTGAAATAAAAAATGTGAAAGCCTGATGTGCTAGTGTTGTGATCTAGAGAGAGGGGGACTGTGGCTTTTCATGTACATGGGAAAGTGAAATACAGGGTACGGAGTCTTGAGTTTCATCTTCTGAAAAGATCATAGAATGTGGTGCAAGGTCAGACTGGCATGAAATCAATTGTAATCTGCCAGCAAGCCACTCTAACCTCTTCAGGAGTTTCCTTTTATATATATTTTTTCCGTTCATAGAGCAGAGTACATTTAAAGTCTCATCAGATCAGAATGTCGTTCTCATACTACTTTCTAAGTGGGTGCTGCTATAGCATGACCTAAAGCCTCCTAGTATTAATCCTCTGCGACTCTGACGAATGAACGAATTTTGTCCTCATAGCAGTTTTGCTGCATGTCTTACGGGGTTTTAAAAACACTACCATGTATCATGAACATCAGAGCCCACAACCTGATTGACTGGCTGTCGGTCTGGTGCCTTCTCTGCAACTGTAGTGTTCCCTGAGTGGGCAGACCTAACTCTTTCTCTAATTTTTATGTAGCAGATCCATTTGATAATGACATGAAGCCACTCTGAGCAATCGTTTCTCGACAGTTACTGCACTCGGGCAGAAAGTGTCACCTGGCTTTCCGCCTCGTGCCTTACAACACCAGCCGAGGCATAAAATGATCACCCAGAAAATGTACTGGGCTTACCTCATTACTTAAAAATAAATCTTGGAGTCTGGGTCTGTCTCAGGAAAGGTTTGGTGGGTTATAACATTTGATTTATGAACATAATTAAAATATAAGTGATGAGCTCTGGGCTATTCAGCCAGCCATCTGGATTGTTCGTATTTTGACATACGCATACTGTAGTCAGGATCTTCCTGGGAAAACGTAATATCCCTGAATTGCAGAGGGTACCAGGGGAATCCCTGGGTGTCGAGTCCACCTGTCGAGAATACTTGAGTTCTGCTTTCAGGGCAGACAGAAGGGGACAGGATGTGTATTTAAGTTTCTTCACCCAGGGATAGATCTCGGCACATAGACCCACTTTGGTTGTGTTTCCTAGGCTGGGTGTGGAGATAGCTCAGCTGCCCCACAGTCAGATAAACGCCTGTAGACGCAGTATATGTCAGCAGAGGAGGAGGACGTTTTTCTATATTAAACAATCAGGATTAATGTTTACCTTTTCAGCCAGCTAGGAAGGTAACTGTGGCAGCTGGACCCAAAAGTAGATGGTAGACATTTCTCCAGAAACCTGAAGAGTAAATTGGGAAAATTCGTTAACCGAAATTGAAGGTGCCATTTTCTGTGGCTTTAGTATATGATTTTTTTTTAACATAAGTTCCAGCTTGTTCTTCCTAATTTGTGTGAGTAATTGACAACTGGTAAATAGCCAATAGTAACATAAAGCAGTTAACTAAATAAACTCGGTGGTACTGAAAAGGCAAGGCGGATTACGTTGTCAACTCTCCCTTTATTGTTAATGGAATTTGAGTATGTAAAATCCTTAGTGCGCTGTACTGAAAAATAGGCCCTGTTTGCTTGTAAATTATACAAAGGAAAAATAAAAACAAAAAACCTTCCACATAAGCCAGCAAGCATTCTGCTTCGCCTTAATTAATGGTCCAAAGTCAACAGTGCATGGAAAATAGAGCCCTTCCGTGGATCAGAGATTAACCTATAAGCAAAATGCTACATTTCAGCCCAAATTTTGGCCTTTAAATCAGCCTCACTCAGAATGGCCCATGGGTTCCCTGACCAGGAGCCCGTATGAGCTGCTCTGGGCATGCGCTGTAAGGGAGCAGGACTTTTGTATCCTGTGTTTGTTTTTAATAAACTTCACCAACTAGCTTTGTGTTATACCACCAAAAATAATAGACCAACCGACCTGCTTCACCCAGTGGTTGAATTTAGCCTAAGATACAGTCTAGCTTTCAAAGGAAGGTTCCCTAAGAGCCCTTGCTTCTGCCTAGCAGCCAGCCCTCATTCACAGGCATCCTCTTTGTCCCTTACGAGTACTTTCTGTAATGACTGCCTTGCCAGCCCCCTACCGGTGTCTGGAAGCCTCCGCGCCATCTTGCTCTTGGACATTTCCTTTGCCAATAAGTCCAAGAATAGAACTGTGATATACTTGCAAGGCCTAATTTACAAGCTGGGGCTTCTGGGCCTGTTAGCTTACGTTCCCTGGCACGTGACTTAGGTTCTCGGAAAGCCTTACCAGTTCACAGTGTGTGGTGCACACTGATGTACAAGAAGACCTTCTTAAGAGGTTTTGAATGCCACATGGTTCTCAGAGACATTGGAGGAAGATGTACGATAGCAACGAGACTATAAAAATGCATCGCGGAAGGGCCCAGAGAGGGCTCCCTCGTGCGTGGCGGGCGGGACCCAGAGAGGGCTCCCTCGTGCGTGGCGGGAGGGACCCAGAGACGGCTCCCTCGTGCGTGGCGGGAGGGACCCAGAGAGGGCTCCCTCGTGCGTGGTGGGCGGGACCCAGAGAGGGCTCCCTCGTGCATCGTGGGCGGGACCCAGAGAGGGCTCCCTCGTGCGTGGCGGGAGGGACCCAGAGGGGGCTCCCTCGTGCGTGGCGGGAGGGACCCAGAGGGGGCTCCCTCGTGCGTGGCGGGAGGGACCCAGAGGGGGCTCCCTCGTGCGTGGCGGGAGGGACCCAGAGGGGGCTCCCTCGTGCGTGGCGGGAGGGACCCAGAGGGGGCTCCCTCGTGCGTGGCGGAAGGGCCCAGAGAGGGCTCCCTCGTGCATCGTGGGCGGGACCCAGAGATGGCTCCCTCGTGCATCGTGGGCGGGACCCAGAGAGGGCTCCCTTGTGCATCATGGAAGGGACCCAGAGACGGCTCCCTTGTGCATCGCAGGAGGGACCCAGAGAGGGCTCCCTTGTGCGGCTCGTTGGGCTGTGTACAGGTTGAGCTTGGTTGAGCCCTGCCATATTTCTGCTTTCCCCCTTATTCCATAGGATGAATGTTTAATAAACACTGCTTGTCAAAGGCCAAGGGGCTGTTGTTAGGTAGCTTAATTGTCTGAGAAAGTGAAGTTACAGAAATTGCTTTGACCTTTCAGTTAACTGGTGTCTTGCCCTCTCACATTTATTACTCTTGGGTGCATTTCCAAAAATACACATTTATAGAGCCACAGAGTTAAATGAGAAGACTGATTTATCAATTAACGGCTTGTTAGTTGAGCACAGGTATAAAAAAAAAACTCCCAGTTCCATTCAGGCTTGATTTGTAACTGTATTTGTGTTCACGTGAATTCCAGCTCTGCCTCCTCCCTCTCTAGTCCCTGTATGCCCTTCATCTCTCATACCCATTCCTCCACAAACTCACACACACACAGTTTTTAAGTAGCTAGTAGAATGAAGAATACCTAAGCTCTCCACCACATTAGGAAGTTGTACTTGGGTTTAGTGGGGGATTGCCACTGGGAAACGTGATTTTGAATCAGAAACGCCTCCCAGCATACATTTCATAGGCTGTCTCTTACTGGGTTCTCTCTGTGACCTCGGACGAGCATGTTAGCCTCTGGGTATCAGCACCCGCATCCCTAAAACTGAACTTAGTCCACACTAGGGTGGCCCCACCATAGTAGGTTCTCAGTGCCTGCTTCCTTCCCTCCCTGTATGTTTACAGTGAGATTTCAGAGTTTGGCCCCCAAGCCCTCCCAATTCTTTATTCTTAAAGCCTTTGAGTGGAATTCAGTTTTGCCTTTTCCATTTGGAAACAAGCACAGAAAGGGCAGACTCATTAATATGCAGTGTCACAACTTATTGTCACTTAGTAAGATATGATGTATGATACAATATATCGATTCCGAGCACCACAAATATCTGTGGCTTCACCTCAGCATGAAGGCAAATGAGTTTCCTTTAGCTTGAGTGAGTTTGGAGATAAACTTCAGTGCAACAAAATGTATTTCACAGGAAATGTTTGATGCTGGCAGTTGGCTTATGCATCTCTTATCTGGTGGCAGTTCACTCCTTAGAGTTATTAGTCAATTTAATTTGAGCAAATGCCAGGATTACTAGCTAATTAGAAAGATGTTCCTGAAGACATGCGGCTGGGGAGGGAGTGGGCGCTGCAAGCGTGGGGTTGGTGGCAGCGTGCAAGCCTGACTTTGCCTGATGATATCATTTGCTAAACATTATGCTTTGTGTTGTCACACAGATAAGCCTCAAGTGCATATTCAGATGACTTACCCTCTACAAGGCCTAACCCGGGAAGGGGACGCGCTCGAGTTAACATGCGAAGCCATCGGGAAACCCCAGTAAGTTCTAAAGGCTGAGGTTGGCAGAGGGTCGTCGGCAGTGAATGTCACAACACAAAGAGGTGCATTCACCACTCGATGGCCTGTCACCTGTCTCCTGCTGTCAAGGATGGGAGGGTTTTCAGGAAATAAAGACTATTCAGTGAAAAGGGGAATAAATATCTGTGGTTCTTAGTGGTCAGGATTGGGAGAAAAAATGAAATGCCAGCTAAGATTGAAATCTCAGCTAATTCTATTTTTTTTAGTTAATTTATTTATTTTATTAACGTATTATTGATATACACTCTTATGAAAGTTTCACATGAAAAAACAATGTGGTTACTACATTTACCCATGTCATCAAGTCCCCACTCATACCCCAATCCCCAATTCAGTCCCTGTCCGTCAGTGTAGTAAGATGCCACAGATTCACTGTTTGCCTTCTCTGTGCTACATTGTTTTCCCTGTGATCCCCCACACCATGTGTACTAAACATAATACCCCTCAATCCCCTTCTCCCTCCCTCCCCACCCGCCCTCCCCACCCCTCCCCTTTAGTAACCACTAGTTCCTTCTTGGAGTCTCTGAGTCTTCAGCTAATTCTATTTTATTATCATCAACATGATTGTCAGAACTATTTTCTCTCACACACAAAATAATTCTAATAAATTTTTCGTGGGTTCACAATCCAATGATATATCTGCTACCCTGTGTGTTAATGTGTGAGCTGCTGAAAAGATGGTTTTCAGATTTAAATTGAGCTGCTGCGTTGAGGGCCAGCTGTGGATAAACAGCCTTTTCCTTCCTTTAATTCTGCTTCTTTCCCGCAAGGAAAAGTGAATCCTAGCAATAGTTTTGTTAGGATTGGTTGCGGAACTGTTCTCAGGGAACATGTGTGTATATGCCATGAGCTGATTAACACCCTCACTTTATTGAAAAGTACAAAGAAGCCACTTCACTTGCCACCACTAAACGGATGGTCCTGAATTCGAGAAATTGCGTCTGTCATCAGTAATATGGCAGAATAGCCATGTGATGGAACCACTGTAGGTATTACTCAGTTTAGTTTGAGGAGAAGGGGACCTTTCTCTTACCTTCCTGCTACAATGAAGATTGGTTTAAATTGTTTCTTAGGGAAGAAAGTCCACGGGATCATACAATGAAACAGCAGGTCAGTGTTGGAATCCAGAGCCCTCAAACCTTATTGTCCCCCTCGGGGATGAGCTCCCTCTGCTGTCCCTGTGCTGTGAGCTTTTTCCTCTCGGAGTTTTGCTAACCAACGTCATTATCAGTCTTTCTGTCATGAACTCGGAGCATCCTAACACAGCTCCCCGGAGTGTGTGGAAAGGGTGCTCCCCAGGACAGCGGGGCTGCTCTCCGCCCAGAGACCAGCAAGCCGAAGGGAGCCTGGCCACCGGCGGCCTGTTCCCTCCTCAGCCGTCCCGGCCTCGGCCTTGCCTCTCCGTGGGCTGGAATTTGCTTCTCTCTGACCCAGCCATTTGGAGTTTGAGAGATGACTTTTAGGAGGAAGGCGCTGGCATCGGTTCTTGTCTGCGTTTCTCCAGTGGTGTGAAGTGGTTTGGCCCTAAACCCATCAGGTCTGGCAGACGGCTCCTGTTCCCTTGCACACGCTGCCCAAGGTGGGGTGCTTCTCGCTGCAGGCCGTGCGAGTCGCGCCCTCGGGAGCCCGGTGCTCCACCTCCAGAGCGACCCAGAGGAGGGAAAACATCCTCACCGGCCTCTTCCCACTTGCAGTACCTGCATTGAGCCGCATTAACCTCATTTAGAGTGTATGGCTTACTAACCTGTATTTTGTTTCTGTATTTTTTCCCCTCAAGGAGGTACTGTGTTCAGTTGAATGTGCCGTGGGCACAGTAAATTACATGTTTCCTTCAGGACGCTTGTGCCAGAGAGGGCATTTGTTCCTCAAACAGGCACGGGTGTTGGTTGTACGAGCCAGCGTGCATCCAGCTGCTGCTATCCCTCCTAGCGTATTACCTATTTATTTTCGCAAGAAATTGCTTACATAAAAATGGTAATTTAACTTGCCATTAAATGTTGTGAATATTCTCGGCATTCACCCCACTGACTGTTTGAGCTGTCAAGTAGCAGTACGTTGGATCTCACTGCTAGGCAGACCCATTTGTCGTCGCCTGCAAGGGGGACATATGCAGGACTAACTCTTAAGTAATTCACTGGGTTGTGATGACAAACCCATGTGTAATTAAAGAAAAATTGTGATAACTTCGCATAACATTTGAAGACCGGAAAGCTCCCTGACAGGGCCAGCTTGGGCATTTGTTCATCATTAAGCCAGGGTGTCTTCATGTTGCTGTTCCTCGAGGCACTTCTGTGTGCCCGTCTGTGTTGCCCTCACCTGCAATGGAAGTTGCAGCCACATCCTGGGTGTGGCCTCCCTTTCAGAGGAGGCTGAGGGATTGGAGAGTGGGAGCCTTAAGTTCCGTGAGTTTGAAGGAGACCATTCATGTGTCATTTTGACTCTGGAGCATCTTGGGAAATTTGCTTTTTCCTGATGGGTACAAATGCGGTTCTGAAAACAACAGCAGACTTGCCTCTGATGAGCAGGTGCCAATGCAAGGAGCCTGGGCAGAGCTGCACCCCGCAGGGATGGGCTTGTGTGTCCTTGGAGAGCTGGTGCAGGGAGGCATTTTGCCAAGAAACACAGAGATATGGTGGACTGTGCACCAGAGGGGCGCGCAGCAGCCTCTTGGGTTGGGGGAGGCAGGTTAGCGGTAGGGGAAGAGATTGCATCTTTCCAGAATGAGAAGAGGTGGCTTTTCAAACACCAGAGGTCAAAAGAAAGCACTATTCAGATGTAAAAATCCATTCCTGTTTGTGAAACCCCAAATCCTTTTAAATATCACAAGTGGCGTCTATGCAGGTGTCCTGGTGTGTCAGTTACCCTCAGATGAGTGTGTTTATCACTACCAAGAATTTGATGTTTTTTCCCTAATTAATGAGGTGATTAACAATGGGTGAGCTCTGTCCTGTCTGAATTGGTGTGAAACCACACAGCAGGTCATGGAAAGAGGGTACATTGGTTTATTTGCTGATTTGCTGAAGATGAATTGGAAATAATGAGACTCTCACTTGTGGTTTGTTGAAGATTTTTTCAACACCTGATGATGTTTAAGAAAAATTACATTGCAGACAGATTTTTGGAGACTTCACAGTTGTAATTCCTTGAACTTAAAATACCTGCAGTCGGTCCTCTTTAATTGTGTCACCCTGCATGTGACTCATTTAATGGCCTGGGAGAGAAGTTTGACGCAGACATCCTGGGGGAAAGTAATGATGCAACCTGTGATTCTCCCCTTTGCTCTGCAGGCCTGTGATGGTAACTTGGGTAAGGGTCGATGATGAAATGCCTCAACACGCCGTGCTGTCCGGGCCCAACTTGTTCATCAATAACCTAAACAAAACAGATAATGGTACCTACCGCTGCGAGGCCTCAAATGTGGTGGGGAAAGCACATTCGGACTACATGCTCTATGTATACGGTACGTAAGAAGGTGAAACACTCCTCTGCCAGGCTTGCTTGCCTGCTCACGATTCCCTCCCAGAGCTGCCGGTCAAGTTGAAAACCAAAAACCAGTTTGTTTCCTTCAAGGCCTTAAAGAAGTCTGACCAGAGGTGGGCCCTGGTGTCTCCACCTAGAGGGCAGCAGCTTTCCCTTCTCACCCTCTAATCGTGGGCATTTCCCACCCAATCACCGCCTCTGGTCCTGCTGACTAGGAAAGCTGTGTCCTCGGGCACAAGCTATGGAGATTGTGTTAGAAACAATGCCAAAATGCAGCAGTACCAATTAGTGGCCTTTTAGCTCAAAAAGTTTATTTCCAGTGGTATTTTCCTAAGATAGTCAGCTAGCATTTTGATGAACAGACCCAGCCTAGGTTCAGCAGGAAGCTGTTACATCCCAGGAGATGCTGCGCACCGGTAAATACTTGGAGGAAAGCGTAAGGTTCTTGGAAGGCACATGAACCACTACAGCCGCTGCTTTAGATGCAAATGCTTTTTTGGTCTCTTGTCTTAACATCTTCTTACAAGTTTATTAAAGCATAGTATCATGAATATCGTTCTCTAATCAACAGATAATTTGTTGAGCATCTGCTTGTGTCAGGCGTGTTCTATTAGTTCCCATTCATATCTTACTGTCAGTTTTGTGTACGATGATACTCTGTTTAGTTGAGGAATGCCCTGCCTCTCTAGTCTAAAAGGACAAATTGAGTCTCTTCTGTACAATTGAAATCTCACGGTTAGTTTTCTACCAGGAAAAATAGTCCTAAACTGACATGCCACAGAATGAATAGCCACAGGCATGCAAATTCCAGTGTCTTACCAATACAGGAATATGTGTACGCCTTTCTTCCTTCTGTTAGCAGTGTGAATATCCCAGGTGTGAGTATATGTGAATGTACACATGTACACACAGAAATAAACCACGATGTCTTAGGACTGGCCACTCTCTCTAGGAAGTAAATAGGAGGAGTAGTCTTTTCAATTACATAGAAGCATGTTTTACACCATATCTACCTGGATGTTAAAATACAATCCTCAGCCTGTACCTGAGGTTTGTTCCCCCCTTAGTGTGATGCAAGATTAAAGATCACAGCTAATCACCTTATCTGTGTACTTCTGAGGTATGTGTTCTTTCCACTTGCTGTCTGTGGTCTGCACACAGTAGCATCGCTCTTCCCAAAGTTGAGGAGGTGAGAGTGAAGGGCATGGCTATTCTGTGTTGGTGCGATGGGTGCCATGTGCCCCACTTCCAGTTGGCGACACAAAGCCACCCCTGTTCCTGCTGATACGAGGAGTGGAAGGTATATCCCTCCCTCCCGCTGTCTCTGTCAGGGTGTGAGCCTCACGCAAGCCCCCTACACAGTCCACCCCCAAGGCTTACAGACCTTCAGCAGCTCTTTCCACAGACTGCAGATTTTAAAAAGCAGTGACAAACTCCACCAGTCAATTATACACTTCCTGGCTTCAGAAGACTGAGTTGTCTGGGAAAATAATTTTGGTTTACTGTAACCTACTGTTCCTACATTTCAAGATGAGAAGCATCTTGTGGATTTGATGGGCAGATACGTTGGCATGCCTTAGGCACTAGCTTATGGCTGGCATTTAATCAAGTACTCACTTGAGTCCATGTCCCGGGGTGACTGTTTCACATGCACGGCCCCCTGTGACCCCCACGGCCGCACCCTGAGGTAAGCACATCGTCATCCCATCTTACAGATGATGCGGTGCAGCCTGGAAAGGTCACGTCAGGTGCCCAAGTTCACAAGATTCCTGAGTATGTTTCAGAGCCGTGATGCTTGGGCTCCGGAGTCTACCGCAAGTCTGTGTCTTTCTTTGTAGCTCCTCTTAACCCTCACTGCTTCCCAGTGGAAGAGTTTTCAGCATGCTGACACTGTTGTCTTAGAACTAACTTGCTGAGCCCAAGCACATCATCTGAATGCTAAGAAGCACAGAGCCACCCGTTAGGCAGGCACACCCACGTCCACGCATCCGCAGCCCCCGGTCAGTGGGCACTGACCCCCGTCTGGGGATTTACTAGGTCTGCAACACACGGACTGACTCCAACTGTCGGTGCCCATGGCGACGCTGGCACGGCCGGCTAGACTACAAGCTCAAGGTGTTGCTGGTGTATTAAAAAAATATTCTAGCAATTTAAGAAGATGGCCAATAGATTTTTGTTTCAAAAGTGATTTATTGTACTACTTCGGTTAACTTTCAAAGTACTTCATGAACTAACAGTTAACATGCCTTTGAAATGTCTAATTCTCTGGAAGTAATTCTCTGCTTGGAGAGTCTGGCTGGTTAGTTCCTAAGCCCCACATGGTTTTATTCTCTGAGCCTCTGTGTGTCAAACACAGCCCATTAGCTCCATCTCGGTATTTTCTTAAATACTGGCCTCATGTTGCTCTTATAGCTAGAAATTATCCTAAGCAAGGAGGGTATACGTGCTAACAGAGTGGTTTACTCAGGTCACTGGAGCCAGAGGTAAGGGACAGCAGTGACCCTGTAGCGACAAAAGTGACTGAAAGTGTGTGATTGTCACGAAATGAAAGGGGCTGTTGACCTTTTCTCTGAAGTCTCTGCCCTCGTCAGCCTGGTCCGTGCCTTGTTCAGAACCAGATTTTCAAACCACCTCCGGGGCCACTTTGTGTCGTGGACATCATCGCCCACCTTGTGCCAGTGCTTTGGGAAATAGACAGGAAATAACCTGATCCTGCTTCAGGGAAGTCCTCCAGCACAGGTGTTCCTGTTTTACAATCGAACCAGAACAGAAAACCAAGCAAGCTGTCCACATGCTGCGCAGCAGGGATCTCTGGGGCGCAGTCAGGTGGGTGCTGGAGGGAGCGGGCCGGCTCGAGCCAGGGGACCCTGTTCCTCTGCACCTGCAGCATGGAGGTGTGCCCACGCCTCCCCTACTGTGGCCTCCATGAGAAAGTGTCCAAGATACAAGGCTTACCGCATTGCTTCCTGTTCTTCTAAATGACTCATTTAATCATTTCTACTTCTTGGAGGAGAATGAGATTTTTGTTTTTAGTGGGTTCCTTTTTAGACTCACTTAAGGCCGCTCTAAACAATAAGCTGCTTGCATTCCCAACTTAAATGAACAAAGTCTCCCATAAAACAACAATTTGCCATTGCTTCTTCGCTAGGAGATTCATCATACACTTCTGTGTTTGTGAGGAAAATTAAAACCTCGGATAAATAGTAGGAATCCTTTTAAGCAGACCTTACAATTAAACATTAAGATCTGTTTTCATAAACTTCTAGGAAGTCGTACCGAACCCAGTAAAGGTACACTATATAATTAAAGTTTTGATATATTAATTAGACAGTCTAAGAGCTTGCTTGGAGATAAAAGGACACCAGATGTATCAGGGAGAAAGAGTTGATGTGCTTTAGATAAAATTTAAAATCAAAAGCCTTCAAATCATCTTATGCCCTATTATAGCAGAATGATTGCTTAGTTCAAAGTCTTGCTGACAATTTAACACATTCTGTTTGATCATTTGGGCTTAGAATTTTTTTCTCTTTCATTTTTTGCCCTTCCCTCTCCCCTCAAATAATGTTTCGAGATGGTGGAATGTGCACTGTATCAAACAACTGACAGAGGGTTACCTGTCGCATCCCTGCTTTGAGGGCTGAGGCTATCTGTGCTCAGTCCCCTTGTTTATGGGGTGGAAATGTTCTTCCTGTTTTTCATGGTCGTTCACTTAGGTCGTGCTTTTAACATGAGCAAAGGCAACTGACATTAATATTGATGTGTCCCAAATTTTATTGACTTTAAAAAAACTCAGCGAAATTGCACACGCATGGAACTTGATATTTAGTGATGACATTCTCTCTTCTTTGTGTTTATTACAAGGATAGAAGTAGTCTTCCTTCCTGCTGGGAGTTATTGATGGAGAATAATGAAGTTAGCAGTCGCCGTGCGCCCGGGAGCGGGAGCATGAGCGCGCTCCTTCTCGGCCCAGAGGAGCCCTTTCCGTAGAGCAGCGCCATCTCCCCCCCCTTCCTCCCCTCTGTAAAGGTGCAAAACGAAATGACAGCCATCGTACCGCGCGGCTGCGGAACCGGCCTGGAGTGGGGCGCGAGCGGGTTCGTGTGTCCTCCCTTCTCCTCTTCACGTCTCCTCGTCCCGAGTTTCCTTCATGAGTGCAAACCTCTTTCCTTCTTTCCGTAGCTTTTCCAACTAAGGCTTTGGGATATAATTACAAGACAGGAATCTTTGGGGGAAAGTCCTGGTTTCGAGGCGGGGAGCCATCAAGCATCTCGGTGTCCTCATGCCTTTGTCTCGTCATGACTGACCATCGTTGTGTGCAGCACTGTGGGTTTGATTTCTCCTTTTTGTTTTTATCCAGATCCCCCCACAACTCTCCCTCCTCCCACCACCACCACCGCCTCCACCACCTCCACCATCCTTACCATCATCACAGGTACGGTACCTTCATTACCACTGAAAATGTCCTGAATGTATGTTGTCTTTCTAGTATGTATGAAAAGAAGTCTAAAAGTTCCCTTTAAACCCTTACAGCTAATTGTTCCTTTATTTTGGAACTTCAAAGACATTAGCGACTTTGTTCTTACGTTGGATCTTAAGGACCTCAGAAAAATCTCTTAACATCTGAGCATTTAACAGTAGATCAGATACTTTGCAGCTTATGCATAAGAGAATTCTTTTTTACGCATCGCTTTCCAAGCAAAATGCTAGGGAAAAATGGCAGCCTGGCGTTAGAGAGCCCGCCAACGGCTTATGCTTAGCCGTGGCTGACGAATGGTAAGTATTCTGGCTTTGGATCTTAATTTCATCTTAATCCATGCGATGTGAAACACACCTTTCCCAGGCCAGCAGCGGCCACGCTGCTAATGGCCCCACCCTTCCTGCCCCAGAGAGCACCTGCCAGGGGCGGTACTGCCCTCCCCCAGGCGCCTGCACCCCTCCGGCTCTCAGCTCACTGTCGCAGGGGCTGGAACTCTGTGGCTCTATCTCTGGGCTGGCTCGGCTCTTGCTCAAAATGAGCCCCAGCGTCTCTTATTTATGGCTCTCTCTGCCCTTCCCGGGCCTGGTGGCTCACACATCGCTGCAACCACGTATCCGGGAGCCTCGGCGCCCGCTGTGCCCGCTGTGCCCACGAGGTGGGCAGGGCTGCCTGAGCACAGCCTGTCCCAGCCGCTGCCACAGGTGCGGCCCCGGGCACGTGTGAAGGGCAGCATTCTGTGAGGACGGTCGTCCCTCTACAAGACGGTTCCCACTTCATTCTGGTCTGTGAGAACTCAGCTTGGCCTCCCCGAGCCACGTGCCCTGGTATTTAGTTCTGTCACTGGGACACAGCATTCTTTAAACATAGACACCTTACTCTTCGTTCTTCTAGCGTGATCCTCTTCCCCACCCTAGATGGGGCAGCCATCCTGTACGTTGACTTTCTGGAGACATCTTCCATTTTCACAAGACTCAGGAGGGAGAAAGGACAGCGATTCCGCGTGTTCAGTGCAGGGGAGGCCCCGTCAGCTTATAAAAGACAGCAATGGACAATGGACTGCCTAACCAGTCTTCCTCACCTTTCTAAACCTGACTGTGGAACAAAGACAGCTTTGAGCTAAGCCACCAGGGAGGAGTTCTTTGAGTGTTGTTTATAAAAAATCAGTGCCCGCACTTAATTTAAAATCTTCCAGAAATCCGTCAACTGGTTTTTGTGTCTCTCCCTTCACTCTGCCCCATTCTGCATTTCTGTTCTAGCTTTGCTGTGAGTCCCTTCTGCGTCTGAGTGAGCTCCGTTTGCTGGTCCGGTGACTAGGTTTCTCCAGCTCTATCATGAATACACAGACACTCCTTCCCAACTTTGATTTCCCGAGCAGCCTAGCTACCAGCTTCCCATAGGACAAACCGCATTCCCACCTTGTGTGATTTCTTGCCTCTTCCCCAGGTTATAACTTGACTTAGGCTTGAGCTCTTGTTAACAGGTTTTCACAGTTGCTTGTGGGCGTCGGGGTAAATGGCATCCCCATTCATCTCCGCTCTGCGTCCGTGACCCCTGTAAGAAAGCCCTTCAGTTGTCTGTCTGTCTTGGTGGCAGTTGCCCAAGGATGAGGCAGCCCTTATTGTGTCTCCCTGTAGAAGGTCCCATCTGGGTAGCTGGCCAGGTTTACATTTTAAGCAATTGAGGCCTCGTTCACTGTATCCTCAACTCACTCCTCTTTAACACGGAGCAGCCCTGTTCCTCTGTGGCGGGCCATTCACCAGCTGAGGGTTTTTTTAAGACTTTTCCTAATACTCCCGCACACTCAGTCTCAGGGCCCAGAGAGGCGCTTCGGTTCCCAGGCGCTCAGTCCTTCACCGCAGCCTGAAGCCACGCTTGCGTCCAGCAGCTCGCTGTTATCTCAGGAACAGTGCAAACAAGCGGTGCTACACTTCTGTCCACATCAAAGGTTCTGTAGCCGGGGCTTGTCTCTGTCCCTCTCTCTGTGCCTGGCCTCTCCGCCCAGACTGACGAAAGGTGACCTCACAGGTGCACTTGGGCTTCTTGGCGTGAGAGCAGTCGGGCCGTCTCTGCACACAGAGCGCGCCTGTGGGAAAGAGGCCCGACTCCCACTGGCATGACAGTCAGACTGAAATCGCCCTGAAACGTTGCAGCATCGAGAGCCTTCATTGGACGGTCTTACAGGCTTGCTGTGTCTTAGCGGGAAGGCTTACATGTGTTTATCTTGCCTGGAAAGTACACTTGTGGAATTCAATATTAGCTCCTTTCTTCAAACAGATTAAAGGTTGTGGTGCTGAATGACTCTGTGTCCCATTTGAAAGGTCCTGAGACTGAGATTGGGTCCTAAGAGATCTTCCAGACTGAATCTTGACACATGGATAGCTAAATTAATTTCCAGTCTTCTCTTCTCTTGCACTGTTTGCTACATTACAGCCACCATTAGCCTTAAAAGCTTCAACAGCTAAATCCAGTGACAGTAACATAAAGCCTGGGCTTAAAAAAAAAAAAAAAGCCCACTGTCACCTATTTCTTTTCTCCCAGGCAAATGCAATCGTGAAACCCATTCCAACCAGGTCAGGGTTTCATGACAAGAAAAATGCACAAATGCAATAGGAAATTTTTTTTAAACTCAAGAGGTCCTAGTTGATTTCTGATTTCTCTGAAAGGAAGTGTTCCAGTGTTACCTTTTATCTTCCGGAACCAGGGTACTCGAACTGTTCCCCTTGTGAAGGAGGCGCCTGTCATCGAGCTCCCAGTCACCTGACTCCCTCAAAACATGTTAAAGCTTCCTTGTGGAGACCCTTGAAAGTCAGGAATTGGGAGCCAGTGTGACCTGATGTTTTCCACCCAGAAGCACAGAGCTGGCAGAAAGAGCCAGGCGTCCCTGTCTCCTGTCCGTGCTGCCCAGAACAGATCCCCCAACCCTCCTGGGAAGGCACACATCTTTAAGGGGAGCTTTATCTAGGGGAGAATTTATGATGCCTCTAGAGTGCTGAAAAGAACACTTGATGTCTGTGTAACATACCAACATGGTCACAGCATTGTGCCTGTTCGGCCTTTAGGTCATTAGAATCTCTTTCCAAATAAAAAACCAGTTGAGGGATAGAAGTGGGATGGGAGCCGTCCACAGCCTCATTGTGATTTGCCCTAAGATTCTTTGGTGTCTGTTTTCTGTCATGTACATGGTATTCTGACCACACATTTCTGTGTCAGATGTTGCAATTGGCAGGCCCCCCAGTCCTTTCTTACTCTTTTTTTTTTTATATCATGTCAAGTTGTCTGTGTGGTTTCATTCATGAAGATACCTGCTGAAATGCGGAAGGGCAAACTGCATAAGTTGTGCCCAGTGTCCTCTGCTAAGAGACAGAGCCAGCCAGCCATTGCCAGGATAAGTCTTTCATGCAGATTCCTCTCGAACCAGAATCAAACCTGTTGCCAGGATGGCAGGGGGCTGTTTGTTTTGTACTTTTGACTTTGTGTATTGGGTGTAGATAAAATCACCTGTTTCTGTGGTGATTGTTTTTGCCCCTGACGGTTGGATCAATCATTTTCCTAGAATCGTCTTAGGAAAATATTTTGTGTTTCCCTCCCTGGTTAACATGGATGTTGTATCGTTTCTGCCTGGTTGTGTCCTGGGTTAGATACCTGACAAGCACTGCCTTAGAGAGCATGCAGTGCTGGGTTTAAACACCCACCTCAGCTTAACTATAAAATCCAGGCTGGGAGGAGTTCAGCCTGTAGGTCACCCTACACTTGGGACTGTCATAAATTAAAAATTGAAACCACTTTAGAATAAGAAATGAATAGCTATAGGGCCAAATTCTGAAACACATTTAAAAATCTTTTCATAAGAACGAAACAGGTCATTTCTAAATGAGTTTTTCTTTTTTTTAAGTATGTATCCAATTAAAGATTTTGCGTTTCTTGGAAAAGAAAGCAGGAAGGTTTTCGTATTGGTGTTCTAAGTCCTCAAAACCCAGTATACCTTGGAGAAAGTGGAGTCCTACCCCCAGGCTCACATTATTATTTTGACTTTCATAGCCCTAATATCACAGACTTTTTTGTGTGTAATGTGCATCAGATCACATAAATAAAGCTGAGCACATTTTCAGTGACATTTGTAGAATATGCCAAACGAGAATCTTAACACCATAGCATGTGTTTTTGGTTTCTTAAATGCAAGGAGAAAGGACTCCAGTGTTTAAGATAGGCTCTTTAACATGAGCATCTAAGGTACGTCAGCTCTGTTCCACTGGGGTCTTAGCTTAGCTATTCCTGCTCTCTACTTGCTATTGGTAGTTGCATGGTGCAGAGGGATAGGCTTGTCTGCCCCTGGGCACTCACTCTGCAAGTACCAAGCCCTGTAGTACGTATAGCACAGTGCTGGCACCTGTGGAGACAGAACATTCCCGGAACCCCTGAAAGTACAGCTGAGGACATAGGTCACACGTGGTGGGACTCAGAAGCAGGAGGTATGGTGTCAAGGTCTGATTCAGTGGCATAGGCAGAAGACTGGAGAACAGCACAGGAGAAGCAGAATTTGATCTGTGCCATCAAAGAATGGAGAGAACGTGGGTAGGAAAGGGTGGCATTTGAGATGAAACATGAAGGCCCTCTTTACTCCAAGCATCTATCTTAATGCGTGTGCACTTTGTGTGTATTTATGTTCCGGGCTTATATTAGGCAGTGTTCCTAGGAAATACGCATCTTTCATCCTAGAATGTTTCACTAAATTGCCTTTTTTCTGGAGTTGGCATCTACTCCATTAAGACTGGTCTTCATTCATCATTTATTGAATACTGAGTGTTACTAACAGGCCAGCTTGCCTGATGACGAGCAGATATTCTTGAGCTGCCTGTCCTGTGAGGGCCACCTTTTTAAGTTTTTGCCCCAGAGTGCATGACCATTTTTTTCATACTGTCTTAAGTGTGCACAGTTCATCTTGCTTATGATTGTAAAACTAGTACAAATGGCATCGTAGTCGCCCAGTTTCTGACCCATATTGATTGAGAGGAAATGGAAGCGGCCACAACACAGCAGAGATGGAGGGCAGCTGGTTTTGTGTTTTTTTAAAAAGGAATGAGGGATGGGAAGTGAGTTTTTTACCTAATGCTTCTCTCATAATTTCCATACTTTTAAAGTAATCCAAGAGATAAAAAGACTCGACATGTTCCCATGCTACAGATTTATAACAGTGCAAAAAAATATTATCATAGATCCAGGTTCCTCATGATGAGAGTGGAATAGTCAGAGCCCTGCTGGTGATGGGAAACGAGGTCTAGGCAGGAAGGACCCCTCCGTGCAGCGCCCATAGCGGGCGAACCTTGGCTGCTTCTCCAGAGCCTCTCTGCGCCCTCCGCCCCTGCCTGCCCCCTTCTGTCCCTCCTGCCAGCATTCACACAGCACTCCTGGAATTGTTTTCCTTATTCAGGGAAACCACTGCACGGATTCCTATTATTTTCAGAACATCTGGTTTGCAAACGAAAGGCTCTCAGGGGCACAGCAGCACAGCGAACAATTCTGAAGAAGCTTTTAACAAGACTTGAGGTTGTTAAACAGCAACGACAGAAAACCCAGTCCCCTTCCTGCTGCTCTGTGGCTCCCCGTGTCCACACGCAGAGGGGAGATGGTGTGAAGAAGCACGAGTCTAGCTGCGGCTTCCGGGCCCTTCAGCTCACGGTCTGTTCCTAGCCACTCTCCCACCCCTGAGAAATGGAAGTTTGATTAAAGCAGAACATAGATAGGAAGAAAATTAACCGGGCAACCAGTAGAAAATGAATTTAAAAGTTTAATTCTCCAGCATGTTTTTTAGCTTCGTACAGATTTCAAATAAGTCAGAAATAAGTAAGGGGGGGAACTATATTTAATATATATTGGCCAGCACAGCACAACTATGAAAATAAAATTGTCAGGGGAATTCCTTGCCTGCCCTGGTGTCTAGATTTAAAGCAGTTCCTTAACACAAACTGAAGGGGAATTCAATTAAGAAAACCCATTGACTCCTATTGACTTGAGTGAAGAAATAAACTGGGGGAAACAGTATTAAAATATATCCAGACTGCTTAGTATGCTTTCACTGAAGCTCATGACAATCAAAATGGGAGAATTTAAATTCTTTACAATTAAGCTCTGCTTTTGAGCAGGCGGGGCTTTCTGGGTCATCCCACCGTGTGTTTTAATGTGCTTTGTCCTCACGCCCTCCCCCCCGCCATGCCATCTCGCAGTGAATCTGTGCATTGTAAAACAGAAGGACCTCAGAGCAAATGCAGAAGAAAAGGTATTTAAGGTTGTGAATTTAATTTTGTTCTAGGATTTTCATTTTCATTTATGGCACCCGTTGTGTCTGAGACCATGGACTAATTTACGGATTAGTTTTAAACCCCCAGTCTGTCACACTCAATGAGCAGTTCTAAGTTGGAGAGGCTCCATATGAAAGGATTAGAGTGTGCCACAGTGCAGCTTACACACGACTGTTTCAACTAAATATTGCCCAGCTGCCTCGCATGAAATAATATTTCTTTTCTATTTGGTTGAATGGCTAGTGTCTCAGATCTCACACATTATCAGAACCTTTTCATTTTGTGAGTATCTTACCCTGTGACATGAAATATAGGTGATGTTTAGTTCATTCGAGTTAGGGCGCCATAAACTGTTTGTGAGGCTGGGAGACAAGAAGTCAATATTTAGGGAAATGTGCACCTTTCACATGGCAGTGTGGGACCCGCTCCTGCTTGATTATACTCATAAACCAGCTAGAGTGACTATTAAGGCTGTACACACCTACTGGGTTTGCGAGAACATGGGCTTCGTTTTTGTTGACCATATAAAATAAATGCACAGTAAATTTGCCCTCATCATAATTAAAACAGAGACAGTAGCTCAGGGGTGACCCTGCACCACCTACCTCCCTCTCAACTCTTTCTGGCCTCTTTTTCTCACAGGCCTAGCTCAAAGATGATTGTTTAAAGGCAGCAACAAAAGGAAGTTTTAAAAAGTCTTTATTAAAGCCATTAGGCATTCTTATTTTTCCAGTCACTTTCAGCGTTTATAACTCATTGGAAATCCACCACTTGCATGTTGCCTGTCCGCTTAGAATGTCACCAAACAATATCGTGACCCCACAGGCTGATTCCCAGGGGCGGGCCTGCATATCTCTCCTCCCTTCTGATGAAGGACCCTAGTAAATCCTGCTTCCCGGAGCTGCCTCCCCTCAGAGCCAGGGTGTCTGTGGTTTCTGCGTGAAGTGATTACGCAGTCACAGAGGAGAATCAGATCCTGTCACAGCGGCTCTTCTGCGGGGAGCCCTGAGGCACTTACACAGAATTTTTTTTTTAATTCTTCACTTGAAATAGCTTATGTTCAGATAGCACGCCGGGTGCTCTTGGAGAAACAGTTGTTGAGCCCCCCGGCCCACCCAATCTCGTCCTGCCCCCTGTGGCCTTGGTGTCCTGCTGCAGCCTCCTAGCTTCCCACTGCATGGCTGCTCATGGTTTTGCCTTTCCAGCTGCAGTAACTGTGGTGTTTGCCTGCAGCACACGCTGAATTGTCTTTCAAGGGTGTTCTCCTCGGCCTCCCCTCTTCTCGCCTGGTGGGGTTCCCACTCCCAGAAGGGGGAGGCCCGCTGCACTGTGAACCTCACTCATCTGCTTCCCAGCACCCACCCAGAGGCCAACGCCACACTCCCCTGGGCTCGTCATAAGGCTGACATGACGTGATGGAGGGAGACAGTAAACCAGGGTGACCACTGGCTCATGCTGAGATGCTGTTTTTGAGGACTAACCCTTACATTTTACTCCACTCCCCTTTCCTTTCATACTAATTATTCAGCTGCCAAAAACAAAGCCGAGTAGGAGTGCCACCGCGCACCAGGGGCCCAGGCGCTTGCTGCTTTGCTGTTTTATTTTGAAAAGGGGCCAGCCCTAGCCATAAGATGGGGAAACATGCATGCAGAGGTTCCCATGTGTGCGTGCATTTGATTTTGCCCCTTGAATTGAAAGAAACTCAAGCCCACACTTGATTTGGATGTTTGAAGTAAGGACGTGTCCACCTGAGTCACGGGAATTTGGTGTAGAGGTGTTTCAACTGTACAATTTTTGGTATTGCTTTTTTACTGCTATTTTATGCACACAGGCTCGGCTTGTAAGTAAGTATTGTGTTCTTACTCAGTGTATTTTATGTTCTTCTTCCCTTCATCTGTCCCTCAGAAACTCAGTGCTAAGTTACATTAAGCTGCAGCGGCCTCACAGACAGCTGGTTAATTCCGGCTTCTTAGAAGGGCTCTCAGTTTTTGATGGCACAGGGTCCTGAGGACATCATGCAGCTGAAAGGGAACACCAGTATGAATTCATTGTTGTATTTGTAAGTCAGAAGCACCAGGCTCATTTGACCAAAAAAAAAAAAGGCTGGCATTCCAGTGCTTGGAAATGTCGCCTGTGTCCAGTCCGAAAGGGTCTCCAGAACTCAGGAAAATGAGGCCATGGCTGCTGCATTATCAAAAAGGACAGGTAACTGCTTGCCCTGAGCCCAGAATCCCACATCAGCTCGAGATGACTGCCACCACTCCTTTGTGGCCGGAAGGGGATACAGCGGGAGGATGCGCAGGTGAGCGGCAGAGCACGGACGTCACAGTCTGGCCAGAGGCGTTGCCTTCAGAATGAAGTTGGCCGGAAGAGTGGTGCTGACACAACTCTGGGAAAAGAAGGCCATCGTGCGATTTGTTAGATATTTGTCCCACTTCCCTTCTAGGCTAAAGTAAAAACAGAATTTCTCGAGCCTCTGAAGAATTCCTGTGAAGACGAGCCAGCTCTGCGGGCCTGGCGTGAAGCCTGGGAGGAAGAGAAGGAAACTTGAGCGGCATGGGAAACAGAAGAAGAAAGAGACAAACCACACTTTCTTCCATAGCACGTGCACCTGCCAGTGAGAAGAAATAATGTGCTGTCTCCTGACGCAGCCAGGGGCAGCTCACGGCAGCGGGCAAGGTTCTGAATTCGAGCAGAGGGGTGGCTGATACTTTAAATTTTGGAATGTCACATGACCAGAAGTGGCGTTTGGCAAATTGTGTGGACTTGGGTGTTTCCGTGACAGACTTCTGCTCCTAGATTGTAACATAGAAAAAGCTGCAGAGGGAAGATGGATTAACAGCGGGCGTGGGTGGGTGAGTGTCTGTGGACAGAAACCAGTCTGAAACCGTAACACGTTCTTTACCGTGGCCTCCAAGCTAACTGAACTTTACAACTGAACTCTGCTGAAGTTAACACACTGGATGAAAAACTCGAATCCATGTATTCATCCCCAGACATCTGAGCATAACTGTTAAGGGTCCTAAAAGTGTAATGGACTCAGTGATGCCTAATCGGCAGTCGTGAAGCCCAAGTACTCAGGTGGCTTGGGTTGAAACAAAGGCAGTGTTTGAATGTCTGAATCCATTGTTGAGCCCTCTGACCGAGGCCGTTCTTCCAGTAGTGCCGAGCCCTGGTGGTCAGGAGCCACCTGCCAGTCACAGAGTTCACACTGGTGTTCCTCTTCACCTCGCATGGTCCCTGACTATTGACTAGCAAGTAGGTGTGTCCTGGCCAGACCCCCAGAACCAAAGACCTGACTATGCTCCTCTCTGGCTCGCAGCTTTGAGCTGAAGGCATGTCTTAAAACAGTGCGACTCACTTCAAATGCTTTTTGCTTTTCATTTATTATTGCTTGTCACGCGATGTTCTTTGAAAGCTCGCTCATATATTATCTGTTCCATTTTTTTCCATTTTCCCTTTTTTTGCATGCCGTTCCTCCTGTTTCTTCCCTTCCTCCAATCCTCTGTTCCCGTCTGTAGACACAACGGCGACAACAGAACCAGCAGTCCACGGTTGGTATCACATTCCTGTTTACCTACTTGCTCAGCACTGCTGAGAGGCAAGGCAAGCCTGGGAAAAAGAGAAATGTAGTCTTCAAGGGAAATCATGATTCAAGTAGACCACCTCATCAGTGTACTATATTTAAAGTTTGAAAGGGTGTTAAGTCTTGTCATTTCTGTTGTGAGTTCAGTAGCCAGAGTTTGCAACCTGAGACGAGGCCACCTCCTTGCTGGCTCAGATGGGAAGAGTCTCAGTTGTACGTCGTCTTTATTTAATTACTCCACCAGACATGGAGAGGAAAGCAACTTCACAAAAAAAAAACTATTTGCCTAAAAATCTTAGCATCTAAATTAAAGGCCCAGCACTTCCTTTATAGGCCCGGATCCCAGGGCATTTTGAAGAGGCCTCCAGTGTGTCTAGTAGTCAATGCTGAAGGACAGGTCAGGCCGAAGATCCCTGTGCAGATCCATGAGGTGGTGGCTAGGAACATCATTCCCTTCTTGAATTAGGTTCCCAGTTGCATTTACTCCACGGCCCGCTGCCCGCTGCCTCTTGTTCTCTGTGTGTGCATAGGCGTTTCTGCTAATGTGGCAGGAAACATCCCCAAACCAGGAATGATACTGCATACAAATTTTAGCAACATGAATTGGGTCTTAAAAAGTCATTTGTGTGTGCACATTTTATAGACAAATACTAAGTAATACTTGGTTAAGATTTTAACCAAAAGGTGATAAAAACTGAGTGAATAAACCTCAGAAGGGGCCATGAGGAAATCCTTTTCCCAGTGTCACCCCTGACTTACTGGGCTGGAATGTCTATTAGCTTTTCTATGTCTCTCCAGTCAGAAAATTAGAATCATGTTTCCTCTGTGTATTACTTTATTACTGAACTCAAATCTAGCCCTGATGATATTGTGCTTAGAAAAAGGTACATTAGTTAAAAAAAAAAATGGGCTGAATTTTAATAATTGAATCCAAGGGAATTTTTTGGTAAAGGGCGTACTTAAATCGCTTTGCATGTTACGTAGGGTTAAAATCTATCATTTAATTGATGAGGTGATCAACCAACCCCATAGTGTGCATTCAACTTTGAGAGAAACATCTCTTCCTAGCTCAGACTTAGTTCCTTAAATAGGCCTACTTTTGAGGACCTACAGCTGGAAATCTCTGTTCTGTGTGAGCTGTCCTGAAGGCCAGGCCTTGATGCTTGGCAGATCACCCCGCACCCCCACCCCAGTTTGGACTTTCCGAGGAGGCAGAACAAACTTACATAGGGAGTACTGTATCCCCCTTACCCTGCTCCCACCCCCATGCCCTTGCCTGTCATTGGCACTAAAGGAAAATTCATAAAATAAGTCTAAGGGCCAGGTATACTGACAATCACAAGAAATCAATTAGGTACAAAACTTGCACTTTGGAAGGTAATGCCCACAGTGCTTGCAGCGTCTCCGGCAGTGCTCTCATTAAGCTTAGTTATTTGTAGGTTTCATCATTAACTGAGCACTTCCTGACTTCCATCGATTATTCTCAGAGCTTTAAGGCTATTTTAATGTAGTTTAAGAGATGTTGTTCTGTTCTTTTTCAGATGCTTTAAGCTCTGAGTTTCCTGTAATTAACTCCAGGGTCAAATGTAACCATAAGGTTCCTGAATTCTGTGGGATATTTGAAGAAGTATGGATAACTTATCTTTTAAGACTCCAGAGCAATAATTTTCTAAGCCTTTTCAATAAAATCCATGTGCTTATGTAAATCAATGCGTGTAGGTCTTGGAGTTGGTAGGCTATTTCAGGTAGGAAATATGTCCCCTGGTATGAAAAACAAGAATTTAGGGGTCAATCCTAATTTTAGGATACTGTTTCTGATCAGGTCTTTAAATCTGGAGAGAGGGAAAGTGAAGGTGACCTCTCTTTGTGGTAGGATAAAGAGGCCCTTGGAATAAGGCTTTATAGGATTCCTGTGGCAGGAAACAGATGCCTGTGTACTCACAGAAGCAACTGCTGGATCCTTAGTTCGGGGACAGTTCAGGCCAGTGGCACCTCAGCAGGATGTTACTGGCTCGCAGTGAGATGAGAAGTTTACCTGCAGCCAAGAAATGTAGGAGAAGAGACAGGAGTAAGATACACATGTCTGTGGTGACTTAGCAGCGGGAGGTGAGAGGGGTAACCCAGGCTGCTGTAAACCCTCAGAGCATCTCACAAAGGGGTCCTGCTGTTTTGAACAGCATACTGTCCAGCCCACAGCAGAAAGTGTTCATGAAAGCCAGATCTCGGTCTAGAATTTCACTTGGCAGAGGGAAAAAAAGTCTTCCAGGTCAGTTGCCAGGATAGAAAAGGTAATAGAATATCAAAGAAATCACAAAGCAGGAGACCAAATTTCCAGAAAGGTGAAGATAGAGAACTGATTTTATCCAAGTGAATTAAGGCTAAAACCCAAATTCTCTGGCGCACCAACCATTTAACTTAGGTTCATTTGAGAATGACCTTGAATGTTCATTATGGAGATGTGGGCCTAGACAAATGGTGTGGTTTGATAACTTAGCAACTTAAATGACAAGACGTGTTAGGTTAGCCAGTTGTGACCATTTTACTGGTCTTAAAAGTTTTCATCCTGTATTTCCTTCAATATTCCTCTTTTATAAAGAGGAAGAAAATAGTTTTATGAAAAAGCTTTCCCTTCGAAGACTCATTAAAATACTTTATTCAAGCTTGCGTTGCTGGAGTATGTATGAGCACCAGGTGTTTATGGGTGTTGACCATTTGTTCTTACCTGAATCTGATTGGAATAAGCATGGGATGGAAGGTTAGAAGTGCATGAGCATGATCCACAAGCAAATGGATTTTCTCCAAAAAGAAACCAAACAGCAGTCAGCCATGCAGTGTGTTTTTAACAATCCAATTGATAGTAAAGATAAATGTGAGCCTAAGATGGGATTTTTAGACCAGGATGGTGAAAGGGGCCCCCTTTGAATAAGGATCTTGAGCATCTGTGTTTTTGGAGCTCATCCTAAGGCCTGGACAGGAAGAACCCTGTGTCATGCGTGCATGTCGAGCAATGCAGACGACGCTCTGCCCCCGCCTGGCGCCATGTGGCCTTAAGTCGGTGGCAGAAATGCATGAGTGATGTACAGCACGGATGCCGGGGTCCTTACGTCACTGATGCGTGGGTGTGTGTGGCAGTTTTGTTTGTTCAAATGTGGGCGCTTCTCTGTGTCTTGTGCCTTGTTCTGTCCCAGCCTTGTGTCCCCTCCCTGCCCCCACCCACCTCCCCCTTGTGAGGCTGTGGGGTCAGCACGTCCACCTGGAATAGCGCTTGTGCTTTTGCTGCACTGCGGTCAGCCGCTTCCCCAGGCCTCAGGCACGCGCTTCCTTGCCCCCGGCCCTCCCTCACGCCATCCCTCTCTCCCCCATCCCTCCCTACCCTCCCTGCCTCTCCCCCTCTCTCCCTCTCTCTCTCCCTCTATCCCTCTCTGCCTCTCCCTCCCCTCCCTCTCCTCTACTCCTTCCCTCCCCTACTATTTATTATTTTTGAGTCTACCCGTCTTTTGCTTCCCACCTCTTGATACATTAGAGGCCAATGATCTCATGAATTGATATATCCCAAACAAGTTTTTAAATAGTTTTTAATTCAGTACATAATTGTGGTAAGACTCAAACTGGAAACCCTTCTGAAATAATTTCTCACTTTTAGTTTTGGTTTCAAAACGTTTGGCCCATGCTAGACCCAGGCTGAGGCTGAAGCCTGCCGCCGTAGGCGGTCCCCCGGCTTTCCTGCTCCCTGGCAGATACTCTCTGAGGAGCGTGAGCCATACATACCCCAGTTCCGAGAGCGTGAGATGCTTACCTGATGTTCCATCCCCTGTGGGGAAATTCGAAAGCCCATTTTAAAGAAGAGTAGTCCGCAGTGCGCATTATTACAACCTCTATGTCCGCCGTCTGTGTCTGTACCTCTGTGCACACCTCTGTACGCGTACACGACAGTGGCATTCAAAGGCTGTCATTCAGTCAAGGGACTCTGCAGACGTGTGTTCTACTCAAGAACAACGCTAAAGAGGGTTATGAATGGCTGCAGGACCTGAAGATTGTGTTTCAGCCTTGATATGCAGCTTGGAAACAATGTGCTACTGTTTAACGGCGTGAACCAAATTTCTGCTAATGGGAAGAAGGGAAAACTCCCCACAAAAGCTGACAAAGCAGGAAGAACAGGATGGCTGAGCTTTTAGATTAAAACTACCAGGGTCGTCTGAACTCATGGCTGGTGATGGAACAGTTTCCATAGCATGGCCAGTGATCAGAGGTGTATGCCGCTTAGGTAAGAGAGAGATTATCACCTCCTTTTTCCTAATGGGAATGGTACCAGGGCCATGGGCTACATTTTTGTTCCCTAGAGGTTTTATTTGATCACTCTTTTTAAAATTTTTCTGAAAAAATGAAACCCTGATGAACTGAAAACAGGAACATTTACATTTTACTTGACTTTGTATTTATTTAAATATCTCTAGGATTTCTTACTGTTCCTAATTTTTGAGGTTTTCCTTGACCTGGTTTTAAATTGCCATGCCATATCACACCTAGAAGCCAGTGAGGTCTGTGTAAAGGAAGAGTGACCCCTGTGGGGGAGCATTGTCTGGGGCGGCCGAGGGGACAGGCAGCCCCTCACAGCACATGCAGAGCCTCGCCCGTCTGCGCAAGAAGGCCGCCACAGTGCATACTTGAAATTACTGTGTTTGCACCTTAGGATTTTATTAATTGCCCAGAAAAATCCCATATGGACCAAAAGTAAGCTTTCATTTGTTTAACAAAGTTTAAAGAAATTTGTTGAATACATTTTAATTAGATATGACAAGAAAGGGCTTTAACAGGTGATGTGAAAGTTTAAAGAGAAAAACCAGTAATTTCCAGCTGTTCAATCATGAAGTTTCCATTTGAAGAATATTCTCTGCTTCATAAAATGCAAAAGGAGAGGTATATAATTCTTAACATGAAAGAAAATGACCTAAGACCAGGCACCTTTGGAGGCAGATTTTGCTGTCCTCACGTGTACAGTCGGCTTCAGTAAGCTCCTCCTAATGCTATTCATTCAGAAATTATCCAACACGGTGGAGCACTATAGATTCATAAAACACAACAGTAGTGCAGGAACGAATTTAATGCCACTGACCTAAATGGCTTCCTGCTTGTGGATATAATCTGAGCAGTAGATTCCAGATGATTTGGTGTATTTTGAAGTTTATGCATTAAAAATGACAGCTTCATCATGAATGAGGTGTATATCAACTGTCTGTCGCTTTTTAATGGGAAACTTTGCATATCTGTGATACTTCATAAATGTATTTGTCTTTACTTTTTAAAATTAGCTTTCTAATGCCCCCACCCAGAAGGAAAACAAGCATTCAGCAGGAAAGCTGCCTACTTGAAAGAAACATCCTTGCTTAATAGGACTCAGTGGGCACCATGCACGTATGTAGAATGCTTTGATATTCACTAGGCCAAGACAAGTGAAGGATTAGCTCTCTGAAACTGCAAATTCATAATTAACTACAGAGAAGTACTTTATGTTGCCAATTTTTTAACAATTATTCAAACAATTGTATTCATTAGTCTTTATACAATGGATAAAGCCAATTAGAAACGGGAACACTTTGAAGCAATCCGATTCTGCAACAAATGGGGGTAGCTTCTCCACTCCATTGCCTCTGTAATTTACCGCTTTATTCACTGCTCTGCCTTTCCTTGCCTGAATCCACAGTTTGGGGACATTCGTGGACCTCCCATTTAGAACTGACACCTGCCCTTGAATATTGGTGGTAATAGCATTTCTTCCTCAAGAGCTGATGCGATGGCTTCCTTTCACAGCACCTACTGAGCTATCAATATTCATTTGGCTTCTTTATAAAACACCTTATGAAACCCAAGCTTTTACTGGCCATTTCTGCCTGACTGTGCCTGTTCATCCGGGTTCTTCCCAGCCATGCTGCCAGCTGACATTGCTCGTCTCCAGAGCATTTGTTTTGGCCAATACTACGCCCCGGTTGATAGCCCGCTGAGCATTACTCCCAAGTCCTTAATTCAGCACCTCCTTCCTGAGAGCATGCTTTGTGCTTAGCAATGAGACGCAGGGCAAGATGGAAAAATAACCAAGACACGCCCCTCTCTCCAAAGACCTTGCAGTGTAATAGGTGCACAGATGTTAGCAATTGCTGTGCCCTTAGAGGTCCTGGTGCCATCGGACAGGACTTCAAGCAGAACGGGTGGAGACCTCCTTGGTTGCCCAGCCGTCGTGGTGTTTGATAAACATCCCTGAAGAGTAGCCTGTAAATACGGCAGGAGGAAGTGGCAGCCGTGTCCCAGCTCAGTCCCCCTGCTCACCTCCTTCCCGCTGCACCTCCTGACTCAGGCCACAGCTAGCAGAGAGCCTACCGCTGGCCAGCAGCGACGGACTGGACAGGCAGCGCAAGTCCCTGCTGATTGTCTCCTGACCTAACTGCTTTTTCAGCTTTGAGGGTTTTATTTTTCAGGAATACCTCTGATTTTTGAAATTCTCTTTTTTAACAATTCATTTTGTGAATCGGATTTTCTGATGAAAAGCCTGCAATCTGTAGTTACCATTTTGAAATAAGTGATCCAAGACGAACACAAACATAATGAACTGTATTTGCAGATTGGCCAAGGATTTCAGTTTTATTGTAAACGTAACCTAAAGCTTACATACATCAGTATGTAATGTCTGAACACATTTGTAATTAAGAGAGAAATCAGAGCATTGACAGCTAACAATTGTGCTTTATTTATTTTCCTTCTGCATGTTGTTATGAGTGAGTGATTTTAAAGTCACCTTCATGTTTCATGTGCTTTCATAGTGGAGACTGAGGAATCTTTCTGTCTCGATTGTGTATCAATAACAAAACTAAATGATTGGAGAAATGTACTTACAGATTAATACATTCAAGCTCTCCAAAGAGAGAGATAGCAAGAGATTTGGCTCATGTTTTTTAAGAAATTCATCCTCAGTTCTTAAGTGTTTTGTTTATGTCCCTTGAGGAATGAAAAGAAAAACAATCTGTTTTTACTTGTAAGGCCTTACTCAGTTGCCCAATTCCGCAGAAGAACTGGACAGTGAGGACCTCTCAGGTAAGGGCTAGTTACTAGGTAAGGCACACAGTGTCCAGCCTGGGGGCTCTCCGTCCACTTGGACAAGATGGCCATTTGGTTTGCTGAGCCATCAATTAGCAGAAAAACAAAATTTCCCAAACATTTCTTCCTCCTTGCCCGCCTCTCTCCCGTGTGGTAGCGGCACGTATGTTCCGACTGGGGCTGGTATGGTCAGTGCAGTGGAGGACAGGTCATCTCTGGGGTCATACTCAAGCCGCTCTGTGTTCAGTGGCTTAAAAGAATTTTTATGTTTAAACATATAATGGTTCAAGAGAAATTTTCTTGCTTTATAAAGCATCTTAAGGATGTCAGATTATGAGACAAGATCTTTATTTAAGGAAAATACTTAGGTTGACCATCTACCCCTGTGGAGTAGATTAGAAAAGCCATGTCACGGTTGTCTTAGAAGCAGGGGGCCGGGAGGGGCAGGGAGGAAGGGGGCAGTTGTTCTGTCACACCAGGATGTGAACTAATTATCCACCTCAGACCTTTTTCACAGCACATGGAACTCTTGCAAAAGTAGGTTTCATGCTTGATTCCAGGATTTAGGTGTTACTAATCCAGAATAAGAAGCATATCCTAAAAAGGAGGGGGGTGGAGATGGAAAATGGTCAAAGCTAAACAATTATATGAGCTCCCAGGATGCTTTGGGACTTCACTGCCAACCAGCTGCAGTTTCTTAAACGTTTTCATCAGTCACTTAATAAATCAGGGAGGAAGGCCCCGTCCTCCTCACTGCGACAGAGAAAGCGAGGGACTGGACCGGGAACCCTTCCTGTGGGAAAGAGGGGTTCCGTATGGCCCCTGGTGAAGAGATTGCTGTGCAGCTCCCTTGAGCAGCTGGCCGTTGAGGTGGCCGCCCTTAACTACAGGTCTGACCCAGGGAGAGAATAAAACACCACCACCCCAGTCTGCAAGTGCAGTAGATGTATTGCCTACTGTGCGCTTCTATCAAACTTGAGGGATTTCTTTATTTTTCTTTTAGGCCGCATGTCCCAATCTGAGCTTAGCTGTTTTTTCCAGAGTGGAAGCCCACTGAGGCCATAGGGATTTTGTGCGCTGCTATGTGCCTGTCATGTAGGGGGCGCTCTGTCAATACTTGTAGGATGAATCAATGAATTCCAGATCCCAGCGAATTTAGATAAATAGAGGATTAGAGAGATAGCCAGCTCATCAAAGCAGTGTTTCATTTTTGCCTCTTATATGTGGAGTATTTGGAGAAGTTGCAAAAACGTTAGCCTGATTTTCTTTTCAAATGAGTAGATAAGTCCTCTCTGCTTGGCTGTAATGCTGGGTGTAAGCAGCCTGCTCTCATTTCTGATGGCCCTAAGTGACACAGCTCTGACAGCGGCCCTGGCACTTGGCTCTTCTCAAGGAGCCTAAGCAACCAAGCTGCCTTTGGCCTTGAACCCTCTTACCAGATGAGCCAGGCAAGGGTCACTCAGGTATGCAGAAGCGATTTTCTCTTCAGGAAGACAAAACCAAACTAGCCATCCGCCCCTGCCCCCAGCGCCACCACTCCAGGAGTGCTCTGGCCTCTCCGCTCACCACCGGGTCTGACAGCCTTGCTGAAGCTCCGTCAGTCGCCCCAAGTCAGCGATAAACCAGCCACTGTTTATGCTCATGACCGTGGGGCTACCTCCACGATGACGCTGTCCCCCTCGCCCGCCCCCTCCAGGAGCATGGCAGGCCCGCGTTGCTCAGGAGCCATAAGTCATGTAGACACCGATTATCTACCAGGATGAGACTGGACGGCCTCTGCATCTGGGTTGATGAACTAATCAAAAACTGATTAGCACCTTTGTTCAGAGGGGATGCTGATGAATCAATTACTATTGATTGTGTGGTTGGCTTCCCTCAGCAGCGAAGAGACATGTGAAGGGGAAAAAAACGACCAATGAAAATTGAGCTGCTGTCATAGTGTTTAAATTTATTAAAACAAAATACATTATTTTTTATGAAGCTGTCTTGAAATGGGTCACTGAAGGGGAGCATATTGATTGAGAAAGGATGAACTTCTCAAATTTCTGCAGCCTGGAGACTGAATTCAATTATAATACAAGACAAACAGGTTAACACCCGTCTTAAGCAGTACATCAATAAATTAGAGTAGGTGCTGCACCCTTAACGCTAAACTGTGGTAATGAATAATATCACCATCCATTCCCTGTTCCTTCTGGGTAGAAATTTCATCCTTCCTTGGAAATGATGGTCGGTCTGCACCCCGCCTTTCCCTGCCCCAGTCCCACTGCCCCCGAGCTGGTGGGGACGCCCTGAGCAGTAGGTGTCGCTCCATCCCAACCCAGCTAAGCACGTTGCCCGGCTGATCTCCTCTTTAATCTGCATGGAAAAATATGCTTGTGTGTAGTTCAGTGATGTAATTATTGGCAAACCTGGGGAGCTGATCCAGTTCTACTTTGAACCCTTTTATTTGCTTTTTGGGTGTTAACTTTATTGATGACAGATCCGCCAGAGTTTTGAATTGTTTTATCAATTACTTCTGTTTCCTGGTGACAGCTGGTGTTATCACCGCCCGTGTGGAATAGAATCGCTTTAAGCTCATTTATCCTTTTATTTTAAAACTTTTTAAAAACGTTTCCAACTGCCTCCCTCCGTTCCACCGCGGGGGGGCCCTTCAGGGGCTGTTGAGTGGAGTGGGGTGGCAGGTAGCACCGTGCAGCAGAGGGTGGCCCTCTGGCACGAAGCAGGGCCTCAGTCCTCTGCTTCGGACCCAAGTGCACCGACAGGTCCTGGAGTGTTCGTGCTTCCCCGAAACACCTTTTAGCTCTTGCCTAGCAAATGAGAAAGCAATCTGGAAAAATCCTGCATTTCCCTCACAGTTCCCAGCAAAGTGTGGGTGGAGGCAGATCCTAAGTGGCTCTGATAATCCACAGGGCTGGGGGTTAAGCATGTAGGTGAGCCAGCCAGAGTCCCCTAAATGGATTACACAGGAAGCACAGGTCTAAAAATACTGTCTATGTGTAGGTCATGGAAGCATTTAAAGGTCTCTGGGTCCAGATCACCAATTCTGGATGGGACATCTGACCATCTAGTTATTGTGAGTAGCCTCAAGGTCTGGCAGAACTTGCTTGAAATGCATGTGGGCGACTGTCAGTAGACGTAGCCCTTGGGGAGAGGCCCCCACCCGAAGGACAGCCCATATTTGGCAACAAGCTGTTTAATTTTTTTGGTGGACTAGGGGTGGTGATGATGAAACATCGAAACCAGCTGGCTGCTAGAGCCGGATGCAAAGAATGGCATGTCAGCTCGCTGGGTTTCGACCACCCAGAACAAGTGTCTGCGCCCCTCCCAGGCGCTGGCTCTGGGCAGGGGCCCAGGAACTCGGCGGTGAGACCGGTCAGGAGCTCCGACTGCCGGGGGTTTCCAGAGCCAGCCCTGGGAAGGCTGTTAGTCTTCATTTCCAGATGAGGAAACTGGGGCTCCAGAGGTTCAACGATCTACTCAAGAGATGAAGTCTGAATTTGAATGTACGGGTCTTCCTGTCTTTACAGGCAGTGTGGTCACCGTCCCTGTGGAATGCAGGGCTGACCCTGCTGCTCGGACCCTTTTTCCGTCCAGTCTGCGAAACCCCCACGCGAGCAGGGAAGAGGATGGGCACTGTGGGGCCCGTCGGGCGGGGCTGTGCGCTGGGCCGTGAGAAGCACTTCCAGCCTTGCGTCTTGCTCGCTCCCCTTCGGAGAGGACCCTGCGCCAGACTCCCCGGTGGGGTCGTCCCACTGACTCTCCTGAATTATGGGATCAGTTTCCACCTGATAAGGTCTTATATGTTATCCTATAAGGGTTGCAAAGGGTTAAAAATGTAGATGTCCCGTATTTAAAATTCCTTTAAGTACAAGGAAGAAGGCTGAAAAATCACCCTGGATCCATGCCAACTGGTTCATGACTTTCCCGCAACATTGCTGATCTTCCACGATCCAACAGGCTGCTGTTTCCCCCATGGGGAGGAAGGCCATCCAAGCTAAAAAGCTGCCAGGTTGTAGCACACAATGAAAAGGCCGGTTCTACCGGTTGGAGACTACTGTGGGGTGACCTCTTCATGTTCTTGGATCCATCCTCACACCCCCAAATGCCTGAGGCCCACTGAAGCATCTTTCTCCAGAGGGAAATTCTCGTGGGAAAAATGCCTGGAATACTTCACAGCTCTTGTCCTGTCGATCAGATGCGTAGTGTTTTAAGGAAAACCCAGCCCTCCTCAGGGCCTTCCAGTCCCCCTGCCACGTCTATATCACGAGGAGGGGAGAGCGGGCTCGCGAGAGTGCCTGTGGGCCTCTGGTCATGCTAAATGTCTTGGGAGGATTTGCATCCTGTTGCATAAAGTCATTTCTGCTCTTGGTTAAATGAACTCAATCAGGTTAATTGAAATGGGAGAAAAATCAACATTTCAAAAAGAATACTTGTACTCATTTAGCTAACACTAAATATTTAAAATCCTGATACTCAAATGTGTGCACCGGAATCGTACTTTAGATTAGGTGGCCCTCCGCCGCCAGGCTCACTGCAGTGACCACCATGCAGGACAGCAAGGCCACAAGGCACACTATGCACCATTCCACAGACGTGAGAAGAGGGAGCTTAGTGACTTCACCTCAGCAAGGGGGTGGGGGGGCGCCTTAGGATCTGGAAACAACACTGAGTTCGCAGTACAAGCCTTACCACCAAAGTGCTGATAAGTATTTGCCTTGAGCCAGTGAGAAGAACTGCAGTAAAGCCCTCGTCGAGCGTTAATACGGCAGACTGAAATTTGGCAGACCCTGGCCGAGTACCTGTGATAGCACCAGGCCCTTGCATATTCAGCATCATATTGGCATCTCAGAACAGCCCAGTGAAGTGTAGAATTGTGCTCAGTGGCTCAGGAGTGGCGGACTGAGCTGCCTGAAGCCACAGAGAAAAGCCACGCAGCCTGGCTTCTACCCCAGATCTGATGGCAGGTCCAGTGCCCTTTGCAGTGGGCCATGTGGGCAGTGAGCTCCTGACTCTCCCTGCATCTCCTGTTTGGGCCTGTTTCTGCAGCTGCAGGGTCACAGAGGCGGTGCCAGCCTCAGGGCGCCCCTGAGTCCTGAGCACCGAGTAGACGGCGCACGGCCAAAGTCTGTGTACAGTGCTTGCTGTTCAAGTGAACACATGCTGTTTATGATGGAAACGTTGCCTCCAGCTCCCAAGGGCTGTAGGGACATCATGGCTAGGCGGGTGGCGACGACTCTGGTGTCCTTCAAGTAGCTGAACACGGGTCCTGGGAGATGTCGGTGAAGCCGCAGGTGCCTTGCTAGGATTAAATGCAGCTGAAGAGTAGTACCAGCTGCAAAATGGGGACCTTCATGATGTTCTCGCCTTACATTTATTCCTTCCCTTCCACTTCCTAAGAAGACAGAAAAGAAAGGTTACGCTGCATAGAGGCTAGTGTGCCCCTATATATATTAACATCTTAATGGAGAGCTGTGCATGTGCTGTATACATTTACTACTCTCTGACAAGAGGGAATTAAATGTCAGAAGGATTTGTAGCATCTCTAATTGAATTGGTGCTGAGAAAAGCAAATCTTAAAGAAGAATAACATATTAGGATCAGCAAATAATGTGGCATTTTGTCAGCGCGTGCCATTCGGTTTGTTCCCCTTCAGCAATAAAGTTTTGCTCTTTAAAATGCACGCTTATTTTTGTTGCCGTGACGGGAGCTACAATAGGGGATGGGGATGCGTAGCTGCATGTCTCAGATGGCGCCAGGTTTGTTTTGTTCTGAGGTCAGATTTTGGTTGTGCCTCAGATTTGAAAAATCCAGAATTTCTTCCCAGCAAGAAGTAGCAAACAGCATCATGGCCATGATGTCCATATGGCCCTGGGAAGCTGCAGGCAACGTTTCCATCATAAACACCAATTCTTAGAGTTTATAAACGGACTTGTCCAGCAAGACCTCAGCCCAGAAAAAAGGAAAAAGGCTAGAAGCAAACCCAGTGACAGAACACTTGCAAAGAGCCCACAGTTCTCACTTCTCTGCAGTCATCTGTCGATAACGGAAATTGCGGAAGGCCGATCACAGGACTTGCCCAGTAAATAGAAGCGGAAAGACTACTATCATTAGAACCTCCTCCATGTTTCTAATATTTAATTTTTAAGAAGAGACCTAGTTCATAACCTATGGGAAGAATAAATGTGCATTTAAGGAGGGTCTCTAGCTCCCCCTGTGTTGTTGATGTGCATATAGCCTGCACTGGGACTGTTGTGAAATGTGAAGGTAAGTGGACATTGTGGTGGTCATGCCTCTGGGTGTGTTTTAGCTGCACGTCACCATACCGCACTGCAGCTCCTCAGGGGTAGAAAATTTGGTATCTTGGCAAAAAGACCAGCTGCAGGATGTGTGGCCTGGGCAACAGGGTGGCACTCAGCTGCCACAGTAAATGCTCTGCTCGGCGACTCCTCTGCCAACATGCCCGTTTGCCAGGAGCTGGTCTGGGATATACTGGCCATTCCCAGGCTATCCGTGGGCCCCTGCCTTGGCAGCAGAGCCTTCTGGGCATATCACAGCTCCTCGAGGAAGGCAGTCGCATGGCTGTTTATGGTACACGCCCCACGCCAGGTGGTGAAGTAGCCATAAAAACCAGGATCTGCTGAGGACCTGTCCTAACATACACAGCATAATGGCTGGAGCCCAGCATGAAGACGCTGGCAAGTAAGCCGGGGAGTGAAAGCAAGCAGAGAAAGGCATCCCCTGGCAGGGAGGGAAGGAGGCGAGTCCGCTGGCAGTCACTTCTCTCTGGTCAGGCCCCAAGGAACTGTTGCCATATGACTCCCACCTTCCCATTGCGCATGGAGAACAGATCGAACCAGCTCGCCTAGCCCTCAGTTAGGACCCAGCAGTTCGGAGCATCAGTCTGGGAGTTTCTTCCAAGATGCTGATACAAACCCGGGGCAGCGGAAGCTATGACCCGAGCAATAGCAGCCGACTGAACGCGCCACAAGCACCTTGGAAACTCTCCTGGAGCCGGGCTGCTCCCGCTTTTTGCCAAAAGGAGCGCTAACTCATGAATACTGAACAGTGGGTGACTGACCTGTCCTCACGGAAATTCATGGCCCACCTGGAGCAGTAGGGCTGCCGCAGGGCAGCACAGGCAGGAAGGCTTGTGCCGCGACTTCTCTTGAACACTTACCAGCATTTGCAAAGTGCACCTACAAATCAGATTCGTGGAGCAACTGGGCCCAGGGTACTTGAGGTTCCATGTGAAATGGTTTGGGTGCATGCTTCACTCCCGGCGGACCGTATCACCCAGACATGCTTGGTTCTAAACGACAGGAATAACCTTTATGCCAGAAGTATACGCCAGGCAAAGATGGAGCAGAGCTGAGTCCCAGAAATAGGAACACCCTCACACCTGTTACTAAGCAAGAGAGAGGCCCAGCTGTAGTCTCTCAGAGGTGGAGAAAACATCACCTCTCAACTGAAGAGATGTCCATTTGCCTGAAGATGTGCTTATGAGTGCCTTACACACCCACGTGTACTTGTCAGTGTAGAAGGTGTATTCAGCTCTAGCCTGGCCTTTGGTTTCCTTCTCTGTAAGACTCAGAAAGAGAGCCAGAAATCTGGAGAGGATGGGCCCGGAAAAGTACATGGGGCCTGAGTCAGAGGGCCTGCACCCCAGGAGGGGCGGGGTGATGGAGGAAGTCACAGACTTCCCCAAGGTTGTCACCGAGAAGCAATTTCTCAAGGAATGGGCCACAGCTGTACATTGTGAGCAGAAGAGAGGCCGGGTGGCCAACGGGCTCTGCGGGCGCCGTGCTCCAGGTGGCTTGTATTCCCTGGCAGCTGCAGTTGGCAGCTGCCTCCAGTGCGTCTCTGCAGTGTGTTCTGTTGCTTCGTGCCCAGTAAGGCACCAGCATACAGGTCCCGGCAGCTCTGACCTAGTGTAGGTGACCAGCTTTCACCATGTTCCCCCACCCCCTTTGGGCCAGTCACCAGCAGCCAAACCCACCCGTCCCACACGTGGAAACGGGAGTGAGATGGGTCTGGGAAGAGCGCTAGTCTTCGTAGAGGACGCCAAGCTGGACAGGAGCTGTTGAGCTGGGGGGTGGGGGGTGAGGGGCTTGCAGCTGCAGTGTCCCTGGGACATCAGTTATCTCCTGTGTCCACTTGCAGTCACGGAAGGCAGGAAAAATGTCTCGTGATTAACTGGTTGTAGTAAACTTTCTGATCGTAGTGGGTATCAGGAGATAACAGAAGAGATTACCCTTGTAAATAGGTGTCTGCAGAACACACACGTTCTTGAGGATGGGGTGATAACTAGGGCCCAGGTGAGCACCTGGGCAGAGTGCGGGGACAGGGCGGCACTTCGTTCATGAGAGGCAGAGGCCAGATGGACAGTTTGGGCTAGAGGCGATCCACCAAAACGTGCCCCGTGAGGGCCGGTTGGTTCATTTCCATCACAGTTTCCCTCCCTCTCTCCTCTCTGGCTTCTCTCTTGGGCTCCTGGAATGTTCCAGTGCCCAGGCATGGATGAGGCAGTCTTAACAGTGGATGTGAGAGTACCCTTGCCCCAAGTGGGTCAGGTCTGTGCCTGGGACGGTTTCTCAAGGTCTCTCTCTGTTCCTAGTCCTCCTGGGCTGGGGCCTCCCCTCTCCCTCTGCCTCCAGTGCCCAGCTCGCCTCACTCCTCCATAGCTGGAGTCGCTTTGTGTCCTCACTCAATTCTGAGACATTTGGAGTTAGTTGGAAGACCCTTACTTTCAACACGTCTGAAGCTCGTGGTAATCGGGGATTAGATAACTCATTCCCGCAAGATCCCCTATTTTGACAGCTCCCTAAGGAAAACACCACTTGCTGACTCTTCTGTGCTTTTGACCCCCTGGGAGCCGCTTTGAAAGTGTGCAGTTGGGGTGAAAGTGTCCAGTGTGTAAAGCAGACACCCCCTGCCAAGCGGAGTGCCCCCTTCAGCAAGCTCTGTTGTCTCCAAAAAGGAAAAGAGCTTCCAGGGATGAGCATGTCGTGTTGAAATGACATCAGGACGCAGGGGCTGTCGCATCTGCAACAGGCAGGACTTGGCTGAGGAGGGAGATTCCTGCACCCCTTTCAAGTTGAGCTTATTGGACGTGCCGCCGGGGCTCACCCGTCACGGCGTGGGTTGACTGGCTGCAGTGCCTCTGCCTCCAGCGCATCTCAGTTTTCCAGTCAAAGCCCCATCATCCTGTTGTCCTGGGCCTCTGATTGGGCATTTCTGTTTGGGTTTGGGTTTGAGGGGGGTGGCTGTAGTCCTTTCAAAGGTAACTTAATGAAACACTTTAAATACTTCACGTTTTAATTTAAACTCCTTTAATTAAAGCACTTTTCATGGAACCCTCAGTCACGAGTTATTTCCCCACATCCTTCAGTACTTAATCTCAGAGCGGAATTGGAAATATCGATAGGAAGTGTAAATCATGCCCTCCTGCTGAAAGCGTTGTATCAGGTTTCGGCTCAAAAGAGCACCATTACCTTTAGCTGTCACGGATCTGTACACTTGATCGATAAACTTCAAATATTATTAGAGGTGGAGGCTTCAGAGATTTGCTCTGTTCTTTGGAGAGAGACAGAGATAAATCTTTCTTAAAAATTGACTTGAATTTGCACTCTCAGTCTTCCTGGTGAAATGCATTTCTCTTAGGCATCCAGCAGCTGCAAGGGGGACAGATTTATAGGCCATGTGCTTCTTGTACTGAAAGATTTAAATGGTAAATCCTTCACATATGACTTCACAAATCATGTAAAGTTAAGAGATTTTTACCGATTCCATCGCTGCTGTGCTTGAATCGTAAGGTACAGCTAGTAAATCATTTTAATGGAAGTGTCGCACTTAACTCAATAAAAAAAGGACAATGGTTTAGCTTCCACTCCAAAATGTTAATGTATTAATCAACGGGAGAATAATTGCTTTTTACTACATTATAAATCTCGGGTGCCGTTCGGATTTCAGCATGGGGTGATGTAGCCACATTCCTAAATTAAAATTGTTTACGCTGCCATCCATCCATCCTGCATCGCCACAGCTCATTCTGGGTTCATTTTGGAGCTGTTCCCCAGCCAAACATGTCGTTCCTCAGTCAGAAGAAGACATCCTGAGGGAGTGATGCTTATAAAGGAAAATTAATTGCATCATGAAGTGTTAAATAAATAAAATAAAAAACATCTGTGGCAATGGACAATTATTCCTTGCTGTCTTTTTTGAAATGTACGAGGGAAGCTTACTCCCTCGTACATCCTAAATGTAGCAAGCGTGTCACTTGTCTTTAGTCTTATGATCCTTGTTTTATTCCCAAGCAGCTGTGGCTCTTCAGCTCCTCAATTTCCCTCTGCCCGCGCCTGGCAGGGAAGAAGTCCTGGGCATGTATAGGAAATAAACCCCTGGGATGCGCAGCCTCCCCTCCACAGCTGTTTCTGCCTGAGGGTGCCATTCCCAGCTCCCCTCTCTAGTCGGGTGGGTCGACCTCCATAGGAGGCTCTGCAGCTGGACACAGAGGGAATGCCAGCACCAGGCAGGACCGGACAGGCTCTGTTTCTTCTCCCCCTGCTCCCCCAGCTTGTCCACATGCATTAGCGCTCCTGTGCAGCTTATAACGAAATTGCCTGTGGGGAGGGAAGGCCAGTGCAGCTCCGGACAGGTCAGTCTCTTCATGTGACTTGACCCATCTGGGTTCTGGCCTTTAGGAAAGGGGACCTCTGAGTCTGGAGGCGGTGTCCCCGGGCCTCCCGGCGCCTGGTAATGAGCGCTACATCCCCATTCTCTTCTGCTTCCGACAGACTCCCGGGCAGGCGAGGAGGGCTCCATCAGGGCGGTGGATCACGCGGTGATCGGCGGCGTCGTGGCTGTCGTGGTGTTCGCCGTGCTGTGTTTGCTCATCATCCTGGGGCGCTATTTCGCCAGACATAAAGGTAAGCGAGGTGCTTTGGCCACAGGCCTGTGTCCCCAGCCCTGCATCTGCGGACTTCACAAGGCAGTTCTCGATCTGCAGTCGGTTCATGTGGCCATGTAGCCTGCTCGATTCCTGAAACTGGGAGAGAGAAAAGCAGACGTCTTAGCAGCTACTGATTAGGACTCTGAGAGTTGATATTTCTCCTCAGTTTGGATTTTCTCTAAACATAAAGCTGTATAGACTTGTTATTCTACAATCCATGATTGGGAATAGAGTGAAAAGTTCAAAATCGGAGCTGGTGTGTGAGGTGGCTTAAGGCCCAAAACAGTGAGCATGGGAAGGACACACCTCTAACCTGCTCTCAGGGAAGCAGGCAGATTAATTCTGCCACCCGGCCTCAAATTCTGGGTAAGCGGGTCACAGTGGCCAGAATACATCCTTGGTTTGATGTGCCTTAAAAGCCACATAAATACGTATTTCTAAAATTATCAGTGCAACTGATTTAAATTGCCATTAATCATCACTTATCAGCTGTGCAGTCTGGATGGGCAATCGTCTGTCCAGCCTCCTCCTCTCTGCCCCGTGCTGCTCCGATCCTTTTCTCCCCTCTTGGTAATTCACTCTTCCTTTTCCTCATCGGCCCTGGTCGTTCTCAGTCATGCTTCTCAAGTGCTGTTGCCACGAGCTGTGGGGCTTTCCCACGGCTCCGTCTAGGCGCTGCGCACTGCTGATTGTACATCGCCAGTTTGTGGGGGCTGCGGAAGGTCCCTTGAGAACAAAAGTGGGGGGCCTGGTACCAGACAACCGCCTTTAGGGTCCAAAGTGCCTGTCTTGAGAGTAAGACGGTTGGGACCCTCAGCGCTATGCTTCCTTCCGCCCATGCCCAGGAGGCAGTCTGCTCGGCCAGAACTCCAGGCCCTTGGTGTCGAGCTCCGTGGAGCAGGAAGGTGTGGCCGGAGAGCAGGGTGGGGTCTGGACACAGCTGCGGCGGACAGGGTGAGAGGGTGTAGGAGGGAACGTTGGCCTGCCCATCACCTCAGATGTATCAGCCTTCTGTTTAACTCAAGACCCTCTGAGGTCACAGTATGTAGTGGGAGGGGGTTATTGGATTTTGACAAGCAGTTTAAGTGCTACCTATATATCCTGCTGAGGTCCAGTCCTTGTCTTTCTCCATGTAAACTGTTGGGACTTCCTGACAAGATAAGAGTGTCACCAACTTTGTAACTCTCTGTTGTCACTACAGAGTGGCTGTGCCAGTGCCAGCTAGCAAAGCCATGAATCCGGGTCCGAGCTAGAGTTGCACTGTGAGCGAGAATCCCTCGTTCCTTCAGACAGACCCGAAGCTTTGATTACAACTGTTAGTATATCAAATAATTTCTGTATCTGGAGCCCCCCTCCCCGCCCCCCAGGATGGAGGCTGAAGAAAAGCACACCTCCTTGTGTGAGCTCAAGCACATTCTCATTTCCGGACAGGCAGTATGACGCGTGGAGACAGGAGAGCAGGGTTCAGATCAGTGATCTGAGGCGACAGGAGAGCATCCCCAGGGCCCTCATTCACCACTTGGCTAATCGCTCTTCCTTACTTTGGTCCTTAACCACGTCCGTGCACATACCTGGTCATCGTCCATGGCGTTAGTGAGCAGCTCTCCGGCGTTCTGCATTTTAGCTCCCACTCGCGTCTTCCTCCGCTGACACCCTCTGGTCACCATCAGTGCTCTCCTGTCTCGTTTGCTGAATCACATCGCAGCGGCTCAGCTGGAGTGGTGCCTTTGGAACCCCGGATCCCCATTTGTCTCACCCACCTCGCTCTCTTCTTCCAATTTTTTTTTCCCCTCTGCTGCCTGCACACCACTTCGGCTGATGACGGCCATAAAGCAAGTCGCCATCTCTGTACCACTTCCCACAGAGGCCATCAGACAGTCACGGTGCTCTACCCCTTCATCTTTCAGGTACATACTTCACTCATGAAGCCAAGGGAGCTGATGACGCGGCAGACGCAGACACAGCTATAATCAATGCAGAAGGAGGACAGAACAACTCGGAAGAAAAGAAAGAGTACTTCATCTAGAGCAGCCTTTCTGTTCCCATGAGGTGTCCAGCTGGCCCTATGTAGACGATAAAGAGACAGTGATAATTGGAATTGCGAGAAATTCGTGTGTTTTTTTATGAATGGGTGGAACGGTGCGAGACTGGGAAGGCTTGGGGTTTGCTGTGTAAAAAATGTTCTTTGAAAAGTACACTCTGCTGTTTGACACCTCTTTCTTTTTGTTTGTTTTTTAAATTTTCGTTTCTTCCTGCCAAGTCAAACTTGGGCGCTTGGGTTTAGTTTGGATAGATTCCAGAAAATTCTGTGCCTTGTTTTTTGTTGGTTGTGTTCCCTTTTTCTTTCACCCTCTTTGTGCACCTTTATTTTTCCCAAAAATTTTTGGACTTTTTTCCAAAATCTCCCATTTTGGAATTTGCCTGCTGGGATTCCTTAGAATCTTTTTCCCCTTATTCTGTTGTATTTTTTTGTTTGTTTGTTTCCTTTTAAAGTAATACCTTTCTGTTCAAAATTCAGTTCCATAAAAGGAGAACCAGCACGGTTTAGATTTCATAGTTCGGAATTTAGTGTATCCATGATGCATCCTTCTCTGTTGTCGTAAAGATTCGGGTGAACAATGAGAACTCTTCGCTGCTGCCCATGCTTCAAATACTTAGAGCAGTGAAGACTAGAAACTTAGACTGTGATTCAGAAAATGTTCTGTTTCCTGTGGAACTACATTACTGTACAGGGTTATCTGCAAGTGAGGTGTGTCACAATGAGATTGGACCTGTCTTTAATTCTGTGTCTGTAGACGGCTCAGTGTAGATACCCCACACTGTCCAGAAAGGTTTGGGGCGGAAAGGGCTCCTCCTTTCTCACTGCCCTAAACAGACCTGACAGGTGAGGTCTGTTCCTTTTATATAAGTGGACAAATTAGAGTTGCCACAGGAGGGGAAGTCGGGAGGGGGGAAAGACAGTTCTGCTCTGGTTATTTCTGTCCCAAATGATTCCATCCACCTTTCCCAATCGGCCTTGCTTCGCACTGATTTGTAGGAGAAAGCGTCCGTGTGGTGTGCGAGTAGTGGCTGGGTGGGACGGGTGTTTCTTTCCTCTGGGCTTGGTCAGGAAGGCGGTAGGATGTGGCCTGCATGTACTGTATATTACAGATATTTGTCATGCTGGGATTTCCAACTCGAATCCATGTGAAACTCTCATTCCTTCAGATGGGGCTTGAAGGAGGCAGGAGGCAGAGAGAAGGGCCGGTGCTGTTCTCACACCGGGCTGCTGTCGATCTCAGTTCTCGGAAGGTCAGGCAGAGGTGGAGAAACAGCATGTAGGGATTTTCAGTTACTTAATCAAAACTCAAATGTGAGTGTTTCTATCTTTTTACCTTTCATACACTAGCCTTGGCCTCTTTCCTCAGCCTTAAGAACCATCTGCCAAAAAACAGCGACCCTCGCATGACGGCTGCCGGAGCGCATAGCTACTAAAATAGGTTACTGCAAACATATCTTCAGTGGGGAGCCTTGGGGAAAGGTAGAGGCGTCAGCTTACCATTTCCATTTTCAGTAAAGAAATGTGGGGGTTTTCCCTGACACGTCTAGGGAACCGAGAAATGGTCCCAAAGGATGAAACAATACTCTTACCAGATGTCTTGGTAAGACTCCAGACTCCAGAATACAGTCCCTATGGAAAGATGGCATCAAAAAAGATAGATCTATATATATATAAATATATATTATATAACATTTTCAGTGAGTAATTTTGGATTTTGCAAGGTGCATTTTTACTATTGTTACATTATGTGGAAAATTTAAGGGGATTTATTTAAGGGGGAAAAACTATCAACTCTTTGTTATTTGAAAGTGTGTTTATTTTTCTTGTCTTTATTTTAACTTACTTTGATAGAACCATTGCAATACAGGGGCCTTTTGGGAACGGACTGGTATGTAAAAGAAAATCCATACCAAGCAGCGCTCTGTTGTCCCCTCTCCTGTCCTTAGGCACTAAAAAGCCACGCGCGTCCCTTTTCCAGTGAGTTTCATAACGCGCAGCTCTGTTCCGAGCCCTTAGCCCCCTTCCGACCGTAGTGTGACCATACCGCAGGCGAGCCCCGTCGAGCAGGCTGCGAAACGGTGTTTTCCACTGCCCTTTTTCCAGCTGACCCCGTCATCGCTCAGAGTCGGCACCTCCCGTTGGGACCCCCCATCCTTCTGTTCTGACAAGTGTACAGTAGTGCCGTCTCCCTGGTGTGACTTTATGGCTTTTACAGTGTTGACATGTCTCAGGTCCATGTGTTCCGACTGGTGTTTTCCGTCTCAGGTAGATTGCAAAGTGTAGGCCCCATGCATTGGAAAAATAATAATAATAAAGCAAAAACAGGAAATTATGGATTTTAGTTGTATATTGGTTTATGTATTTTTTTCTTAAGTATAAGTGCACTGTTTGAAATGTATTGTTGAGTATTACTTTGTACAGGTTGATCGCTTTTTTTAGAGTGAAGAAAGAACAAACTTGTTTTTTGTGTTTTTTAAAGGAATATAAAATAATGAAGGATGTGTAATTGATGCCAAATAAGCTTGTTCTTTAGTCACACCGACGTCTTACTCCTCCCTTTAGGCCAGTTCTGTTTTTAAGGTGTACATGAGCAATGTTAACGGTGTAAGAATCTCCATATCCATATGTTCCCATTCGCATTTTGTATTGGTTCATGTATACCATTTTTACAAAAAAAAAGAAAAAAAAAAGAAGTACTATAAAATATCTGTCTTCTTAATAAAAAAAAAATTAATGTTACAAAGCGACCCTTTCATCTCATTATGGACTTCTTCCGCGAGAGCGCTGGGCGCCGGCTGGTCTCCTCCCCCCAGACGTAGCTGGGCAGGAGCGGGCAGTGGGTGCTGGGCGGCACGGTTCTCTTGAGCTGCTCTCTCCTCTGCTCACCCTGTCCTTGTTCTCTTCCCTCTGGGTGGACAGGTGGGCCCGGTGCCCTGGCCGCATGGACTCAGCGGGCTGCGGGGGGGCAGCTGGGACCGGCCTCCCTGGATTCGTCTCCTGCCCCAACTCCCTTCTCTTCCCCCGCCACCCCCACCACCTGTCTCTCCTTTGGGATTCCATGTCTTCACAGTTCATCCCGCCTTCTCCATTTTAAGTTCTCTCTCCTTTAACAAAAGGATGGACGCGAAGCCTGGCCCGGCCACGTGCGGACTGTCCTCGCTCACTTGCTGTGTAGGCCGCTGAGACCTCCAGGCCTGGGGGGCAGCAGGGTTCAGTCTGTCATGGTCCTCCTTGCCTTGCAGGCCAGAGCGGGCAGGGACCAGTTCACGGTGGCTGGTCCTACGACGCACGGGCGGTTCTGCGCAGGCCCGTTTCCCATCATTCATCCAGCTGTGGTTAAGCTCCCTTCTCTTTCCCTCGGGCAGGAAATGGGGAAAGCTTAGCAGCGGAAGAAAAGGTAAGCGCGTGCCTCACTTCAGCCTCTTCCATCCCAGCCTGGTCTTACCTTTCTCTGTAAAAATCAGCTAATCACATACACAATTTTGAGTTCCTGAGAGTGTTCTGCCTGGTGAGAAACACAGAAGCTGGGAGGTAGTCTCTGGAGACTAACCGGGGCCTCAGTTACACCCACATGAAAACGGGAAGTGGTCCCCAGCCATGAGGGCCACTGCAGATGTAGCCCAAGAGTCCAGACATCTTCCTGGACTCCAGCTGGACATGCCAGGACAGTGCCATGGGAGCGAGTGGGAGCCAGAGGCAGAGGGCCTCCGCCAGCCAGGCTGCCGTGTGGCAAGGCCAGCAGAAAGCAGATGAGGTGGAGCATGGGAGCAGCCCGGCTTTTCTCAAAGTCCAGGCAGAGGAGTCGAGATTCAGGGGTCTCACCTGGCCTCTTTGAGGGCAGGGAGCAGCATGCAGGGCTAATTCATCAGAGCTCTCTGGAAAAACCACTCTAGGTGATAGAGGACAGAGATCAAGAGAGGTGCTACGAGCCTGCCTGGGTCCTGCCTGGCCTTGGCCTCCTGCTCTGTAAGATAGGGGTCACCTAAGGTATGGTCAGAGGAGAGAGAAAGGAGATAACAGTGAGTGTCCAGCCCCAAGGTAAGCATACATGCTAGTCCTCATACGGGCTCGAGGTAAATGATGATGTAGCGGTGACCCGTGGCTACCAACAAGGGGTTACTACTCCAGTGAAGGGAGCCGTTTGGGCTCCTGTTCGTGTGGACACCTGCACCGTTGTAAGCCTGCCCTGGAATGCTTAACAACCTCTTCCTCCACCATCCGTTATTTATTTATTCCAGGCCACGTGGCGCCATGCACACGCATAGAGTCCCTGGCCCTCTCCCCTCGTCTGTAGCATGAGGGCCCTGCTCGGCTGCAGCCTACAAAGAAAGGACTCCAAAAAGGTCACTGAACTGGGGCAGACAGGAGGGCGACCTGCACACAGTTGCTGTTTTGAGTCCCACAGGGCATGCAAATGAGGAAGCGCCAGAAGCAGCCGCAGAGCAGAGCGGGATGACTGCGGGTAAGTTGCCGGGGGTCTTTGGTATGGCAGCGAAAATGGTCCTCATTTCCTCCAGAGAGTTTTCACAAATGTTTGGCCTGCTTGAATTCTCCAAGTACATCAACCGGAACCCGAGATGATCCACGGGTGTTAACTGGTGCTCTCTTTCACTGTCCTCTGTGGACTTGACGTGTAATTCTTGTACTGCCGTGGACTCATTCCGTGGAGAAATGTCCCTTTGATTCTGTCATCCGGAACCTTTAGGCAGCCGCACGGTCACAGGTAGAAATGCCCTGCTGAAGTGAAGGCATTTTTTTCCATCATGAATTATTTATGCTCACACCTGTTTGCCGGGATGGCAAGTACTCAGCCCTTAGAAGAACCGGCTGCCACATTCCTTCAAAGTGACATTTGTACCCCCTGCCACACACATATAGTCTGGAAATATTTCCAGAACAAAGCACCTGGATGTCCTAGCCCACAGTGCAGGAGGAGGCAAAGGGGTCTCTCGGCCATCACCCGGGAGACCAGTGCACTTGAGGGCCGTTACATTAAAGTCAGTGGTAGACACCGGCAAGTGGCGGTGCATTATAGGGATGCCAGCCATGCGAGTCTCACTTTGTACGTAGTCTGAACAGGTCACCAATTCTGTATCCTGAACCCTGACATTTACAAATCTACCCTCAGCACAGGGAGCTCTCAGGGTGGCCTTGAAGAAATGGGCCGGGCCAGCCCTGAGTTCAGTGCTACGGGTCCCCTCATTCTCCAGGACCTGCGGGACAGATCTCCTCTTCCCTGGGGGCAGTGGCATCTTTGGTGACAGCTAACCAAAGCCTCACCAACACCAGCTACATTGTGAAGGGCCTTTAAGAATATTCAAACCCTGTTTCTTGCCTTATTTGCATTGGAGTGTGCGGTATTCGGTGCCCCTGCATCAGTGCCAGGAAGGTGTTGGGCACAATGGTAATGTGAGTACCCCAAAACTGAGACTTGAAGGGAACGATCCTGTTCTCTAGTTTTCCAGCCCTCGGGTTCCCAGCTCGTGTGTACATGGGAAATTCTGTTTTTCCATTTTTCACTCCAAAGTAAACATAAAATGCCTACTGCCCCTGGTGGCCACTGCTGGGAAATGCAACGTAGGCCTCGGCATATTTCAATACAGAATTAACACCAACAAGCAAACCAACTCAGTCGGCTGCTTTTTCTCTCTCACACCCACTCCCGATTCGCATTTTGCTGCCTCCTCATCATCTGAGCCGTTGAGCAGTGGGGTGGCGATTCCTGGGAGGGTGAGGCCTGTGACTGAGGGTCACATGGACACAGGCTCCAGGCCCAGGACTGTCCGGCTGTCCCCTGGACATGCACTGGTCCGGTCGTACTGCAGACACGGCCACCTTAGATCTTCTTAAGCGCTGCCTTCTCAGGTTAATGAATCACCAGGCTGAAACTTGCTGTTACCAGCAGGAAGCCCATCCCGAAGTCAGCCATGTTACGATTGCCTCTTCTGATACTGTTTATCCCACATTAGTGTTTACTTAGGGGGAAAATTGATCCGTAATTGATATTTCAGTCTTCCCGAGCTGGTGTCGGAGGAGCCTAGTGCAAGCCTTTAATAGCAGGCAAATATTTAAATCCCTTAATGGTTGCTGAATATTGAAATGTGTGACTTTATTACTCTTTTCGATTTGTTTTCTCTGTGGTTGTGTATTTCACCGTTTAAACTTTCCACAGATGCTGGCCAGCTCGAGTCTAGCCAATCCACAGATGCAGTTTGCCCGGACACAGCCGAGCTGATCAGCAAGCGCTGCTGTGGAAGGCAGTCTTCAGCACGAACCGGGAACCAGTCTCTTGTTAGCTAGTGACGAAATCACCCTCCCTCTCTCTCTTTTCTCTCTCCGCCTCTCTCTAGGCCTGTTTTCTCTGACCTCCTCTCCCAGAATAAAGTGATGGGGGCAGCTATAGTGTTGCAATTAGGAGCATGAATCTTTTATCGTTTGGACAAGGAAGGGGAAATGCCATTGCTGTCGACGGAAATGTCCTCCACTTGGGCTCTCTGCTCTCCTTCCCTGCCAAAGCCCATTGCTGCTGCTGAGAGTGTAACGTTCACAGCTGTTCGTGATGGCTTGATTCTTAACACGGCCAGAAATACAGCCCAGGAGATGCTTAAGACAGTGTACGGACAATAACAGATTTCCTTGCAGAGACACCAGTGCATCGGGAAGGGTCTTGAGCCATGCCCAACCCAGCCAAGATCACCAACTTTCTCCCTTTCTGGCTTCAGTTACAAAGGCTATTGCTTCAAAAAATGCACTTCAGGCCCTGCTGGATCCCACATCTCCGTGGCTGGTTTCTCCCAGCACCCGCAAGTCCCTGGCTGGGGCAGCTGTTGTCTCACCACTCACCCCCAGCAGCCGTGAGCTCTGACAAGCAGCGGTGCTTACAGAAGTGGGAGGAAGAGGATGCTGCGGAGTGGAGAGGAACTCCCAGGAGAGCCGGCCCGTAACAGCTGAGACAAGGCCCCCCAGCCCAGGGGCCCCACACCCAGAGGGTCCTGCGCCAGAGACCACCACCACCATCCAAGCCCAGACGTGGGGCCCTTCCCCACCCCGTGGGGCCGTCAGGACTGCCGAGAGGTGGTACGGTCAGCTCACAGCCCAGCACCACACCACCCCTCAGCCCAGCCCTTAGGTAGCAGCCCCTGGGGGTGAGTCAGTCTTGGGCAGTTCGAGAGGGCGTGGAGGCTCAGTCACCAATGTTTGCAGGGCGGCAAGATGGCCAACCGGTGGCACATACGGGCGCAGCTCTCAAGTGGTTTCCGCAAATGCATGTCCAAAGCCCTGCGTCTCTTTGCCCCAGAGTGCCTTCCAGTATGCCGGGCAGGACAGGCAGAGGACCTGGCAGCCGGGCCATAGCCCTCGGCCTTCCACTCTAGTCGCAGCCACACACTCCCCCACTGTTTTTATTCTCAGCTTCTCCTAAATGGAACCCATTAATCATACTAAATTGTGCAATGATTCTGTGATAGGGAGAATGCTGATGGCAAAAATCATTCTCCTTTGTTGTGCCAGGCAGGCAAAAGGCAGAAGTATTAGCTCGCTGCCCTGCCTGGCTCCTTGCAAACACTGACCATGTGTTCGCCCACGCAGCTGCCTCTATGCACAGAGCTTATTAGCACCGGTCGGAGGCATTCCAACTGTTGGCGATACGGGGCACCCAGCCTCCTCTTCCTTATCCCAAGGACTGCTAGTAATTGTGACTGTGGACCTCCCTGAAATCTTTCCCATCTCAGGGCCCCAGATGAGGGGAAGGGGTGCCGTGGGGCTCATGGGAAACCCGAGGTGGTCTCAGCCAGGGTGAGCTGGTGGGGTGAGCTGTGCGCCCCAAACGCCTCTGCCAGCTGGATTTCAGAAGAAGCCAGGTGTGGGTACCAAGGAGGCTTTTTGCCTTTCAGAAATTGATGTGTGCTTCACTTTCAACAAGCCTCTTTGTAAGCCACCCCTTCTGAATTAGAATCATTTTCCAAAAGCTCTTAAGCCATGATTAATGCCAGGACTGTTTTTAACAATCATCCTGCCAGTCTTAAGCTGCAGTCATTTTCAATGATGGGGAGGCTCAGAGGCAAGCCAGGAGTTTGTTGACGACAAACCCAGACGAGCCCAGCCAGGCGGCCACAGAAGACCAAAAAGCAAAGGGGCCGTTTGGTCTTCACTGGCTTCCTGCTCCCGGAGTCTCACCACTGGAAGTTTGACTGAACACTCACAATGCATTAAGGATCCAACTGTGAACATGGCTCGGCAAGAGGGCTGCCAGCCTGGCTTTTGTGTGAACAAATGAGCCCCGTGCTCGGAGGGCTCCTGGTTTATTTATGGACGGGTGTGGTTCATTCATGCCATCCCCAAACCGGAGAACCCTCGTTTGTCTTCCCTTTGCCAGCTTCAAAGACTGGCAAAGAAAGACGGTTGCCAGCTGCACAGAGGGCCCTGACCACCTCCCTAGCCATGGGTATTAAACCAGCACTGATCTTTCAGTCTGAGCAATTTCATGCTGGGGTGTCCCTCTGGAAGCCCAGGCCTGAAAAAGTCCATGATCACAGATTTGCTTAGCCTCAGCCTCAAATGGCATTTACTTCTAGCACATCACTTCCTCCGGTAGGAAAGGGTCAGCGCTGGGCGATGGGCGTTGAAACCCAGTGAATTTGCTGCAGTTGATCAATGCCTGTGTCCCCACCCAAGCCCACGGCCATCCGAGCTGTCGTGCAGGACGTGTTGCCAGCCAGGGAGAAGACAGACTTCTGGGTAGGCTGGCAACTTTCATTAGCTAACTCCAGTAAACTCCCTTCAACCATGAATCACAGTGGGAGCCCCAGTCCTGCATCCAGCACGATCTGGGAGGCACCTGCCACATTCCACTAGGTCCCTAGACGTCAAGCCCCTTTCTTCTGAGGCCAAATGAACAGATTTCCAGGGTTAGGTCTCTGGGTTGTTTCTGTCTTGGCCGTGAGTGCCCAAAAAGGAGCTCATGATCTGCCAGCGACTCCCCACTTCCCTACTCTCCCTGCTTCCTACGGGGTTTCCTGGCACCTCCTCATTGTCACACTGTCACTGTCACATCATCCCTTCCAGCATGGCCCCTGCCCAGCTCCTGAGGCTCTGGGGAAACGAAGGCCCCACAAACCTGCTCCTCTCTTTCTCAGTTCACAGTGTCATCGGTCACTGCAGCTGGAGCCCTGGGAGACCTTCCAGCCGAGTCCCAGTCCTGCACACTGCCCCCAAACGCTTCTCCAACTTGACCCGACTGCCATGCCATGCCGCCTGCCTCATCCAGGCCCTTCCCCTTCAACCACAGGAATGTAACAGCCTCTTCTCTGGTTTCCCGGGCCTCTGCCCGGAGCCCCATCACTAAGCTGACATTGACTGGGTCCCCGCCCTGCTTGGAGACCACTCTTGGTTGACTTTTTTGGCTGCAGAGCCGAGGCAAACCCCCTCCCCAGCCGAGTCTGCTATCCCTCCAGTTCAGCCATCGGTTCTCACCCTGTGACCCGCCCGCCCGCCCAAATTCAAGTCCATTTCACTACCGCTCACACCTCTGTGCCTTTGAACTGGGGGGCACCCTTCTCCCCCGCCCCGGTCCCTCCTCAGCTTCCGCAGCCTCCCGCCTTACCTGATCTGTGTCTTTACCACCTGTTTGAATGGTTTGTTTACCTTTCTGTCTCCCTCCATAAAACAGTGAATTTTCCCTGAGCAGAGACTGTCTCTGATCAGCTCCGTGTCTCCAAAGCCGAGCACGGTGTCTGGCCCTGGGCTCAATAAGTTATTTGAATAATAAGGGAGAGATTTTTTTTTTCATCTGTGGTTGGCTTGCTCTTCATCCTCCGTCCCTTCCCTGGAAATGTCCTAGTGAGGCCTGCTTTCTTCTTTCTAACCAGCAACCCTCCAGTGTCTGGAACTCTGTCCTGCTTTGTCAGGTTTCTGCCTCGGTTTGGTGTTGATTCCTGGTCCACATTGTCTTTTCCCGCCTCTCCCTTCTTGCATCTCTCTGGCTGTTTTACCCAGGAAGGCAGTCTGTAGAGTGCCTAGGCTCTCTGAACGTTTCAAGGGCCTGTGAGCAGCTTGAGGCCTGGAAAGAAAGAACGGGAGCTTCCAGATCCACAGAAGAAAATCGTAAAATCAAAGCTACTCGCTATTTAATTAAATATCTACGAAACCATCACATCATCAACCAGCAAACTGCAACCAAACCGAGCTGGTAAATATCCCTTATAAACTGTGCTCAGTGTGGGACTGTAACACATTTGAATTTGATAGAGTTTGAGAGTCCTGCTGAAGAGGGCCTCCAGCCCGCCCACACTCTAAAACAGTCCCCTCTCTCTTTTCTCGATTTTCTTTTCCTCTTTCCCCCACCCTCTCCTGCTCTGTCTCCTCTCCTTCTCTGAATCTTGCACCCCTACCCTGAGCGCACAGACCAGCTTCTGGAGGGAGTCAGCCCAGGAAAGGCCCGGCCTGCCAGGGGCAGAGGAGGACTGTTGCATGAGCCATCAAGCCTTCCTGGAAGGCTGTCACTTTGCAGGAATCTGAGCAATACACCCGGAGACTCAGGACGGAGCGCCGGGCTGCCTCACAGATACACAGAACCCCATAACCGTTCCTCGGTGACTGATTCTCCTGGGTTCAGCAACGGTCGTCTGCAGAGAGATCTGACCCGCTCGCCCAGCTTCCCGTCTGTCCAGCCAATTGTCTGTGTGCACATCCTCGCCTTGGAGGGTAGGTGGCTTCCCTGCCCTGCTGCTGTCTCCCAGCTTTGGGGTTTTGCTCTGGTGCGTGTGGGAGCAGGGCAGGCTGGTGGTGGTGAGCTGCCACCCCAGGAGCCAGCCTTCAGGACTCACGTTTCCAGCTGTGCCTCGGATTCAGCCCGTGACCTTGGGCAAATTGCTTCCTCCCAGGGCCACTCTCCATCTAGAAAAGCCTCAATCCCAAATTATTTCTGGTTATTTGTTTGTGAAGTACTTTGACATCTCAGATCCAAGGCAAAGAGCAGAAAGATGGCTGTCGTTACAGTGCTTTCAAACCCCAAATACATGCGCTGCCAGCTTCTCAGCTGAAAATTAAAATGCCGTAACAATCGGCCACTAATTCCACTGTGGCTTTATAGTGTCCTTGCCGTGCTGAGCTCATCCAATTTTGGCCCTTTTTCTTTAAAAATAAATAAAGGTTCCTTGGTGAAGAATGGATTACATTTAGTAAACAATTTTGACTTGTGTAATTACTTCTGTGACTTTTCTTAACAACCTGGCTTAGCTGGGAAAGCCTTGCCCCCACCGCCGTGTTCCCTCCCCGCTGCCCCATTCAGTAATTCGTACAGTAATTGTGCGATTAGGAACAAGTGGCTGGCGCTCTGTGTCTCTCCATACTTTAACTTGGGAGTCTGACTTTGACCCCCTGCTTGCTGGAGTGGGTGAGCCGGCCCGTTATTAAAAAAACAATTATGCTGTTAAAAATCAGGAGCTCCACTAGTGAAGAGCATCGATTGGCGAGAGCTGGTCAGTTATCACCAGAAGGTCCTGACAACACACTAATAGGTTTTTCTGAAGATCCAATCAGATTTTCCAGGCAGAGGCTTGAGGTGTTCCACATGGGATAATGCTTGTCCCGGCCGGTATTGATTTCAGAGCCACTCTCTCCTCTCCCCTCACACTGGCTTCCTCTCTTCAGCGGCTCCTTTTTTTTTTTTTCTTTTTTTGGTAATAGAGACTTGAGCGTTGTATTCCATGTTAGCGGTGTGATGGGGGAGGGGCGCCTCTAAGCCTTGTCTGCCCTTGACAGGCCTCCCCCCACATTCCTCCTTTGCTACTCTACCCTTACAGTCAAATGCAGCGGCTCTGCTTCCCGGGACCTTGTGGGTTGTATTCTCATAGCTGCTTCCAGCCCAGCCAACTGGCCCTCCTGGAGGGCATTCAGTTAGAAAGCCTGCTGGGAAGGAGGGAGGAAGTGGCTAGAAGGCACAGGGGTTTCCAGTCCCCCCAGGGAAGGGGATCCCCTGGAAAAGGAGAGCTTGTTAATGTGCGTGTGCATGTGTGTGTGTGCGTGTGTGGGAGGGAGGCAAGGGCACCGATGCAGGCGTACACACTGGTCCTTTGCCAAGATCAAAGGGGCGCTTGGGGACGGGGTCCAGCCCCACCCTCGGCCAGCCAAGCATGGTGAGTTGATGCCAATGGCATCTATTTGAAGGAAGACATGCTTCCTCCCAATTCATGCAAACATGTTGCTCGGCCCATCAGTGGCCTGCAGAGAGGCAGCGGCGACCCAGAGCCTCCAGGATGTGAGTAGCTGTACCGCTGGCCCAGCTCTCTCTGGACCCTGGCACTGCCACCAGCATCCCTGTGACAAGGTCAGCAGTACAAAACCCTTCTTGCTGCCCCTCCACGCCCTTTAGTGTTGCCCCAGGAGAGCTTCTTGCATCTGCCAAGCTGGCGTACGCCTCACCCAGCCGGCCTCCTCTGCCACGTCATGTCACTTAGGACGCTCCGTGTGGACGGGCAGGGGCACCTTGCGGGTTTCGCTCGCACCAGCCCATGCTCCTCCTGCTGAATCGGTTTGAAGAACATGGGCTTTGTTATCCTCAGACCCGGGTTTAAATCCCAACTGCTTCGCTGAGTTAATGTTGACTTTGGGTGGGTCTCTGACTCCATTTGTTCATCCTTAAAATACCCGCTTCACCCCAGGTTGTGGGTGGGGCTCATGCCGGTCGATGGGCCCTGCGGCCCCAGAGATGTGACTTACAGGTCGTGGTCAAACTTCTAGGCATTCCCCCTCCCTGGGGCTTCCCAACCCTGCCAGTGGCCCCCAAACAGACTCATGCCGATTAGCACTTGGTTATATCCTGACACATTTCTGTCTTGTCTCAAGCGTGTGTTTCCTCTCCACACCCGCTGCAAGGGCCGTGCTCAGCAGGGTCGCACCAACGTGTGTCCAGGCGCCCCAGAGCCTGCAATGCGCTGCACACACAGGGCCTACGCTACAGCCCCGTGCCTCCCCTGGGCCTTCGCCCTCACACGGCTTAGTCTTAGTCTGCGCACTTCCCACCTAGGAAGACACTTAAATGGAATCTGTAGCTTTGGTGTAGTTCATCTAATCATGCAATCTAGGATGTCAGATCTGCAGAGCGCCCCAGAGCTCATCCACTCCAACCCCCTCATTTTATGCACTTCGACTACAGACGGCCTCACAAAGAACCAAATCCCAGCCACTGGGCTGTTCTGTGCTCATCCCACCTCCCGAGCCAGGACACCTGAGCCAGGTTAACAAGGGAAATGCACGTCCCCCACTCTCCACCTGTCATCGCTGCAGGGCGGCCCCGCCCATATCCTTGAGTTGGAGACCCTGGGAGTGGAGTCCAGCAGTCTGCATGTCCAGGCCTCTTCCAGGCGATCCTGACGTGTGTTCTGTCTAACGCCAGCCCCACGGGCTGCAGCAGGGGAGAGGAACTGGGCTTAGAGCCAGCAGACCTGCCTCAGCCCAGGAGACACACCGCTCCCGCTCACTGGGCTGTGGTGCACACTAATGCGCGCTGCCATGCCTGGCACATAGTGGGTGCTTAGGAAATGTCTGCTGCATTTGAATCACCCCTCGTCTTGAGTGAGTGGCTGAATGGCTGATTGCAAGGCTGATTGGAGGACATGAAACTTTCATCACGTTCATCAGGAAAAACAAATCTATTGTCTAAATGCACGATACTCTGCTCTCTACGTATGGAGGAAAAAAAGCATCCCATGAACCCGGGGGGGCAGCAAGGCAGAGCGCAAAGGCCAAAGGTCTTGAAACTGGGAGGACAGGAGTCAAAGCCCGGCCCCACCACTGTGTGCTCCATGGGTGATCTTGCCCGACTTGCGCTGACACTATCATTCATTCCACGGAATCTGGGGGTCTCCTACGATGTGCCAACGTGCTAGGCATGGGCAATACACAAGGGAACAGTTGGATGAGGTCTCTGTGGCAGGCCAGATATTCCACTTGCTCCCCTAAGTATCCCAGCCCACTAGCAGTTGCCCAGTGTGTGACACCGAGCAGAAGGCATGTGCTCACACGGTTCTCCAGGCTCTCTCTTCCCTGACAGCCACTGGCGAGGCTGGTGCTCCCGACGGTACAGCCCCAGGTGCTAAAGCCCATGCTTTGGGTCCTGAAGGGCCAGATGGGGCAGAGGGATTTGCTGACCCCCGTGGGACATGCAGCATGAGAGAAAAACAAGAGATTGGTGTTTCTGTGGCGTAGCCCAGCCCATCCTGCCCAGACCCTGCCCGGTGAGCCTTGCACCCAGTAAAGGAAAGCATGCACGGAGCTGAGTAGTTTCAGCTGTAAGAGGTGCTGTGAAGGAGGCATACGAGGTGCTATCGAAGCCTATGCATGGGTGGGGCCTTATCGAGGCTGAGGGATCCCAGGAAGGCTTCTCTGGAGAAGCACAAGCTGAGAGCTGAATCGGACTTACTTCAGCCAAAAGAGGAGTGGAAACCTGCACAAAGGCCCTGAAGCAGGTGGGTCTGCGTTGTGGATGAAGAGCAGGTCAGCAAGGTAGGAATGCCACCAGTGAGCGGGGCTGAGCGGGGGGATCGAACCAGATTATGGAGGATTCCACACGCCATGTTAAGGGTCTTGGACTTTATCCTGAAACAAACGGGAAACTGAAGGTTCTACCACAGCAGCAGGAATTACATTTCAAATTGCTCTGAGCCCCATCTTCCCCACCTGTCCAGTAGATACAAGAGCAACATACATGCTTCAAAGTCCTGTGACGCGGCATGAAATGACCTTGTGAAGCACAGGGCCAGGCACATTGTTAACACTCCAAAGGATCCAGGCCCTTGTCTGGCCGGCTAGAGTTTGCATGAGCCAAGCACTCTGGTGTCGAGGTCTGCTGGAGGAGACCCCAAATGCCTTTGCAATAAAATAATAGCTAACATTTATCAGACAGTTGGTATGTGCCGGGTACTGTTCTAAGTATTACCTCCCCTGGGGGTAGGTGTTACTATCACTGTACCCACTTTACGGGGAAAACGCACACCTGCTCACTAGCCAGGCAGGATTTAAATCCAGACACCCTGATGCCAGGATCCTGACTCTTACTCACTACACTTCACTGCCTCTCTGAAAGAAATGGGGTTTTTAGGGAAACAAAGTGGTCAGAGGGAGCAGCCCCCGCCTCTGTACTGAGCAGGCTGTGCGAGCCCTGTGTGCACCATCCTGCATTACAGACCAACCCAGGGCATCGCCCAGCCTCCATGTCCCCTGGTCAGGGAAGGATGCACGTCCCCTAAGTCACCTCCATCAGCTTCCTTGCTTCGCTTTTAGAGATGAAATCTGCCAGTGCAGCCCCAAAGCACAGCTCCCTGCTCGCTGAGACCCTTCCAGCTACATTAAGGCATCAATGGGGGTGTCCGCTGTGAGGAGGGTGCCGTCGGTCCTGGCGCAGGTCTGTGGGGGCGCACCTGAGGCTTATGGGGTCAGCAGAGCCCCTGAGCGGGGCTGGCCGAGCTGGACTTCGAGGCAGGCAGCCAGAAAGGCCGCCCCACTCCCGCCACCCTCTGCACTCAGCCAGGAAGTCAGAAAATGTGCTCAGCGACCAGTGAAGCAGATGGCAGGGAATATCATGTGTATACAATATTTATGAAATGCGAGCTGAGCAGAGCTGTGGCTGAGGCTCCTGTCCCAGGCGGAGTGATTCAGTCCTGTGTGATGAACACAAGATTGTAATTGGGGTAGTTCCAATTTACTAACCATTTGCAAAAGATTACATACCTCTCACATATTATGCTCTCCTAATCTTACTTTAATGAACACTACTCTATCTGGATGTATAATTTCAGGGCGGGGGAAAAAAAACAATCTCTAGCCTAGAAGGCAAAGCTGTAGCTAATACATTAACATCCAAATTAGAGAGAGGGAGAATAATTGTGAGATCTTTAGCTGAAGGAATTTGAAGCCTCTCTCCCCTCCCACGCAGTTCGACGATTGTAAAGTGCAGATGGCTCCCATAACCATCCCGGATTGGGGGCTGAAGACTTGCCCCCCAGCAGGGCAGCCTCACCCGGAACCGTTTACTTCACCTAAAAGGGGACCCCACAGGAATGTGTGTCCCAGCTGATCTTCGCTGCTGGAAAGGGGCTGCTCTTCTATTAGGTGGGAAGCAGGTCAGACTGGTTCTTGGTAAGCACACCTTCCTGCAGAGCCCCAGGCTAGGACGGATCCCTAGAAGTAAGTTAATTACCCATCTCTGCAAAATGGGGATAGGGTGGGATAATAATGCTGTGTAATCCATGCCTTCATTCAACAGTTTTTATTGAGATCTACTACATGCCTAGCACTTGCCTAGGTGCTGGGGAGACAGATTTTTTTTTTAAATGCTCTCATGCTTACATTTTCATGGGGAAAGAAAAACAAGTATTCAGGATATTGGTGATAGGCCAAGGACGGGTTCCTTGCATCTGGAGGACTTGTGATGCTGGTGACACCCCTGACTTCCCAGCCTGTGGACCCGGGAAAGCTGTTCAGGCCCATCCTGCATGGGGGGGGTGTCCAGCCCAGAATCGTTTCCACCGGTTCCCTCTGTGAGCCATGGTTTGCATGTGGACTTCACGTGACATTACAGGCTGTGGGGGCCGCAGCTGCCCGACTTCTGCTAGAGAATGAGGGTTACAGAGAGCAGAGACTCAGAGCCGGGGGCTCTCTCCTGCCTAGAGCTCCGGCCCTGGCTGGCGGAGGTAAGAAGATCCCTTCCACCTGCCTGCCTATTCACCAGAGCAGCTTGTGACGGATGCACAGGGCCCAGGGAGAAGGTCAGAGGCCACTGCCAGGTAAGGCTGTGGTTCTGGTCCTGGAGGCAAGCTTCTGGCCAGCCTCCCCTGGTCCCGTCTGCAATGCAGAGCAGGAGTGCAGGGAAAGATGCTCAGCTGTACATGGCCTGGTCCTTCTGCTTCATCAGGTCCTCCAGGGGGCGGGTGAGGCTGAGGAGGGGCATAGAAAACAGCCAAGGTCCCCTTATCAGGGGCCAGAACCACAGCCATGCACCTGCTGTCTGCCAGGAGGGGAGTCACTCCCCACCACAGCTTACCGCCTGCAGGTCTGCATCCCAGGTCCAGACTGTGCAGAGATAGAGGCTCTGAGGTGGCTTGGGACCTGCTGTGGGGTCCCTCTCCCCATCCCTGACCCCAGAATGGCAGGGAAGGGTGATGGGCAAAGCCCTGGGGTCTGGCTGTTCGGAGCCCTCTGCTCCCCGGCTCTCCTCCCACTCTGACTTAATCGCCTCTCAGAATTGTTTGCCAGGGCTGTTCAAAGACCTTGTCAATCACACCTGACCGTCATGCACACACACAGGTGCCCACGCTTTCCTGCACTCCGACCCACCCACTGCTGGCTCTCTAGGGTCCTTCCTGTCTTAAAACAAACAAGCGCAGACACCCGGGCAGTGAGGGGTAGTCCAGCTCACATGCCAGGAAAGCTTTATAGACTCAACAGCCATTTCTGCCCATGGTGGGGGGAAGGGGACCCTGGGTTACAGGGATGTGCTCCGGCTCCTATCCCATCTCTGTTCTCCCAGCCACCTCAGGGGCTAGGGGTGCTCTGGACACCAGGGTCCCCAGGGCCATTCACAGGGAGCTTGGGCTTGGTGGAAAAATGGTGCGTCCCCCTCCCCAGCAAGAACCTTCTGTATTAATGAACAACAAGGTTGGGCTGAGCCCCCTTCCAGCCCCCAGACTCTGGTAATTTCACAGGCTTCCCCCATTACTTAATGGCTGGCCCTAGTTTCTGCCTGTTCATGTGTGGGTCTGTAGCTGCCCTGTGAGCCCATCAAGGATGGGGGAGAAGAGGATCTGGCTAAATAAATAAAAGAAGGAAGGGAGGAAGGAGGCAGGTGTTCAGCTACCCGTGCAGTGTATACTGAGCCATCACATATGTGATTGGCCATGTGGCCCCGCTGGTGTCTTCTCAAAGGTGACTATAGATGTAGGCTGACCACCCATCCCAGTCTTCCCAGGACTAAGGAGGTTCCTGGCACAGGGGACTTTTTCAGGGCTAAAACCTGGACCAGGTGGTAGCCCTCATCCACCCAGTTCCATCTTCCAGCAGCCTGTGCTTTAGAGCAAAGCCCTTGTCTAAGGCAAGCCTGGGTTCTGACAGCCCAGACACCCCTGGGGACAGGCTTCCAGTTCTGGGGTGGTGGGCAAGTGGTCATGTTAAAAAGAAAAGACTTCTGCATTTCTCCTGCACATGTCTGCACGGCTTCCTCCGTGTCTCTGAATGTAGCAGCTTGTGCCGTAGTAACGGAGCAATAACAGCTAACGCTTCCACAACACTGACTACGGGGCAGGCACAGCTCCGCTTTACCTGTGTTAACCCATTTCACCTCCCGAACTGCTCCTGCAGGTGGGTGCCACCACTGTGGCCATTTACAGATGAGGAAACCAAGGATAAAGGAGGTCATAGGCTCCCAAAGGCACAAAGCCAGCCATTGGTGGGTGGAGATCCATTTGCCCCATGTATCGCCTCTAGGTGCCCATCTCCTTGCTCACCTGCCACCATCCTCTGGGTTTGGACCTGCCTCCATGCACTTCTCAGCTTTGTGTTCTTATGGGAATTAGTGGTTTAGGAGAAGCAGGGCAGGTGGTCTAGGAGGGCTTCTCCTGTGGCAGAGGCTGGGTGGCAGGGTGTGGGTCCCTGTAGCTGCCGAGGGACTCAAAGCTCCCAGAGCCATGAATGCAGCTCTGCGGCTGCCTAGGGGCCAAGCCACGCCTCCCAGTCCCACCTCACTCTCCCAGGGCTTAATGGGCCGCCCCTGCAGACTGTCAGAAAGCGCACGGCTTTGTGGCACTGATTAGACAAGGCCGGAAAAAGAGAGAAAGGAATATCTGATCACAGGCAGCGGCAGTCAGCCTGCAGTCTCTGAAGTCCTGGGCTGGGTGCCCCCTGGGAGTCCCGTGGGACCCCTCCTTCCTGCCCACAGCCCGCACCCAGGAGTCTGCAGCCACCCCTACAGAGGAAGTATGTGGGGCACGCCTCTCAGTGGCACCCCTCCTTCACTTTGAGTGTGGTTCCTTTGGAGGAGTGGTGAGCAGTGGGTTCCCATCTGAGCCTGTGTGGAAATGCCCCAAGAGCCTTCACTACCTGCCTCCCTCGCCTCTTTCTAGCAAGATAGGATGTGTGCCTTGCAGAGCATGGCTCTTGAAACCAGTCAGCCCAGGGCTCCCGGGACATGGCGAGCAGTGGCCCTGGAGGACTGCCAAACTTCTACGTGTGTGTTCTCGGCATAAACCAAAGGTCAGATGAGACAGTATGCCCAGAGTGCCGGGTGTGTGTGTCCAGGCTGCAGAAGGAACTTGGTAAATAGTACACATATGTAAGTGGGGTCAGGAACCCAGGAGTGGGAGCCCCGTACCCCCACATTCCAGACCACTGCGTCCTGCTATTCTTTAAAGCTCTAGAGAAAAGCTTTGGCACTTCTCGCATCCGATTTCATGTTTCAACAACTTGGCTCTGTGATAATTCGTTTTTTAGGTTTAACCTGAGTGTCTCAAACTGCAACTCAGGTTAATTTTCTTTTGTCTCCTTTTTAGAAGGGATTAAGAATCGCCCAGTCCCCTGACATTCCTCCAGGAGCAGGAAGACTTCCCCGCCCGGGCTGTGAAGCACAGAACAGCGCGGCCCACTCCGTCCATCGTGGCTTGTGAGGAGCCGCCTCTGGGCCCGAGGGCGCCGGCCTGACGGGGATCCACAAAGGTAAGGAGAGCCGGCGGCAGGTGCGGCGGGGCCCAGGGTCCAGGGCCTGAGTCCCTGAGTCTGGCTCCCATGATCCCACCTCCTTCCTGTGATCCCACCTCAATTCCCTGAATTCTCTGCATTCTGGAACTTCCTTCTTTCATTTTCTTGGTTTAAAAGAAGGGTGGGGATGAAATGAAGGAAAAAAAGAACTCCAAGGAGCGTAAAGATGTTCCCATTCAGAGAAGGGACATGAGACGCCGACCCTCCCGGCTGCAGTTCAGGGGGGGCAGGGACGCCAGGACCCGTGGGCGCCAAGGGAGAGACTGGGCGGAGCAGCCTCCTGCCCGGCCCCCGCCCCCCGCGAGCATCCGCCCCGCGCGCCCCCCGCGGCTCCTCCTGTGCAGCCCCATCGTCAGACCGTCATCTCTGGGTAGTTTCCGCTCCTCTCGGCGGCAGGCCTGCGGAGGGAGCCCGAGGAAGGGCCGGAGCTGCCGGGACTGCAGACGGGGGCGCGGGGCCCGGCCCGCGGATGAGAGCCTCAGCGTGCGTCCCGCCCGGCTGCCCGCGGGGGGCGCTTCTCTCGCCGGCCGCTCTCGGGCTCGCCTCTCGCCGAACCGATCCGTGGTGCCTTTGATCGCCGACCGCCGCGGCGCTCGCCTTCCGATGCCTCGTTCCCCGCCGGCGGTGCCCGCAGTTCTCCCCGCGACGGCGCGGACCTCGAGGCCTTCGTGCGTCCGGCCGGCGGGGCGCCCCTCGTGGTGCAGCGCGCCACACGGGCGCTGCTCCGCTCCGGGGGCGACTCCCCAGCGCATGACCCCAGCGCGCCTGCCGCCGGGGACCCGCGCCTTCTGCCTACGTCAGTCCAGCCGAAAACGGGCGCGCACGCCGGGCCTGGGCGCACGCGGCGAGGGAGCTCGCGGGCTGCTGCGGGAGACACCGCAAACCAAGAGTTTCTGCCCGACGGAGTGTCCTAGGAGAGGTGTGCACGAACTCCGCCAGACGGGCTGACCGCGGTCACGCGCTCCGCAGGGATGTGCGCCGCACGCTGCCCGAAGCAAGGGCCTGCTGCAGCCCCCGGGCTGGGCCTGCGTGAGCCAGGGGCCCGCGTGGGACAAGGCGAGGTCAGGGGAGGTGGTGACGCCCCGGCTGGTCCACGACAGCGTGCTGGGAACTGGGGAGGAAAGGAGATCCCAAATTCCAGGATTTAGATCTTGTTCCCAGACAGTGGGGAAGCAATGGAGTTTTCTTAAAAGAATATATACATACAAGAATACATAGATAAATAGAGACAGGCACACATACACATGCACACACATATATGTTTAAGATTATAATATATATAGCTGTTTATATAGTTTAATCCACATATTGTGTCTGCAGCTAGGGCCACCAAAACATACCTCCCCAGGTTGGGCGGCCTAAACAACAGGCACTGGTTTTCCCACAGGGAGTCTGAGAGCAGGTGTCTGCAGGGTTGGTTCCAAGGCCTCCCTCCTTGGCTTGCGCACGTAGCCTCTCTCCCCCTGTCCCCACGTGGTCCCCCTCTGTGTGTGTGTCAGCATCTCTTCTCATAAGGACATCAGCGGTACTGGATAAGAACCCGCCCATGTGACCTCCTGTTACCTTGATAACCTCTGTAAAGGCTCCATCTCCAAACGCTGTCACAGTCTCAGGCACTGGGGCTTAGGGCTTAAATATATGAAAGGTTGGGGGGGGGGCACAATTCAGCCCACGATGTATATCAATTTCCATTTATTTATAAATGGATTTATGTAAGATTTTCTTCCAGAAGTTTCCTCGGTCCTCAGCCTTTCCAAGCCATGGCTTGGTGGGTTGGGTGGGCATGCTGCAGACAGCTGGCCATCCCATCTCTGGGAAGGGAAGGGTTACTTCTCACAACCAACTTGGGTTTTCATACTCTGCAGGCCAGTTACTCCAGCGGCCCCAGAAGCGGCCTCTAGGGAAAGCCCAGGGTCCCCCTCGGTTCAGAGGAGCAGGGACTCCCCAGAAATGCCAGGCAGGCTGTGGTCCCTACCAGGCTGGAGATTTTGCCTTGAAGTGGTTCACCTTCCACCAGAACAGGAGCTGAAGCCGGATAACTGGGCTTCTTTCCTTATGTCAGTCAGGACTCTTCTGGTTACAAGTGCCAGACCACAAGGTTCAAAAGTGCTTAAAATCAAGAGAGGACTTTATTGGCATATGTAACTGAAAATTCCAGAAGGTCTAACTAGATTTTCAGGAATGGCTGGATTCAGGGCATACACATGTGCGCCCAGCAGCCCTGCTCTTGTTTATGTCAGCTTCTTTCTGGCCTCAGCTGGGCCTGGACCAGGCCCATATCCTGCCAGGCCAAGTCCGGTGGGAAAGAGCTCTCAACATGCTCATTTTAAAAAGTTTTCCTTTAATGTCTTATGTCTCACTGGGTATGTGGGTCACAGGAACACCTCCAAGACCGTCACTGTAGCCAGGGAAATGACTGGCCCTCCCAGGGCCGCAGGACACCCACCCCCTGGAGCCAACTGCAGCCAAAGCAGGCATAGGAGGGATTCCCCAGAGAAACTGGAGCTCTTTTCCCCGAGAGAAGGCTGATGGGCAGCTGGTTGTAAAAGGCAAAGACATCCGCAGTAGATTCCAAGAGACGGGCTTGTGGAGCACAATGTAGCCAGGTTTTGTGTGAGACTGTCTGGGTTGTGGATTCCCATAACACTCCTGGTTGTGTGGTAGTACTGAAGTTAATGATGCTCCAAGTTTCCTGCTTCTTGCCTAAACTAATTCTGTTTCCGCAGAGTGGACTATTGTTTGTTTCTAAGAGAAAGAAAGAAATACTTTCCTGAAGCAGTTAAAAAAAGGAAGAGTAGCACGGTGGTAAGTGAGACCCAGAGCCCTGGGGTCCCTGCTCTGCTGCCGGACAGCCATTCGATGTTGACCAAGTTCCCTAACGTCTCTGAACCTCTTTTCTATCTACTAAGTAGGGTGAATAAAAGCTGCTTCTTATCATGGGTGTTAAACGAGATGATGTGCGCAAAACACTTCCCTCAGAGCTGGCTGAGTAAATATGACCTGTTATTTTTAAGAAGCATGCTATCACGAGAGCAGACTCACTGTGGTGGACCTGAAGGGTGTTTAGTATAACCACAGTGTGTTTTAGTTGAGAAAACTGAAGCCAAAAGAGATTAAGCAGCTACTGTCAGGTCACACAGCTCACTAGGCACAGAGGTGGCCTCTGGTTCCCATGGAGCCAGCTGGTCCTTATTCTCGCCAATCTCCCGCACAGTCCGGGAGAAGGAGCTCATTCCCAGGACAGGGAGTTCAGCCACCCAAGTCTCTCTGAGCATCTGCCCATGAGGGGAGCTGAGTCTTTGCCTTTAGGGACTCTCCTGCAGGGTGTGGGATCCAGAGGCCTGGCCTGTGTGTTTGTGTGTGTGTGTACACACACGCACTCTGGCCCCATTGCTGGGCCCTGGTTCCCCAAGGAAGCAGCCTGATGGTGGAGCAGGGTCTGCTGCCAGCCTCACCCTGCTCCTCTCTCCCTTCCGCTGCCTGAGAGGCATGGCTCTGTGAGAGTCAGCCCTGTGTGTCCCACGGTTTCAGGCTCCAAACTGATAAAGTGAGAACCTTGTTAAGGATTCCAGATCCTGGCAGGAAGCCACTCTTCTCCGAACAGGGCAAGAGCTAAGTGCTCCTATGATTCGCGTCCTCTTGGGAGAGGATGGAGGGTCTTACTGGTTACTTAGGGAGTATGTGCGGACCCCTGACCCCAGTAAATCCGGGGCCCAACCTGCAGAGTGCTGACGCCCTGGGGCCTGCATACTGGTTGTCTACACACGGCTTTGGGGAGGAACACTGCGTTTAGAGCTGGGAATCAGGCCTGAGGCCCCATTCTGCCTCGTCCTCTCCCGTCCTCTTCTGCCCTAGGACAAGTCACGTGTCCTTTCTGCACCTGCTCCTCACCTATGAAGTGGAGGAATGCATGCTGCCTTGCAGATGCTGGCTCCATCCATCTGGGCCACGGTGACAGAACGCTGTAGACGGGGCTGATAAACCACGGACATTTATTCTCATGGTCCTGGAGCCTGGAAGTCTTGAATCGAGGTGCCGGTAGATCAGGGTGGTGAGAGCCCACTTCCTGGCTCCTAGACGAGTCTTTTTGCTGCCCTCAGAAGTCCTCACATGGTGGGTGGGGGGGAGCTCTGCGGGCTCCCTGTGGGGGTCTGTTTCATTAGAGCATGAATCCCACTCAGGTGGGCTGCACCCTCACCATCTCACCACCTCCCGGAGGCCCCACCTCTAATACCTTAGGGGCTGGGATTTCAACACAGGAGTCTGGGGGGGGACACAAGCATGCTGTCCATCGCAGATGCCGCAAACATAAAATGAAATGATTTATGTGAAAGTTGCTTTGTAAGCCATGAAGAGCTCTGTGGTGCTGTGGCTAGGATAAGATATTTAAAATTGATAGCAGGGACAGGACCAGGCACACTCCAGAGAGAGCCTGTCATGGACAGGTGACCAAGATGGGGCTAACACAGTGACAGTGAAGCCTATCGTTAGCATGCGCCTACACACACACACATGCACACACCCAGCTTCAGCAGGCATCCTGCTTTATCCAAGAGTTACCGCAGAAGTGGGCACCAGGGAGCAGAGGCAGCCATGGGGTGCTCTTGGGGAGAGAAGTTCTCCAAGATCTGTCATGTAGGCTGCTGGTTCTCAAACCTGCCCATTTTGGGGAGTTTTGAGGGAAAAAAAACACCCAGGGCCATAGCTCCCACCCGGGCTCTCCTGAATGGAGATATCTGAAGACGGGTCCTGGGAATGTCGACTTTTATAAAGGCCCCCTCATGATTTCGTCTGCACAGCCCGGTTGGGAGTCCCTGAGGGAGTGATTGCCTACTCACAGAGCCAGGCATCAGAAGCCTCCCGATTTCTCCTGAGTGTCCCAGCCCTTAGCTATGGCCTGTCCCTCCCAGGTCCCTGTGTCAATTGCTTCTGAAAACAGAATGAGCCTTCTTCTAAGACGGACGTGGCCCCTGGCAGACTGTGCTGCCCAGTCCCTGGAGAGGCTGGCACAGTGGGGAGGCGCCTCCTCACCTGCACTGGACAGCTGCAGCGGGCTGGCTTCCTGGAGCAGGTGTGCCCACAGGGAATGGGGCTCCGGCCTGCAGACGCCATGTTTACCCAGGGTGGGCTGGAGCCACCTGGATGCTGGGCCTGGTTCTCAGGAACTCGGACGACTGTCACTGGACAGCCACCAAGGCTCTGCCTCCCAGCCCGGCCTGGGTGCTCAGCATGGGCCTCCAGCACAAAGCCCACACAGGTAAGTAACTTGGTCTTCCTGGTGTTGCCTGCCACACTGGCATCTGTCACCTTATATGATTGTCACCTTCCATTTAGGTCCCTGTTTGGTGGTTCTTTTTTAAGAAAAAAGGCAAGGGAAGCGATCTGTGGCAAGGCTCCAAGCTTCTCTTAATTGCAAATTCCCTTAAGTACCACTTCCCTGGGGCTGCGGGCCTGTTAGGACTGCTTCAGCCTGGCTGATTTTTAATAGGCATGTGGTAATTTTCAGCCTCTTCTAAAGTTCCCTTTTGTTCATCTGCAAATCCTGGCATGTCCTCATTCTGTGCAAGGATCCCAAAGGATCCGAGGGAGCTGCCTTTCTCTGGTCTTAGGGAGGGGGAGAGGAGACGAGGGAGGGAGGAGGGCGAGGGTGGCACAGGGCATCGGGGTATCCTCCAGAAGGCTGATACTGGAGCTCTAGGACGGTGCGAGTTGATCAAATACCGAAACGTGTGGACTCGCTGCCCTGAGGTCCACCTTGGGCCAAAGCATGCAGAAAAATGGGAATAGTTTTGCTTTTTTCTCTGGGAAGACGTGGGAGAAGGAACTGGATGTGGACACCAACAGGCGGCCGTCCAGTGCCTCAGGCCAGGTCGCCCTCTTCCAGCTCCGTCCTTTGTGACACGGGCCTGACCTTCTCTGCAAAAGCCTCCAAGCAGGGCAAGTGCATCAGGAGAGGTCCCAGCAGCCCTCTGGACCACGCGGCTGTCCTCAGAGTCTGGCTTGGAGTGGGTCAGTCCCCCAGGTGGGAAGGGCTGGCCCCACGAGGCGCCTGCCACTGCCCCTCGCAGCCGGGACAGGTGGTGTCAAAGCAGGACGGGCTTCCCAAGAAAGCCCAGGGAGACTTAGTATCAGGAATTGCTGGACTGTTGCAAAATCTGCTTGTTAAATTGCCCTGCGGCTGCGCAGCGCTGTGGAGGGAAGCGAAGGTCGGGAGATTCCTTCCTCCCCGACTCACTAGACGCCCCCTGCCGCCGCCGTTGCCAGGCCTGCGACCTCTCCGGGCGGCGCCAGCAGGGCCCAGGCCGGGAAGACGCAGGGCCATCCCCCGGAGGGAGAGGCCCGGCCTGGGCGGTGGGCGGAGCCGAGGGGCCGGGGAGACCCGCCCCCAGGGCGCCGGGGCTGCTGTAGCGGTGGGCACGCCCCGCAGCCTGGCTGGGCGCTGGGTTTCTTGACCCAAAATGGGAATAACAACACCGACCTTGTGAGCATGGACTGGAAAATGGATGGAACAGTGCTGTGGGAGGGAAAACTGCTCTATGGAGACGACGAGGTTGTGTTCGTTACTGACCGTCTGGGTCTGTCTCCTTCCCTGGCCACTGAGTGGCTTCTTGGAGGCAGGGACCATCCCGTTCATCTTTGAACGCTCAGGGGCCAGCAAAGAGGTGGTGCCCAGCAGACACTCAATATATGTTCATCTGAACAAAATTATTTCTTAGGATGGGGCTGATTATTAACCACCTAAGGCCAACTCCCTGCAGCCCAGGTGAGGCTCCCTCCAAGCCCCAAAGGTAGAAATGTACATGAAGTTACCCTGTCTATCCCTTGCCCCGGGCTTTGCCCTATGGTGCCCCTGTGGGAAGAGCAGGCCCTTGAAGAGGATGGGGCCGGGGAGACCAGGTTGTGTCCAGGCAGCCATGGTGGCCATCGCAGACTCCATCCTCTCTGCACAGCTCCCCCTGGAGTTGTGCAACCGGGGTGCCCTGCAGCCCCATTTCCAGCGGTGTGGGGGAGATGTAAACTATGAAAGGAAAAACTGGGCTTCCCGTCCTGCCTCCTGGTGGCCCCGCAGGCCCGAGGAGTTAAGGCCCTGGTGGGCTGCTGGCCTGTTACCGTCTCCAAGCAGAGGCTGCAGACAGCTGGTGCCACAACTTGGCCTCACATACAAATCCATTTGCAGCTCAGTTTCTACAGCTCAAAACAAGTTGGAAGCTCCGCCTGCAACGTGGTGACATTTGATTATCTCCCCATTCCCTTCAGGCCGCCTACAAATCGTGCCTGTTAGAAAGAGAATGGAATTTGGAGGCAGACACAGTTGAGACCACTGCCCTGAATGTGTGTATCCTCCCCACCCTACTGTATCCCCGTTGCCCGGTGTGTAGAGATGGGCCAGGGGTCCGCACCGCCAGGGTTGGGGGAATGAATGAACCCGATAAGGAAGCTCACAGTGAGCTCTCAGCTAAGGCGCAGCCCTGCCTCTCCGCACTCCTCCGGGCCATAAATCCCGCGGCCTCCGCCTCCTCCTGTCACGTGGTGGCAGTGCCCATCTCGCAGGGCTGTCAGACGAGCGAGTGAGACGCGCACGGAAAGTGCCTAGTGTGGTGCCAGGCCCACAGGGGGCATCGGGCAAACTGAAGTTTCCTCTCTCCTCATACTCTGTGTCTCCTTGTTTGTTCCCTTCCAGCTCAAGCATCCTTTGATTCTGGATGTGAAATTCTGGTTACTTGGGGTTTCTGGATGTGCCATGGACCTGCTCCAGTTTCTGACAGCACTGCGTGCTGCCCCAGGCTCCACCTGCTGACGTTTGGCCTCTCTCCCCACTCCCACTCTGTCTCCCAATGCCTGACCTCGCTCTTCTCTGGTACCTCTCCCCTTTGGGGCCTCAGAGCCCCATGCCCCCCACCACCCCTGGCTCTTGGCTGCCCCATGCTGAAGCCAGGTGGTGTTGAGTAATGGGGCTTCTCCCTGGGTTGGACAGGCCGGTGCCGGTGCCGGGAGAGCTGACTTCAGCACCGCGCTGGCACGCAGCTGTCTCTGCCTGCGTGGGGAGGGGGAGGGAAGCAGGAATGAAGGCTCTGGAGTCCTTCCCAAAGCTGGGGTGTTTGTGGGCAGATTGCCTTCTGGGCCTCCAGCTCTCGTGCCACTGAACTTCCTCAAAGACATTGCTCTTTGTTTGCCTGTTTCACTCTGTCGGCGTCTAAAAGGCTGCTTCCATTTGCTTTTATATATTCATTTGAAATGACTCCCCCAATATTTAATCTTTATCAGAACCTGGAAGCCTGGTATTTATTTTGCAGGTCAGCTGCTCATCCATCTCCCTTGAGGCCTCTGGCAGGAGGCTGGAGAGCTGGACGCCCCGGAGGGGGTGCTGCCATCCACATTAGTCCTGGTGACAGGAGGACAAATCAAAGCATGCAGGCCACCAGCGCCAAGATAAATCTGGCCAAAGGCTAATGAGTAAACTGTGGCTGCAGTAAGAGAGGGTCTTCAAGAATTTCCAGGCCTCTCATTGGCGGCAGGAGGCCATCTGCAGGGGCTGGAGTGAGGGGGCATGTGGTTGGAGAGAGCTGGGTTTCTCCAGAGTGATGTGGCTGGGCACCAGAGTGTAAACTTCTGGACAGTGGCAGAGGGCAACAACAGGGAACGTGTGGCTTGTAGCTCCCGTGTGCGAGAAGCCCAGGAGTGAACTTACACTGCAGCATGAAGGATTTGAGTTAGACACGTGAAAGAATTCTACAGGGTTAGCCTGGACTGGATGCCTGCGGAAAGCTGTGGAATAGCTTTCTTCTGTGGGCCCAGGGGGTTCAGAATGCACTCTCCTGTCTAGGCAGGGAAATAGTCATGGACTTCATCTCCAAGTACATACTCATCACCTATCTGTACTGACTGCACCAGGCTCTTAGGCTGTAAAGGTGTGGTGTTAGCTCCAAAGGCACTCACAGCAGGGAACCAGACACCCAGGGTGACGAGCAGGTTCCAGTCTCCTAGTCAGCTCCATTCGCATGGGAGTGGCTGCTTGGAGGCTTAGGTTATGAAAAAGTGGGAAGCTTCATCCAAGCGGGCGGGGCGGGGGGGGGGGAAGTGTACAAATCGCTTTGCACTGTCTGCACTGGTGCAGCCTGGGGAATGAGTCTGCTAGCCAGCCCTGCCAAGGGATTGGAGCATGTTTAATTCAGCAAAGATATTTTCAGCATCTACCATGTGCCCAGTCCAGGGCTAGGAACTTGGGCAGGTGGTGAGTGTCAGTCTTTAAGCAGAACCCAGTCTCGTTGTGGAAATGCTGTTTAGTGATGAACCACTATTACCAGCATTTGTCTAAAACCCTCAAAAAGGGCAGCTGGGGGAGCTTTAGGAAAGGGGTGAAAGGGTGGGCTGGAGTTCTCAGGAAGGCTTCCTGGAGCGGCAAGGGAGGAGAAGAACCCAGTTCAGGACCATCTCTGTCTGCCTGAACATCAGTATTCCACCATCGAGAGCTGCTGTTGAAGAGCAGGTGAGAGGAGGGACCAGGGAGTTCGGGGAATATGGCAGAGAGCAACTAAGCAGGTTTGTTCTTCCTTCCTTTTAACTTTCTCTGCCCTCTTCTCTTGGCAGAGGAGGTCTTTGAGGAGCCTGCCTGGGCTGGTGCATTTCAGAGCCCTGCCTGGATGGAGACGCTGTTCCCCAGGGCACACTGCTGACCTGCTCCTGCCAGCATGTGATGAATATTTCATAGCCCAGATGTAATCCTGTCCACAATTTTCCTTCTTTCCCCTCGCCAGCACCTCCCTCCTCACGGTCCTCCACCTCCACCCCAGCCCCTCCCAGGCTGTTCCCAAGTCAGTCAAATCAGTCCCAACATTTATCAGGAATCAGTATGAACCAACCAAGCGCTGTGAAGAGCTAATCTGGGCAGAGCTAATAAGAATGAATAGTCACCACAGACTTTGCCATGGGCATCCCTGATAAGGATTTGTCAGAAGAATTGCAGGTAAGATCTGAATAGCCCCAGGAAGTGGAATGCAAATGCCTTGCTTTCCCTACGCTCTACTGGTGTGCCCCGCTTGGAGCGGACCAGAGCTTTCAGAACACAGTCTGAAACTCACCAGGAGTGGGGCAGGCAGGGCGGACGGCTGGGCCGTGGGGCCCTGTGGAAACGTGGAGCAAAGTCAGCCAAGCCAGTCTGAGCGTGCACGTAGACGAGGAGCGGGGTGGGCGGGGAACGGGGGTGGGAAAGGAGGGGAAGCAGGCTAGACAGCTTCCTCTCTCCATTCCTGGGCAGAAGGGACTCCGTCTGCAGGCTGATGACCTGGGAGGTGCTGACATTAGATGTAGAAAATAAGATCCCCATAACTGGAAGCTGCTGAGGCCTGGAAGAGGGTTTGGGGATTGACCACCGGGACACTCGACCTTACAGCACAGAGGCAGAGCCAGAGGGAGGGCTGTGGAGCCACACAGCGTGGGTGGGAGTCCCAGTTCTAATGGCTCCTAGCTTGTTGAGACGTTGAGAAAGTTGCTTTCTTCCCCAAGCCTCTGTTTTGTCATCCGTACAACTAACGTCACCTGTTTCGTAGGACCACTTATGGGGATTAAACAGGGTCGAGTCTCCACGGGTGTGGCACTGTGCCAGGCACAGAGTGTGAGCTCTCACCTGTTCTTCATTTTACGGGCAGTTTTGCCCAAAGACAACCCACGGCCCAGTCGTGTAATCCAGGCATCGGCCAGCGTTTTTGGTAAAGGGCCAGAGAGTAAAAACTTGAGACTTTGAGGCTGTATACTTTGGTCACACTACTGAATTGTCCTGTTGTAGCAGCAAAGCGGCATAGATGGACAGAGCGTGGCTGTGAGCCAATAGAGCTTTACTAGGAGGACAGGAAGCCAGCTGGATTTGGGCTCTGGGCTGTAGTTTCCCACTCCTGGTAAAACCGGTATGCAAGATGTCTCAGCCAGCTTATCTTATAGGGACTTCAAAGGGAGACCAGGGGTCACGCTGCCTTTGGGCCAATAGGCTTCCTGCAGAGGCTGGAGGCAGCTGGGGAGGTGAGACCCCACCATTCACAGAGGCTGTGCTACAGGGTGTGGGGGGGGGGGATTCTAATAGGTCTCTGGGAAAATTTCCCTGTAAATGAGACCTCACTACCCTGACTGCATTATATGTACCCCCCCCCCCCATGCGTCTCCACCACAGTTTATTGTGGGGCTGGTGCATTTTTACTGCCTCTCCTAAAAGTAGACACATTTTCATCTTTTTCTTGAAATACTTATCGTTAAATCTGTCTACCAATTCCTTCTGGCTGATTGGACTTGGGAGCAAGCTGCGAAGAAAGATTTGTTTTCAGGCCACAAAGCCACCCCCAAGACAAGCCTCTGTCACAGCCCTACAGCCACAGGGGAGAGCGGAGCAGGGCGGGCGGGAGGCTTGGTGTGGGGTGTAAATGAGGTTCTTGAATCACATTGGTTTCCTACTCCCTCACATGTTTTAAAATCTGATCGTTTTCTCAAGTGCTGGACTTGCCACTCTCCCAGCGCAAAAATATTGTCTTGCATTCGTGTGGGGCTTTACAGCTTAGACAACGCTTTCCATATGTGCTGTACGTTTGGGTCTTCACCACAACTCCGTGAGGAAGTCAGCACCCCTGGAAAAAATCTTTCCTGGACCACACGCAGGATAATGGAGAGTCAGGCAGGCCGCCGAGGACCATGGGACCCTTGTTCAAATCAGAGACCCAGTGAGGGATCCTGTCGTGGGTGAAGGGTGTCCCCCTGAGATATCAGGGCCGAATCTCAGAAACCTGCAAATACTTCCTTTTGGGGAAAAAGGGTCTTTGACATGTGACAGTGTTAAGGATTTTGAGATAGGGAGGTTATCCTAAATGCCACCCCAGTGTCTTAATAAGAGTGTCTGAGAAAGATTTCACACACACACACACACACACACACACACACACACAAACACACACACACGAGAAGGCAAGGTGAGGACAGAGCTGAGAGGCTTGAAGAGGCTGTCGAAAGCCTGGAGGGATGCAGCCACCAGCTGAGGCCTCCCAGCGGCCACCCGAGGCTGCAGGAGGCCCAGGTTCTCCCCAGAGGGGTACACCGCTGACGCCTTGATTTCAGCCTAGGGATTATGATTTCAAACTTCAGGCCTCCAGGATGGCAAGCAAGCACACTCTGTTTTAAAGTACCTGATTGGTAGCACTTGGTACGGCAACAGCAGCTCCCAGCAATGAGCCACACAGGCGGTGTGAAGCTGGGAAGCCAGCTGGTGTCTCTGGACAGCCAAACTCCGTTTGCCCCCATTCCAAACTCTCCGAATCCCTGGGAAGGGCCCCCTGCCTCAGAAGGGGGGTCAGGCTGTGGGGACGCCGGGCACACCCAACCCGCTGATAGTAAGGGAGCCCTCTCTCCGGGGCGTGGAGCTGTGGACATCGGGAAGCTGTGGCCTGCCCCTCGGGGTGCCCCCAAACTGGTTCAGGAAGCAGCATACACATGTGTGGAGCCATTGGCCGGTGCAACAGACCAGCACTGGATGAAGAGTCTGCCTGTGAAATATGCACCTTAAATCTGAGTTTGTCAGGCTTCTGGCACAGGCTGGAAAATGCTCTGGCTTCTCTGCAGATGGTCCAGGAAGAGGCCCTAACACCACACAGATCGTGTAGCTCCCCCAGGGACTCCGAGACCCTTTGTTTGAAGCATACTATCGCGGCGACAACACCCGATAATGCAGGCGCTGCCCTCCTGCTGTGAGGCTGAAAGTGGCTGTGTCTTGGCAGGACCCTGGCAGGGGCTCACCCCAGGGGAGGGGGTGGAATGGGTGGCATTACAGGTGATCTCAAGGAGGAGGCGAGGTCAATAAAAAAAAGACTGAAAATAAAACTGAATTGATTTCTTGTTTCTAACAGAGTTTTTCTTTGTGTCTCTCTTTTTTTTTTTTTTTAGGAAGCAGCATTTGGCATATGTAATAAGACACCGTCTGAAGCCGCTCCAAGGAGTTGAGTCTCAGCTAGAGGAATGGGGTGGGTGGCTCAGATTCATTTATTTTTCCCCCAGAGCTACCAGGCTTCCCAGTGTCCCAGGGAGGCATTGAGTCTCACCCAGCTGAGGACCACACTATGTCCACCTGGTTGACAGCCCAGTGAGGAGGGCCCGACCCTCTGGCCCACCTCCAAAAAGTGGGCATAACTTCAGGTGAACCCAAAATGTAAATATCCTAATTGGCATCTTATTAGTACAAGCAGAAAAGCCCATTGTTCTGGAGGAGAAATCTCCCAATCCCCCACCAATTAATCTTTGGCTACCAGCTCATGCTCACCATATCAGTGGGGTTTGGCCGTAAGCTGGGGAAGAGGGGACGGTGACAGGGCACATGTGGCTGCAGAACCTCTGAGCCCGGGAGCCCTGACCTCCTGGGGCCCATGCTCTGGCCACTCCCTGGGGAGTGGCCTCCTGGGGAGTGAAGGGGTGAAGGCTTGGGGGCAGGAGGGAGCTCCTGCTTGTGGGCAGCACGGGGCAGATGCCATGGAGGGGAGGACCTGGCGGTGGAGGACTTGGGGGACATTGGTTGGTTTTTTCCCTTTCGGTGGCTCTGTAGCATCACAGCCACTTGCTAGTAGGACGAGGATTCCCTACACTTTGAGCCTTGGTGGGAGGCACAGCATGCTTTCCTCTAAAGGAACAGAAAAGCCCAGCTACTTGCTTTCTAGGCAAGGCTAGCTCATGCCCCAGGCTGGGCCATCCCTGCCAATGCACCTCAGCTGACCCACCCCAAGGCGGGTCAAGCAAGTGGGACAAGCAGGACCTCTCTCTGTGCCGGGGGAGGGGCCAGTCCCAGAGGGGGCGCTGGCGGACCTGGCGGCACCCTCTGTGGTGGGGCAGGAGTGCCCCAGGGTTCCAGTTCTGTGACCTGATTGTGCCCGTGCTCCTGGCTACAAAGTCTACCTTCCCTTCGCCCAGTTTCCAAGCCTGTCCTGTTTTCCAATAACCTTCCTGAAAAGTGGAAGCTACTGGATATCTTTTAAATGAATTCATTCTCTGCTTAAATCTGCCATTGTTCGTTCTGTTGCTTGGGTCTAACACAGCAGACTATACCAGGGCATTTCACCAGGCAGAACAGGAGGTGGGGAGGAAGTGCAGATTTCTGGAGAGCCAGGCATGGACTGGGCTCAGGAATTGTTCCATTCGATCCTCACAAAGCCCTTTGAAACATTTAATGAGTTATTCCCTTCACTTTCTGGCTGAAGAAGCTGCGGGCTCAGAAAGCAGGCTCATCAGTAAGTGGAAGAGCTGGGTTTGAAGCCAGGACGCTGTGTTCCACATCCGGGTCTCGCACCACGGCACGGCCCCTGGGTCCCGGCCAAGTAGGGCAGGTGTCACCCTTCTGGGGCACGTCCTTTTCCGGACTATCCCCGCTCACCTCGTAAGGCTTCGTGAAAGCTCTCCAAGATGCCCCTGCCCTCCGCTCCCACGGCGTGCGAGGTGGGCGTCCCTTTCCAGCGCTGACCCTGCTCCTCCTAATGCTGGCCGCTCACCTTTTTTTCCAGAGACCGTGAGCAGCCAGGAGTGAGGCGTTTGTCTCACGGGGCCTTCTGACTTAGCATCCAACACGATGCCTCACACCTCGTTCAGTATCCAATACTGTTTACCAAATTAACAATGATCCAAGTCTGGGCAATACAGATAAAAATGAGTATCTAAATTTTCCACTACAACAGGCACCCTGTGACCCAATGGGGGAGAATCCCCTTTGTTCTCATGCCGGAATCCATAGGAGGATGGTCAGCCTACTACAGACTTCTTCAAGGCGTGGGGCTTACAGAGGTCGGCTTTACCTGGGGGCTGGTCACACGCCTGCCTAGGGCCTAACGTAGTGACGGTGGCTGCACCCGCCCTGTCTGTGCCCGGTCTGGCCGTTAGCCTCGGACAGGGCTCCTACGCTTGCCTCCATGTGACAGTAAATGCCCGCAGCGCACCCCTCACCTCATTTCCCACTGGTACCCGCTGAGAATGGCCCAGTTGGATGAATTTTCCAGGAGATTTGTTTGAAGGAAAGATACTCCGGTAAAGGTAAGCAACCTAAGGGGTGGAGAAGGTGGGTGGGTGCTTCCTATTTTCTCAGCCGGACTCCCAACTCCCATGTGGGCTCTTCAGCTCTCGTCTGAGAGAACTTCCCTCCGTTCCATTATAAAACCCCACTGCCTGTGGCCCAAGGTCCCCGCCAGCCTGGTGCTCAGCTGACTGGGACGGGAAGCGGTGTCCTTGGCTGTTCTCATCACTAAGCAATTTCCAGGCAGCTATGCGGGAGCCTCGGACCCATGCACAGTGTTGTCTGGAGAAATCTCGGCCAGATATAACATTGAGACAACATTTAAAACCTCATTTAAGTGAACACAAAGAAAGGGCTCCTGGGTAAAAGAGACTTAATTAATCTTGTTTCTGTGTAGATACTTTTAATTAAATGTAACTCTACATTCCTTCCAAGTAGATGGGAAGGGCCGGGTAGTCTTGCTACTTGCTGGGGCTGACCTGAGGGAGGCCAGCTGGTGGGTTTAGGTGATCAGAGATGCTGGGCAGTGCACCGCCAGTCCAGGTCGAGAAACCCGGGACACGGCCCCGCCTCCTCCCTGCCCCCCACTCACCAGCCAAATGTGCCTCCAAGCACAGGTCTGCCTCCCCGGCCACCACCCGCTGCCTCTCTCTTCGTCCCACTGTGCTGGCTCTAGTTTGGCCCTTGGCATCCGTCTCCTAGATCATGACAGTAGTCTCCTAATTGTTCTCCTCTCCCCAGTCTCAACCCCTTTCAGTCCCCCCTAATCCACTCCACTAAATGACTCTTCCTAAAACCCTATCTGCTTTGTAGTATTACTCCCTGGGTCAGCAACTCAAAAGAGATTCCAGTTTTCTGATTAAATGCAAGCCCTTGCTCTGGGCCCAGCCAGTGGACAGTGTCTCACAGGCATGGTCAAGCTTAGATGCTGCTGTGGTGTCTGCAGCAGGAGACAAGGTGGGGTGGACCCAAAAAGAGGTTTCTAGGGAGAGAGTAGCCAGAGGCAGGCAAGCCATCCGGGTCAGTCTGACAGGTCCAGGCCCAAAGAGCGCCTGAGGCGATGGAAGCCCAGGGGGCTATAAAAGAGGAGGCCTCAACTGCAGGGCACCTAGAGAAATCCCATGAGACGCTGGGAGGATAGCCACGGGGAATTTTTGCGGGGCGCGATCTGCCTCGGCAGAGAGGAGGGACCAGTCTGGTAGGGACAGAGACAGAGTCACACTGTAACCGTGGCCAAGACTGGCGGCTCACCAAAACCTATGTTTGTCCTTTCAGTCCTGGCACACAGTTAAACTATTTTCTACCCTCCCCTGACTCCTTTGCAGATGAAAGGGGCCACTTAACTGAGTGGTGGACAATGAAATGTGGGTGGAAGAGATGCATGCTACTTTCAGCCCCAGCTCCTAACATCTCCTAAGAGGTCTTTTGTATTATCTCTTTTGCTCAACACCCGGCTGGATGAAGTGGACCCAGCAGAGGACTCCAAGGCTTTAAAGAAGGACAAAGATATTAGATGGACGGATCTCCAGTCTCTGAATGGCTGTGGGGAGCTGAGCCTCTCCTCCCATCTCTCCTGTGGGCTGAGACCGTGGCCTGACTGAGCAATAAACCTGCACGCAGGCCACTGAGACTCTGAATGTTTGCCAAGCAGGTAGCTCTCCTGGTGCATGTGGTGGGTGTCCTGCCATGGCAAACCCAGGTGAAAAGGAGCAGGGAGACCTGGGCCACATGCAGCCCCCACAGTGAGGGCCCACGGAGGCTGCTGCACAGAGGCAGGGCCGCCTCTCGGCCTTATCAGTGTCTCTGGGCCCTTTGTCGCTGTTTCTCTGCAACCAGGAGGAGGTCCCCAGTGACCAGAGAGGCAGACACCTGGGCCAGGCCCTGCCTTGAGGGGAGGGATGGGGACTGTACTAGTCAGGTTTCTGCTCCAATACTGACGAGGAACTGTGGAGTTACAGTAGCTGTTGTATTTCTCACTCATGGTCCTGTTGACGAGGGTGGTGGCTCTCCTTGGGCCAAGGACTGTGTTCAAGCCTGCACTATGTGCCTCTCATCCCGGGTGGACAGCTTTATGGCAATTGCACATGCACGGCCCACCGAGCCAAAGCACACAGCACATGAAATCTGCACAGGAACACCCACCAACATCCCATTAATCAGAGTGAGTCAGTGGGCAGGAGGTGCTGACCGCAGACTGCGTGCAAGCCGAGGCCAAGTGTGAAGGGAGGAAGAACTATGCACAAGCCATACGACGGAGCATGGGCACCAGCTTTAGTGAGGCCCAGGCCTGTCGCGGTCCGTGCCCCAGGGCCTGTGGGCTGTGTGTGTTCAACTGAGTGATGCAAGAGGCCTCCGAGCTGCACGGACTGGCCAGGCTGTTTCGGGCAGTGGGAAGGGAATTGGCACCACAAGCCTTCATTTCTTGTCTCACTGCTGAGTGATCGCGGACCTTTGGCAAGTCTCTTCTCTCTGGGCCTCATTTTAATGATCTGGAACATGAGAGAGGTGGACAGGATGGTTTCTAATCTCCTTTCAAGCTTATCCCTCTGAAGATGCCAAGAAACCTAACTGCGATCCTAAGCCACGAGCTTTCGGATCCTATTGTCTTCCAGCCCGACAAACCCCCGTGCGCTGCCCCAGCACAGAATCTGGGAGAAGATGGTTTCTGCAGGGCCCTCCCCAGAGGAACAGTGGGGAGGAGAGAGCTGCTTGCAGGAAGATGCAAGTGTATTTCTCCGTGCTCTTCTAGAAGCCCTTAGATCAGGCTGCTCGGGGCCTGATAATTTTTCCATTAAGAGGAAATAATTTTCTGGGTCTGTTTTGGTTGTATTTATCTCCAGGTGACAGCGTCAGCCTCTGCAGCTGTGACATGCTGCCTGTCCCCAGGCCAGGCCTGTACTTATGAGGAGAGGAAGGGGGCAGAGGTCTCAGCGTCTCCCCGCGTGAGGGAAGGGGCCGGACAGCTGCAGTGATACGCTGGCGTCCATCTCCTATGACCCAGCCATGACCTCGGGTCCCTCCCTCTCCATTTTCTTCCCCCAAAAAGAAATGTAAACAACAACGCAACCATGGAGCCCGCCCCTTGCCATCTCCGCCCAGCCCCAGCAGCCTGCCTATCGCTCTTCTAAGCCCGCTTGACAATAGCCATTCATCAACAAAAAGAAAACAAAGTATGGAGAAGCAGAAACCAATCTACGGCCGCAATTTGACGTCAGACTTTGAAAAATGGACTGCGAGATGGTGGTGCGCAGAGTTCTTTCTGCTTCCCAGAGCAGGCGTGCGGCCGGGCACCTCCTGTCCCGACCCCTCACGGCCCCAGTTCAGCCTGGAGGCGACTACAGTCCAGAGAGCAGATTTGACTTTCACAGGTGACAGTGGGACGAGGAGGAGTGGGAGTCCTGTGGGAGTTGTGGCGAAGGAGAGCCCTCCCTTGTGCTGGGAGCCCGCCCACGCTGGGCGAGGGTCTCCTGGGGCTCAAGCCCAGCAGGGGGATGCTGGTGTCAGGCCATGCTGGGGTCTGGGTTCTGTGGAGCTGAGGTCTAAGGTCCTGGCTGAGGCAGGCCAGGAGAGGTTACTTGCAGGTAGAAGAGCTTTCCCAAGTTCAAGCATTCTCACAGGCATGACCCCACAGAGCAGAGCCGCTGAGGAAAGAGGTGGGACGATTCCAGAACCTTTGGGAGTCCCACGGCTTGTGGGTGACAGGCCTGGCTGGAACTGAGGTCTTTCTGGCTCCAGAGCTAACGGTCTTTCTCTTTGGGACACTTTGAAAAGGCAGGTGTCAGAGTCGTCACCAGAATATCACTAAATGCCTACTTTTCCAGAAGGGGGTGGGGGCGGTGGGGGCCCAAGCCAGGTGGAAGTGCCATGCCGTGCCAAGTCCCAGTGAAAACCATCAATCCTCAATGGGACCCCCTGGGAAGGAGCTGGGACGGCGATTGAGGGGGGATCAGAGGGCACGTTTTGCTTCTGGCTTTACCTGGAGAGGTAGCACCTGTTTGTTCCCTAGGCCAGGCCCCAGGCAGCCCCAGGACAAGGGAAACCTGGGAGGGATGGCAGCCGGCGCCCAGCTAATACTTGGGAACAAGTGTTGTTCCGTGTCCCAGGCGAGCTGCTCTCCTCCCCACCGTCTCTCCTCTTGGCATCAGCCCCCCCATGCTCCCTGAGGCCCCGGCTCTTGGCTCCCCAAGGGGCCCCCGCCCCCTCTGCCCTCGGCAGACTTCCCGGTCTCGTGGCCTGTTTCCCCGGGGCCTGCGCTCTGAGATGATCTGGCTAATCTGACAGGCTTAGGGAAGGCAGACTGCCTGGGTTCAAATTCGGGTTCCAGCTCCTATCAGCCGAATATCCCTGGGCAAGTTAATTAACCTCTCTTCGCTTCAGTTTCCTTATCTAAGACATGAGGACAATAATACTTGCTTCATAGGGTTATTGGGAATTTTAAATGAATTTCTGTGAAGGACTTAGCACAATGCCTGAAGGCTAATAAACATTCAATAAATGTTAGTTATTTTTAGTTTTTAAACCTATTCATGCTCCTGCCTTGGTGGAGTCTAATGACTCCCTCCAAAGTTAAAATAGATGTGTTTTTACAGAGACCTAATTGAGGAAAGGCCTTACCAGAAAGGTATGGAGATTTCAGTGCCAGTGCCTCCTTTGGGGGCGACCCCCTTTGTGGGTAGGGTCTTCCAACTAACCCCCCAGAGCGACATTGCAGGATCCAGGCGTGTATCACTAGGTGGGCCTTCTGATCTGTCTGCCAAGACCTTCATCTGAACCAGACTCACGGCCCGCAGCTGTAGCAGGGAGCAAGGGGCTTTTGAACCCCAGTCAGGTGATGGAGGGGCCCCAGGAGGGGGTGAGGTGGGAAAGGGCAGCTGGTGTCCACGGCTTGGGTACCAGCTCAGCAGGTGGGGTGGGACACATGTGGGCTTTGCAATCAGATGCCCAGGGTTCCAGAAACTCCCCACCCATCGCCATCTATTAAAGGTGTGCTCTTGGAGAAGGTGTGTAATTTCTCTGAACTTCTATTTCCTCACTGGGTCAGGATTGAAATAGATAATGTAGATAAAAAGCACTTGTCTAAATGATATGCTGAAGTATTACTATTTTCTTTGCATAGATTTTGTTTGAAGTCAAATAGCTTTAGAGTTGGTCAGTCTCACCTCTACACTCACCAACTTTGCGGCCTTGTTCTCGCCAGAGCGGCAGCTGTGCGGGAGCAGAGACTCCTAGGAGGACACTCAAGTGTGCCCGGAGGGAGGTGAGGGGTCATCGAGGAGACAGGCATCGCAGAGGCATCCTGGGGCAGGGCTGCGGGGCGTCAAGGCTGCTCGGGAAACGTCGGTGAAGGTGAGTCTGGGTTCACAGCAGCCCGGGAGCTGCTTCCCGGTTTTCTCTGGGGCGGTCCAGTTCTTGTCTCAGCGTTTCGGCCTTTCTCTGTCTGTGCACCTGCTCTGTTCTCTCTCTGTTCAGTTGGCTCACTCTGCTTACTCACCATTTCCACTCATCTATAGTTTTAACTTATTTGAGCCCATGGCCTCCCCAGCCCTGTCTTTGCACAAACTTTCTGCTCTTTTACCCATTACCGCCAATGGCAGTTTTCCTCTGAATGTCTGCTTAAACCCCAGAAGGAACCTGATCTTCTTTATTCCCCAGACCACAGGTCACTAGCCGCTCTACGGATCCGTTTCTCTTAGGTCCCATGCCTGCCCAGTCAGCAGAGGCTGGAGGAGGTGCTCACGGGCTCCTTAGGCGGTGAGGGTTTGGCGTGGGGCAGGTTGCCTTACAATAGGCTGTAGGTGGTCAGGAAGTGATCACCAATCCTAGGACATGCAGGTAAGTCACACTGTCTCAACAACAAACTCCAGGTTTTTATGCAGATTATTATGTAGATTAATGAGCCAGTTAGTGGAAGTGGGCAGGTAGATCTGACCCCTCCTCTCCATTCCCACAGCTGCTTTCTTAGTTCAGGCCCTTACCATCTCTCACGTGGACTAATCCCAAAGTCTTCCGCCTGGACCCTTGGCCTCCAATTTTGCCCCTCCCTCCACTGGATCAAGTCTGTTGTGTGCAGATCGCCATAGTAAGCTTTCTAAACTATCCGTTGGAAGAGCTACAGGATCAAGCGCTGGTGAGGATGTGATGAAACAGGCGTCTTACATTTTACTGACAGCACATGATGTTGCTGCAGTTTTAGGGGAAGGTAAGCTAGCAATATCTTTTGAAATTAAAAATACCGTAACCTTTGATTCCTCATTCCAGCTTTCGGCAATCTACCCTGTAGACGTAAAAGCACCCATATTTAGTACTACATGGGGAAAGGCTTTTGTAGCATTATTTTAGATGCGAACATAATTGTAAATACCCTGAATATCCAACAGTAAATGGTTGAATAAATTCTACTATCATACACTGGAAAATTACACACATATATTTTTTAAATGAGTTAAGTGGCATATGTATTGACTAGGAGGCATATCACCATATAAGAGAAGCCACTTGCTTAGTAAAGTGCATGATGTATTTTAAAAAAATCATTTAGTACAAACAGTGGCAAATAAATGCGTGTGCATGTTCACATTTGTTTGATAAACATGGAAACAGGTATGGAAAAATTATTGGGGCTGGGGCACTGTTTCTCAGTCTTAATAAGCATCAGAATCTCTTGAAGGGCTTATAGGAGACTGCCTTTCTTTTTTTTTTTTCAGTATTTTCGAGATAAAATTGACAGAGAACATTATATGCATTGCAGGTGTACGACGTAATGATTGATATGTATGTATTGCAAAATGATCGCTATAGTAAGTCTAGTTAACATCCATCACCATGATAGTTACAAACTTTCTTGTGATGAGGATTGTAAGGTCTGCTCTCCTAGCGACTTCCAAACATGCAGTAGAGCGTTAGGCACTCCACTCAGTGTGCACTTCTGACAAGCTCCCAGGTGATGCTAATGTCGTTGTTTCGGGGACCACACCTCGAGAACCACTGGTGTACAGGAGCAAGGGCAATGGGGTGGGAGAAATTTGGGCAGTTTCCTTTCTACTATTTATGCCGTTTCACTGATTTTAGGACACCTACGTGACTGTTACCAAGTTTGAAGAGGACCACAGTCAACGAGAGGGGAAAGATCCTAGGAAAGGAAAGGATGGCTGCTGAACCCGTGCGTCTCCGCCTCCTCACACCCTTTCGTGCTCCGTGCGGCCCACAGAGTAAAGTCCAAACTCCCCTGCGTGGCCGCAGGGCCCCTCGGGATGGGACCCCTGCCTTTCCCTCTTCGTGCCCGCTTCGCCTCCGGTGCTTGGCCAGGCCACCCATAGCCACGCAGAGCCGCCGGCCCTCTTGAATGTGCTCACGGCACCTCGCAGCCTGCAGCCGCCTTGCTGAGCTCCTCAGAGGCAGGGGCTGGCTGGCTTGTCTTTGGGTTCCCAGCATGAGGGCAATTCTGTGCAGATGGAGTAGGTGCTATTCTGCCTCAAACGTGGGGTAGAGTGGGCAGGTGTGGGTTGAGCGCCTGTGCTTCTCCTCGAGGCTCTTCAGCCCCTCCTCAATCTTCCTGAACTCAACCTGTGCAACTGGGTAAGGGCTTGGGGAGGATGGAGGGTGCCGGGAGGTCCCCGCAGGTGATTGCACGGGGGCTGTGCCATTATGCTAGTTTCCCTCTGGAGCAGAGTGTCTGTATGAACGCAGGGGTGCCTGTGGACGTGGGTATGTGGGCATGCACGTGCTTGTCTACAGGGCGAAGCCTCACATTCGTGTGGGGCTCTCCAGTTTAGAAAGTGTTTCATGTCCATTATCCCATGAAGTCCCCGTGAAACCCTGGGACTTCCACAGAGTATCGCTGTTTCCACGTTTTCTGCAGAAGATAAGCCTGGCGTGTGAGTGACTCGCTCAGGATGACGCCTTGAGGATGCCCACCAAGACGCGGAACAGTGGCGCCGCCCGGGTCTGTTTCTGGGCTCTGCAGATGGGCAGCCGGCAGGGACCCAATTCCGGTCCTCCTTCCTGGGACACCTCGGCCCCAGGGGAGGGCGCTGCTGCAGCACCCTCATGGCCCATCAGTCGGCCTGCCCCTCCTCAAACAGGCGTCGACCTCTGCGGTATAGGAGGTATGCGTCTGTCTTTGACCCTGGGTCCTGACAGAGCTTCTGATCTCTTCAGAATGTCCTGGGTGGCAGGTGTGTCTTTTGTGTGCTGGTGAGGTGCCCGCGGGCAGGGCACCCAGGCCAGATGGGGACTGGTCACCAGAGGGGCCCAAAAGCATGATTCGAGGGTCAGAGATTTCAGGCCCCGCCCCACCTCCAGCGAGAGGAGAGGAGCATTGATTGGCTTAATGACTGACGTGCCTGGGCGGTGAGGCCTCCCTAAACGGCCCTGCAGGCCTCAGTTTCCAGGTTGGTGAAAGCGGCCACGAGCCAGGAGCTGGGGTACATCCTGGTCCCCGGAGGTGGGAGCTCCTGGGCCGGGGACCCTGCAGACTGGCCCTATGTCCTGCTCGTCTGGCCGTTATCCAGAGCTTTACCACATCCTCTATAATAAACGGCAAATGTACGTAAGTGTTTCCTTAAGTTTTGTGAGCCAGAATGGCAGATTGCAGACCTGAGGAGGGGGTCATGGGGGCTCCTGACTTACAGCCCGTCAGGTGACAGCCCAGGGCTTAAGACTGCCTGTGAGGTGGGGGGCAGACCTGTGGGATGGACCCTTAACCTGCAGGGTCCACGCTGATCCCAGGTACTTAGCGTCAGACTGAGGTGAATTACAGGGCGCCAGCTGGTGTCTGGGCTTCATAAACACTATTGTCAGTTGCCCTCGCCCCCCTTGGAGTGGTCCTATCATCGCCCTCAGCTCCCTGGGCTCGGGAGGGACATGACCGCGGTCGCCACAAAGCAAACTGGTGGACGGGAAGGCTGAGGGCAGAAAAATCTCTGGGACCGCCTTCTGAGTGGCAGCTGCCTGGACCCCGAGCCTCGCCCACTCCCAGGGTGGGAAGCAGCCCCCCGGGAGTGTCTCCCGCCCTCAGAGCTGTGCCAGCAGCCCCTTGGCCTGGCTGGCTGCCCGAGACAGGATGACCGACCTCTGCCTGCCCAGCTGCTCCCGCTCTTACGGCCCAGCCCTGCTCCCGTCCAGGCCTTGCTGACCAAGGCTCTCCTGGCCAGCCTTTGGTCTGGCTCCTCTGAGCCGCTCCCCTTCCAGCCTGTGGCCTTGGGCTTCTGAGTCTGTCCCTGGAGAACAGTTTCAGCAAGGATCCTGCTAAGGCAGTTTGGGAGACCCCTCCCACTCCTGGTAGTGGACCTCCAGCCCTGCTTTCTGCAAGAATCACCCCGCCTCTGTCTCCTCTCAGTAACTGTCTGCACCCTGACCCCTTTCTCTCCTATTTCCCCAGGTCCTTGTGAAAGGACCAAACTAACGCCATGACAGGCCCCAGAAAGCCTCAGAAATCAGAGGGCCTGAGTTTCAGTTTCCCCGAAACCACCTGAAAGAATAGGAAAATTTTAAGTAAGCTCTGACCCTTGGCCTGAGTCATAAAAACCGGCCTGAACACAATGACACAATAGCTTGCAAACCCGTGCCTAGGTAATCCTCCTCAAAACTGATAGATTGTGAAGATAAAGCCCTGTGAGACCCTACTGTGAAGATAAAGCCCTGTGAGACCCTAATTGAAATATTTTTGCTATCGAATCATCAGCAGACCTCCTCCTCGCCTCCCCTGGTTATGGTCCCTTTTCCTTTAAAAACCTCCTGTAATTTCTGCTCGAGGTCGGACTCCTCTGCTCCTGCATGAGTTATGAGTCTTGACCCCAGCGCGCTGGTGGAATCAATAAACCTCTTGCTGTTTGCATCAAGACCGGTCTCTTGTGAGTATTTGGGTCGCCGTCCATCCCAGGGCTGAGCAGGGCCTGTTTTCTGGGCCTTACACTTGCAGGGTTTGGACTTGAGTCCCAGCTCTCCCCCCATTATGATAGTTCTGAATGAAGTCTTCCTCGTGTCAGGATAATATTTTCTTTAACACTGTGTCCACATCCTGAGCTCCGGCAGAGGCAGAGACAGGCTGAAGCCAGTGGGTCGTCTCACCCCTCCCCACCCCCGCCTGCCTTTGGTCCTCACTGGCACAGCACGGGGCAGCTGCTGCAGGAACACTGCAGGGCCTGCAGCCCAGGACCCACGAAGCCAGTGGGCAGGGCACGAATGAGCTGCCCCCAGAGCTCAGGCTGCCTCGGGGTGGGGTCTCCCTGGTGACGGAGCTCCAGTCTGCACAGTGAGTTGATTTGCCACATGCCCTAGTTCACAGCGACATCCCTCTGCTCTGCTTCCTTTTAAATGAAGCCTGACACTGGCGTCTCTCCTGGTAGGCAGAGACCCTTCCCGGTTCCCTTGGGCCATGCTGTTGTGCCCCAGTCGCGAGTCCCCGAGAGACCACCAAGGAGCTGATTCTGATGCAAACACAAAAGGGTCATTTATTTCAAGCTCGAGCTCGGACCCACAACCTTCACCGACGCAGCGAGCCTAGGGCAGACAAAGCTTTTATGCATTACAAGGTGCAGGAAGAAAGGAACTTGCACCTGGCATGCACTGGTTGGGGGATCCAAAAGCAAGCATGATTTGTATATTTTTCATTGCCTGAGTCCGGCTGGTACCAGGCTGCCGCTGATGTAGCATGAAAGGTATGTAGGTATGTTACCTTTGCTTCTCCTTTTATGGTAGGTCTAGGGGAACTATCTGGGGTGCGGGTCATACCTTTGCCTTTAATGGTCAGGTGGCCGGTTGTTGCTAGGGGAACTATCTAGGAGAACTAGGTCGGGGTTGAGGCCTCCTTCTTAAAATGGCCTTTTTAGAATAGAGTTTCTCTTGCTCTCACAATGCTCAGAGCAGGCCTTGGAAAGGGTCCTTCGTCTTTGTCCCCACTGGTCCTCACTGACAAAACCATTTAGTTATGTCTTCATGAACTATGCAGGGTGGCTGGTTCTGTTGCTTTCCTACCAGCTCTGGGAATAGGAAGCGAATCTCACTGAGGCTTCCAGCAAACAGCAATAAACTGCTCCCTCCAAACCCCTCTGCGCAGACCAGCCCCAATTCCCTGTAGCCTTTCTTCCCTCTCCGGGAAGGCCTGGCATAATCCATCCAGGAAACCAAGGGTGGAAGCCGTCTGCCTGTAACTTCTGCTTCAGGAAATGGCTGGTTACCTTCTTGAAGAGGAAGAGAAAATTGCTTCCAGAATAAAACTCAAATTAACATCTCAATAAATCATCCTGCCTTGTCTCTCCTCCCCAGGCAGATGTGAAGGTGTGTTTCTGTTGCCAAATGGGAGGAGCAGGCCTTGGAGCAGGGTGGATAGTTTTAACCAAAGGAGGAGTTTTAATGAAAAGTGGAGCATTACCTGTATTTTCCCCTCCAGGCATCCTGAAACACCAGCTGAGCAGGCCTCCCTGAAGGGGAAATGGGCTGGTGCACTTTCTGCAGAGAGCTTGGCTGAGGTTTAACGAGGCAGTGTTTGTTCATAGAATCTGAAATGCAGAAGGGGTCCAGAAGGAAAGGGTGAAAAATAATAAAATTGCTGAAATCACCTGCTGAGGCAGAGCATGCCCTGCCCACCTGCCTGTCCTGGGATGTGGGAGCCAGGACCTTGCTGCAGGGGAGCGAGTCCTGCAAGACCTTTTGGCGGTGTCATTTCTCTGTGCCTGTGTGCAGCGTGTGCACTTGGCCTGTGCTGGGTGCCCAGAGACCAGAGGGAGTGGCTGTGTGCCCACCCACCTCGAGTGCACCATGCTAATGAATGAGGCGCACAATGCCATTCCCCCACGGCCCCATGCTCAGATCACATCTCCATTAACACCCTCCTGCAGTTCATTGTGATTGGCATTGCTACAATAAACAGTAAATGAGTGAATAATAATTGGCCATCTATTTGAAAGTGTTACAGAGGTTGCCAGGGCAACCACACCTTTTATGAAGCTTTATTAAGCGGCAGCTGCAGGGAGGGAGGTAGAGGAGCTGGGCCTCCTGGGCGCCCCGCAGAGGGTCTGGCCTGCTCAGCGACCTTTCCCAGGAGCTCTTGAGACATGGGGGCCAGATCTGGGGGCACTGCTTTTTTTTTTTTTTTTAAAGCATGTACTTTCTCTGGGGTATTTGGGAGGAGTCTAATCTCCAACGAGAAATGAAAAGGTTTCTCTCCTGTCTTTTCCTTTCCGCAGGTCCTTAAAGAATGGGAATGGGGGCCCATGTTTTATTTTTGCCCTGAGCATTCCCCACCCCAGCCCCAAACAAAGGTAAAAATTAACATTAGAAAAAAGTAAAATTCATTTAGGGGTAAAAATTAAAACCATTTTATTTTAGAATGATGACTCAAGCCTTCCAGATAAGGTGCTCTTATCCTGTCTTTATTATTCCTCTGCCTCCCCACCCTCCATCAATGAATTCTAAATCCCTTAATGTGAGGAAAAGATTTTAATGTGAAACAACCTAGAATATCAGATCATTGTAATTCCTGTCTACCAGAAACAAACAGGACAGTCTCATTCTCAAGCGCGAGACTAGAAGACACATTTCTGCATCCTGGGGCGATATCATTTCTCTCTCTCTCTCTCTCTCTCTCTCTCTCTCTCTCTCACACACACACACACACACACACACAGAGTCAGGACCGTCCTCTCCTTGTGGGTTTGCCTTGCTGAATTCTGATCTCAACATTAGTGGGTACGTCCTAGTTGTCGAAGGACTGAACGTAAAGGGCCAACGAGAGAGCCAGAAACAGCCCCCTTCGTTTCTGTGCAGTTGGAAACAAGTAGCTGATTATTACACCTGCTCCAGCTCTGTGGCCTGAGAAGAGTCAGGCTTGGAAATGTTCACCTCCAGTCAGGGAAATATTGATTTTTTTTTCCCCTACAAAAGGTATATGTTATATGGTCTGCAGTTTGTTTCAAAATTCGTCAGTACCTTATGTAGAGTGTGAGTAGAGTTGCCCAACTTAGCAAACAAAAATACAGAACACAGAGTGAAATGTGTATTTCAGATAAGTACTGAATAATTTCCCAGTACAGGTATGTCCCAAATATATGTATGTCCTCTGGCAACCCTGATGGGGAGGCTCCACTGAGATCCACAGTCTAGGAGAAGATCGGTTACCATGTGAAGAATCCTAATGGGAATGCATACTTCAGGGCCGCTCAGTTCCCGTTTGAAAGGCTCCAAGCAGAAGCCACACACTCTGGGTAGCCACTGCAAGACTTTCTCATCTCCCATCAACACCAGAGGCTTTGCTGATTAGTATAGTAGATGCTAGAAAGGGTTTTCTTGGGTGAAACAAGTAAAAGTTTAAAATATGTAAGGTGGCCAGCATATCATAAAGGAGCTCACACTGCCCTGCATGGGAAAGGAATATAAATTTACCAGGTTCCAACAGCATATGCTCTTTGGGATGGTGTCCTAAAATTTTTTTTAAAGCTCTATTTATAGCCAAAAATCAGAGAGTTTCAAAGCCTGACTCCTACCGTGCCATTAGAATATTGCCACGTCTTTATCCAGCTTGCTGTCACATGGCCTCAAAGGTCAGAGGCTGGAACTCCATTTAGTTTATCAAATAGGCTATTTGTTTGAGGCCAGCTTGCTAATGAATATTTGCATTCATGAGAGAATCCAGCCTCCAACATGTTTTTATTGTAGCATGCCACCTGGGAATGAGAGCAGGGCCCTCGGTTCTCTGCAGAAGGTACCGGTTGGTTCAGTCTGGTTCCTACCAGAAGAGGACCTCGCGGTAGCCTAGGCAAAGCTTTGGCTCTCAGAAGAGTGTGAATAAGAAGAAATGGAGGATCTGAGAGAAGCAGAAAGTGCTGAAAGGACTAGTGGAGCAAAGACAATGGATTCCTTGGGGGCAAAAATTACATTCCTGGGAATGTTTTCTGTTTCTTTGAAGTTACCATTTTACACACTTGCCAATGTACAATTCAGTGGCATTAAGTACATGTGTGCCAAGAACCACCCCAATATGCGTCCTCAGAACGTTTTCTTCCCAAACCAAGACTGCGCCCATGAGGCAAACACCGCCCAGCCCCTCTCCAGCACCTGGCGGCCACAGCCCCGCTTTCTGTCTCTGTGATTTTGCCTGACCCAGGTGCCTTGTGTAAGGGCAGTCACACAATATTTGTCCTTTTCTGTCTGGTTTAACGTTTTTGAGTTTCATCGTGTCGTTGCCAGTGTCAGAGCGTGCTTTCTAGGACTGGATGACGCTCCTTCGCGCGCAGAGACCACATCTTGTAATCCATTTTCCCACTGATGGACATTTGGTCAGGGAATCTTTTCCAGCAGTGAGTATTGGGTTTGGGGTCAGAAGACACACCTGAGCCCTACCATTCCTGTGTGACCTTGGGCAGGTCGCTCAGCTTCTCTGAGTTCCATTTTCTTTATCTTTAAATGCATACACATGCCTTTCTTATTATGCTTAGACTTCTGTTGTGAAAATCAGGTAATGTATTAAGGAACCTTATAAAGCAAAGGACCGTGTTGGGTACTATTTTGGCTTTTAATCCTTGTTATGGGTACCAGAAAATAAACCTTTTCCAGTTTATTCTCATGCTGGTGATTTCTTCTCAAGGTTTTGCCTGTTTCCCAAACACCATTGAATACAAATTCCTTGAGGCTTAGTATCTTTGTAGCTCCATTTATTACAAAACTTTGAAACATTTAGAGGTAAATTTAATTAGTAAAAGTGTAATTACTGCCTGGATAAACTAGACTTTAAATTTTAATATGCCAAAGAGGATCATTTTATGAGCAGAACAAGCTCTACGTTATCCATTTTTAATGCTCCTAAACTCACACAGTGACAGGCAATCTGTAAAAGACACTAAAAATATGATGGCATTCACTTTCACATTCCCCCCAAAATCTCCACACTGTCCTCAGCCAGAGCAACAAACCCATTTTATGCAATGGCTTCAACAGGTCCAGATATTTTGCGTGTTTAATCACTCCCATTTTTTTCTAGGTTAACTCGGTCCAACGTGGCTAACTGAAGAAAGGAGCTATGCGGCGTTAGGGTGCCGAGTTCGAAGGAAGAGGAGGGGAAACATTCCCAAAGAAGCTGCCCTTGGAGCCTGAGCTGCTCCCCTGCAGGTGGGGCCCAGCCGGGCCTGTTCTCAGCGCTGGGCCTGGAGGTGAGCGGTTGCCTCCATCAGAGGGCGCAGGGCTCAGCTCTGGCGGACGAGCAGGGTGCAGTGGCACGGGGCAGGTGTGGGGTGGTTGCCTCTGGTCTTCTAGGAGGCCAGGAGACTGCAGGAGCCTCTGTTTCCCAGCCGATTCCCAGGCCCTGGCACTTGCTGGTGACAGCCTTGTGCCTGTGCCAGACGCAAGGGAAAGGAAGGATGAAGCATGTGCCCCGCAAGCAGCCTCACCCAGCCCATCCACGCTGATTTGCAGCTGGGCTTCCAGCCCACGGGAGACATGAGCATGCGCGCCAGCCAAGTTCTCTCACCTGTGGGTTTCCAGACACTTGGAGGGCCAGTAATTACCCAGTAATTACCCTGTTTATTGCCTCATTACAGGTGACCACCTTTTGGCAGGCATTTCCCTGAGAAGGTCTCTTCCCAGGTAGGGTTTCTGGGCGCTGGGAGGGAGCAGGCGGGCAGGCAGGCCCTGCTGGGGCAGCAGGCTGAATTGCACTCGCCGTTTCCCCCTCACCCCACCCCAGCCGGCTGCCTGGCCCTGCTCCAAGCCTTTGGCCTCTGCTGGCACTTACTGCTCGTGTCAGGTGGGTCACATCAGAACGACTCCTGCCCATTTAACGGTCTCTCTCAAGCCTCCTGTCTCCATCACAATGCAAGCGCCCCCCAGGAGTGTCCTTCGCATCTGGTCCTCTGCCTGGGTTTCCCTGGTCCCCCCACACTGGGGTTTCAGGAGCTTGGTGCGGAGGGCCAGCTGGTGTTCTATGGGCTCCACACACCGTGACACCTCCTGGCTCCGACAGCTTCACGTCTCACCCTGGGCGCTGGGCGAGCGACGCTGCACTCAGCTCACAGTCCAGAGAGCAGCGCTTCCAAGCTTGCGGGCCAGGGAGTGGGGGGTTAGGACAGAGGAGCCAGATATGCCAGGGCTTCTGTCTTCCAAGCAAGCTGCAGGTAAATTTGAGTCGGGCAGAGGAGAATGGGACTGGAAAAAAGAAGTTGGGAATTTTTTTTTTACAGAATGCAAATGAGTAAATCCTCTCTCTGGGTGGGGTGGGAACTGGTGTGGCTTCATGGCCAATAGCTCTGCAGGGACCTTGGGGATCGTCTGACCTGTCCCCTTACCTTACAGAGATCATGCTGTTTAATCGTGGCTTGCGAAGGATCCTGGAGCGCTCAGTGGCCGAAATAAGTGTTTCTCTGAATGCTCCAAGATCCCCCACCTTCAGCTTTTTCTCGCACTGAGCCTGGGGCACCAGACGCCTACCGTCGCATGTCCCCCTGGCCTAAGGACATTACCCCGGGCCCCTGCCCCCGCCTCCCGAAGCGTCTCCGGGCTTCCACGCTTCCAGGAGGACCAGTCTCGCTGACCAAAGGCACTCCTCACCCCCAGCCGGAGGTAAATTTCGGCCAGGCCCGCTCCTGACAGCAGTCTCAGGCCTGAAGGGGCCCAGGCATGGAGGGGCAGGCTCCTGTTTGCACATGCTCTGCTCTCATGAGCAGGGTGGGCCTGGGTGCCTGATCTTAGCGTCTGCAGCGTCGTCTCTGTAGGAGACTCGTTGCTAAGTTACTGCAGCCCCTTCTGCACAGCATCCAGGGCTGAGGAAGGGGAGGTGCACAGATGGCATCGGGGTCTTGTGCAAGCGGTGTTCAAGGCCTTGGGCTGGAAGCCTTTGTTTAGGAGGAAGCTTTTATTCCATCCCTCCCTCCCTCCGTCCCCCTATCCCTCCATCACTTCCTTAACCCTTCCTCCCTCCCTCCTTCCATCCTCCACCCCTCTATCCCTCCCCATCCCTCCATCCTTTCCTCCATCCATCCCCACATCTCTCCCTCCCTCCACCTCTCCACCCCTCCATCCTCCATCCCTCCATCCCTCCTTCTAATGAATATTCATTGAACACTTCCTACATGCCAGGCTCCCTGCCAGGTATTGAAGATGCTGGAGGACGCCTGCCTCTCCAGTCTTATCTGGCAGCTCACTTCACTCTGAAAAATAAGTGCCAGCTCCCTGACATAATGACAATATGGGACACTATACAGTGACTGCTGTGAGCCAGGCACTATTCTAAGAGCTCAATATATATCTAATTATTTGATCCTCATAACTACACCATGTATTATCATTCCCATTTTACTGAGGACACTGAGGCGCAGAGATGGCCAACAGCTAGTCAGTGGCAGAGCCAGGATTAAACCAGGTGCAACCGTTCCTAAGTCTTTCCTTTCAGCCATAAACTCTACTGTTGTAATTTGTCTTTATCCAGAGCAATGGAAATGTAACAGAGGGTTTGAAGCAGGAGCTTAACACAATCAGAAGGATTTTCAAAACTTACACTGAGTGTGAAAGTGAATTGGATCAGGGCAAGAGTGGGTGAAGCTGGGCCTGTAAAGAGGCCTTTGCAGGGGTCCAGGTGAGAGATTATGGAGAATTAAACCACAGTGGGAAGGGATTGGGTTGGGATTGGGAAGAAATGCACTGATAAAAAATCATGTAAATGCTTATGGACTTGGTTTAAATTTCTTATTTTCCAGTGTCTGCTTTCAACTATGCTCCTTTTCTACCCCTTGGCACTCGGACAAAGTCTTTAATTTTATGGTCACCTTTGGTATTTGGCAAACATGACCCAGTTAAGTTTAAAATTCAAGTCCCAAATCATACTCAGACCCCATGTGCTCCACCTTCCCCAACTGGAGCCAGTCTTGGATCTGGACTGGAAATGACGTCTGGTCTTGTCTTCATGCTCTTCCACCTTCAGGGCCTCTGTGGGAGGTGGTGAGTTTGGGCTGATGAGGGGCAGCTGCCGCCGCCTCCTCCCTCATCTGGGGCTGCTCTGTCTGTGTTTAAGTGGAGAGAGGAGGTGGAGCGCCGTTAGACCAGAAGACGCCTTTCTGAGAATAGTCCTTTACCCATGAAACAGTCAATAAATATGTGCAGAATAAATGAATGGACACAGAAAAATTAGAAAATGACTAAATGAATTTATGATCTTGTCGGTAATGTGGTAACATCTGGTCTAAATAGGGTGGGCACTATGTGTGTGTGTGTGTGTGTGTGTGTGCGTGTGCATGTGTGCACATGTGCATAGATAGGGGGACAAGCCCAGGCACTTATCTTCGTTCTTTGATCCATTCAGTATCCAGCACAATAGTAGACATTAGAGGTGACTTTCATAGTGTTGATTCTGGCATTCGTTCTCCATGGTCCAACCCAGTTCTCCAATTTCAACTCCCATGCACAGTATTTCTGCCTCAGTAAAACCCGTTACTTTCCAGTATGTTTGGTATCTTGTTTTGACATTGCCTGTGTGTGGGGTCAGACGTGAGGCATCTCCCAAGAATCTATAGATAAGGGAACTAGGATCATGTGATGAGAATTAAACTTTTAAGATCTATACAGAGCAGAGATGTGCAAAGTCACCTTCAGGAGACAGGATGGGTCCCTGGGTGGCCAGCTCTGGCAGTTACCTGAATGAATGTATTAATGCACCCGCGGGAAGCATGTGGTAATCAGAAGTGACGCTGCTCAGCCATAAGATGTAAAGAAAAGAGTCACAGGGCGACGGCCATGCAGAGGAGACCACGCTGGGGCCAACAGGCAGGCATAATTACCACCAGCCCTGGCGCAGTGATGGAAGTGGGCAGCGTGGCCGCTGTGTGTCAAGGATCTCCATGTCGCTGGCCAGACTCTCTTGGGGAGAGAGACGCATCGGTTCAACCGAGAGTGATGCCATTGTGTATTAAATTTATGTAACTCTTTTGTTTCCGTTATTTAGATAATGCTCCATGCATGTACTGCAGAGTAAGAACTCAGCAAATATGAGCTATTATTATTATCTGCTTATGAGTTGGCTTTCTACCCAAGAAAAGGGTGTACTAGTCAAACAAACAGAACTACTCTGTCTGGGGACAATATAGTTCTTGATAAAAATAATAATAAACTGGCATTCCAAGTTTATTTATGCTAAATGTTAATATCAGATAGTCTCTGAAATATGACTCCTGTTGGCGAGCCAAGAAGATCAAGTGCTCCAGGCTGCAAGGCTGACAGTCAAACCCGGGTTGGGGTGAGCTCTTGAAGGGCATGGGTGCTTTGCTGAGCAGCTGCTTGGACACTGCCGGCTTGGGGTGAAGCCAGTCTGTGTCTGACCCCCGGCCAGCCCGGCTTCCTTCTCTGATCCAAAGCCCAGCCTTGCTAGAAGGCTCAGCTTCGCCATGCTCCCGGGCGAAGCCAACACTGTGAACTCTCTCACCTGAGTTCCTACTCCCCTGCTCTCTGCACCCCATGCGGCATCACTGGAGCGAGGAAGTGAACCAAGAGGTAAACACATGGGCTCAAGAGTTACAGGCTCTGGGGTTGACTAGCTGCGTAATCTGGGGCAAGCTGCTTAACGTCTCCCTGCTTCAGTTTCCTTCTCTGTAAAGTGGGACGAATACAGCGCCACCCCCATGGGGGTATGGCAGGGCTTCAGGAGCAAAGCACATGAAGCCCTTGGCATGTGCCTAGTACATAGTGAGCGCTCGGCAGTATTAGTCACTGTTGCCCATTGCTGCTTACCCTTCTCAGCACGGCCCCGTCTTTGCAACTCCTTTGTGAGCGCCTTACAGTCAAGACTATGTATGAGCTTCGGCCCCTGCATTTGTAACATGGGAATAGTAATTACCATGTCATAGGAGATTGGGCAAATGAGTTAGGCATTGAGCATGAAGAGCCAGTCGGTAACTGTACATAGAGGTGTTCAAAGAGCCTTTTTGTTATTATAATTTAGCATCATCATGCATCTGCGGGCCCTCTGCTTGCGTCGGCTTTGCACATAGTTGGCTTTAGATGTGTGCGTGATTGTGTGGTGACAGCAGGGCCTTTCACCCGGTGACAGATGAATCAGATCTTGTCATTCACTCCTTCATTAATTCATTCACATATACACACATATACATACACTGTGCATGATATATCTGCATGTAGTTAGCAGAGAACAGGCCTTACTCATAATTTAGTCTTCAGCATCTAGCAGCTGCTCAAGGACCAAATGACTAAAATGCTTGGTGGCCTCTAAGCCTTAAGCTCCTTTTCCAATGCTGTGGTTGGGGGTTGCTCTAATCCACTTGCTCTCTTGCTCTAGGTCCCTGCTATGACCGGGAGACTACCTGGGAGCAAAGGTGTCGCTTTGGAGCCAAGAAAGATCAAAACAACCTCAGCCCTTCATACAGAGCCCAGCACAGAGCACCCGCGTGGCAGCTCTCCCTATTAAACACCTGTGCGGGCAGCGCGTACCCACAGGGCCAGCACGGCAGGAACAGAGGGGTCTGGCTAGTGGTCACTGCAGATCCCTCGAAGATAAAGCTTCCTGTCCTTTTCTTCTGGAAACCTGGGGAGCTGTTTCTGTCTTTCCCTTTGCTCCTGGCTGGGAGGCAGGTGAGCATGGCCTTGATCTCCTGAACCCTCTGAATTGCAGACATTATGAGTGATGAGGGACAAGGTGGAATTTTAGGACTACGAGAAGAACCATATACGCATCTTAAGCAAAAGATCGTTACCAATAAACACACACATGCGCTCTTCCAAAGCTGAATTTGTGTTTTCCTCTCAAGGGCCCCAGAAAATCAGCAAGCCGCCCACATAGCTGAGAACAGCCAGGCAGCCCTTCCTGACCTCAGATTACTGCTAATGATAAGAGCTGAAAGACCAGCTCTGTGCATGGGAGGGAGGAACTAGAACCCCTGAGGTCAGCGATGTGCTTCATCTTTTGGGATTTTCCATAATAGATTTATTTTTAGCAAGAAGAGATTTAAAACCCCAGCAACTTAGTACAACTTGTTTGCTTAAAACAAGTTGCTTCTCAAGAGTGAATTGAGGGTTTGACAATTCTCCTCTCAACCATCACTTTTACAGGAATCACCAGGGGCCCTGGCCCCCGTGAGTAAGCTCCTAGGGAACCCTCTGAAAGATGAGGCACATCCTGCTCCTATGAGTCCCTCAACTGCTAATTGGCCCCCTTTTGCCTTCCTGTTTTATTGAGATATAATTGCATATAATGCTGTGTAAATTTAAGGTGTACAGCATAGTGACTTGGCATAAATATACTGTGAAACGATGGCTACAATCAGTTTAGTTAACATCCATCCATCAACTCATATAGTCACACAAAAAATTTTCCCTTGTGATTAGAACTTTTAGGATCTATTTTCTTCCTAACTTTCAAATCCACCATCGAGTAGTGTCAACTCATAGTCACCATGCTGTACATTATAGTCCCAGTACTTATTTATCTTAAAACTGGAAGTTTGTACCTTCTGACCACCTTCATCCCAGTTTCCCCTTACCCACACCTCTGGCCACGGCCAGTCCGGTCTCTTTTTCTATGAGTTTGGGTAGTTTAGAGTCCACATGTGAGTGAGATCACGTGGTATTTGTCTTTCTCTGACTTATTTCATTTAGCAGAATGCCTTCAAGGTCCGTCCATGTCATTGCTTCTTTAATAAACTGAGGACGTCTCGGGCCTTGCTTCCCAAAGAGTGTTCTGTGGATCAGCAGTCCCAGAAGTTGTGGGTCCTGGAGAAAACACTATGTCATTCCAGGGCCTGGGAAACCATGCCCACTCTTCTCCTTGGTTCACTCTGGCCCAGCCAGCCCCTTGTTCTTCCTCATGTCACGCAGCCCTGCCCCAGGGCCTTTGCAGTTACTGCTCCTTCTCGCCGGCGTGTTCTCCCTCAGATATCTGCTTGGTATCTTCAGCTTCATCTCCAACTTTACCTCTTTACTCAAAATCACCTTTTCAGTGAGGTCTTCACAAGACATATTTATATCCACCTCTCTGCTTTACTATTTTTTCCTTTGCACCCACCACTCACTGCAGCAAATCACATCACTTTCTGCTCTGCAGTTAGGATGGCTGAGTTCCATCCTAAGGGTCCCTGCGGCAGTGGGAAATAAACATGGCACATTGTTCACTGGCTTCCCAGGCTTCCACAGAAAGTAACCCTGCTTGGGCTCATAGTCACTGGCTCAGACAAATCTCATGGCTACATTCTCACTTCAGAAGGAAGAAGAAAGTGCATCGCTGTGTGTCAAGGAACTGGGGTGTCTGTCAGTGGTTCTGATGACCGCCGTACCGTTTAACCGCCCTCAGAGGCTTTCTGTGGCTTACGGGATTAATTCCAAATTCCCTTACAGAATTTAGAGATCTCTGCATGATCTGGCCCATGCTTACCTCTCTGAGATTTGCATCTCAGCTTAGAGGTCATTTCTTCTGGGAAGCCCTCCCTAATCCATCTGTCAGTGAGGGGATCTTTACCCCATGTGCTTCCATAAACCCAGAACTTCTCAGCACATCATTCATTACTTGACTGTATCTCCTCCTAGAATTTTTTCTGATAATCCATCACTTAACCCTAAAGTCAATCCAGTTGTTCATGACCAGTTCTTCAAAAATTGAAACAGAACAGAATAGGACACATAATACTACATCCTATGTAGTAGAGGTTAGTAATACTCTGTGAAACTTTTGTCAGTGTGTGTGTGTGTGTGTGTGTATATTGGTCCTGCGTGTTGGGGTGACTTGTAAAATGTATGTCTTAATCTGGCTTGTGGTGAAGCCACAACCCCCCTAGGATTGTAATTCCATGGGGCCTGGGACATCTGCGTCATTTACCCTGAACCACCAGTGTCTAGCTCAGTGCCTAGCACAAAGGGCCCTCAAAGATTGATGAATGAATTCACAGTGACCTGAGTTATCAGTGGCGTTAATTGGAAGCAGTGTGGAAGGCTTGGGCTGGGTGTTCACAGTCACACTGAGAAGATGCCTGCTTAGGTGTCCAATGCTGAGACTCCCCTCACTTCCGAGCGGGGCTGGAGGGGCATGGCTGGTCCTCTGGGCCTCCTTAAACCCAGTACCACCCTTATGCAGGGGCCAGTAGGATACTATTAGGCTGTACGTGAATTACTATCCAGAGCCAGAAAAACAAGGGTTCAAGTCCTGTCTTATTACTTACCGGTTGCATGACTGAAGGCAAGGTCCTCTCTGAGCCTGTTTCTTCCTTTGTAAGGTAGAGGAACTATTATCTTCCTTTCCAAGTTGATGTAAGGATTAAAGAGACTATTTATTATCCATGTCTGGCAATGTAGACATGTAACAAACCAGGGCTATTTATCGTTATTATTATCACACTGACTTTTTAAAGTACTTGAAATCCCTCAGTCAGTAACTCCTTTGAGTTAAGGCATCGTTCACAACAAAAATGTTCTAGTTTCCCTGGGAGGGGTAAGGATCTGAAGTCATCATCATCTTCAGTATCTTTTTGCATCTTTACAGTATGAATAACTATGTTTTTTCAGTGTAGGGTCAGCTGGCTTTGATAAGAGAGGAGAAATGGAATCAGACCAAAGAAGCCTGGGGGAGGGGGATGTAGCCAGAGGACATGGCGGGGGTGGGTCTAGAATAAAATGTTTTATCCCTCATAATGTTCCATTTCTGCCGCAAGAGTCTAGTGGGGGTGGTGATGCAACTCTTTGGCTCAGTTTCCCCATTTAATATGTATCCTTTTCAGCAGGGTCTGCAGCATAATTTCCAGGGATGGGTTCAAAGTGAAGGTGTGGGGCTTCTTACTCAAAAAGAAGGAAGAAAGCTTTTTCCTTTCTCTGGAAGAGAGAAACGTTTTTTTATTTGGTGTTTACTGTATGCTTGCTTGGGTACATGACACTTGGGACAAATACAGACCTTCCCAGGCGGCCTGGGTCGAAGCCTGTGACTTGTGTGTAGAGCGCACTAGCTGACCCTCCCACACCTGCAGCCTGAGGAGAGCAGGCTGCTGGGAACCTGTCTTGGGGGAGTCAGGACCACAGAGCTGATGCTCCAAGCCCCGGTGCCTGCCCTGCGGTCCTGCTAAACGTACAAAACCCAAGGTCAAAGACAAAATTATGAAGAATTTCAAGATGACAACTACAGAGCTTTAAACCCCAGCTGCGGGGCTCCCTTCTGAGCACAGATCCCTGTGTGATGGCCACGGTCACACGACCCCCAGGAAGCCAGCCCTGCCTTCCGGCCTGCTGAGGGCTGCTTCTGTGATCCTCCTGTCCCTGGCCAGCCTCGGTCGGCCTCTGACCTCCTCCAAGCTCCCGTCTGCATCACAGACACCCCTGGTCCTGAGATGCTGATGCTACGGGCTGCCCCTGCCCCTGTCCAGCTCTCCCTAAGGGGTCCCTAGTACGGTGACTGTCTTTCCCCACCTGTGCAGCCTCATGGACGGGGCAGCTGGGAACTGGAGCCTAAAGAGAGGAGAATGTTTTCTCTCCCAGTATGCCTGGACTCCGCCCCCAGTTCTCGTCAAGAAGGCTCCCAGAGTGAAAAACACCCCTTTGTGCAGGGTAGTTAGTGATCACCTGCCCTTTGCAGGAAAATGATGTAACCTTTCCACCCTGACAGCCGCGGACCCCCTGTCCGCCTCGGCTGGAAGCGACCTGGAGTTGAGAATGGCAGCCGGAGCTGGGAAGTGTTCGCAGTGGCAGGCTGGCTGCCCGCTGCTCTTCTGGCTTCCCTTGTTCCCCAGGGAGGCACAGCCCTTTGACAGGACAGAGCAGGGTGGAGGACAAGAGCCGGTACACGGAGGCCTCTCACCGAGGCTCAGCCCACTGTGCGAAGAAAGCACGAAGACAACACAGCAGAGGAAAGGGATCCGGGACTCCCAGGCCTGGGTTCAGCTCCTGACGAGACATTTTCAAACTGTGACATTGACTCTGTTTCCTAATCTGCAGAATGTGTATAAAAATAATTTCTGCTTTGTACCATTGATGTGAGGAGCAAATGAATGAGTGTGCCCAGCAAGTGCTTCCCAGGAAGCTGTAAGAATACTTTCTGGCTCCTGGGAGGCGACACAGAAAAATATCACAGTTCATGATTGCAATTCTGGTTTGGGGTATTATGGCACCATGACACTCAGCCATTTTTAAGTACAAAAATGCTGGTATTTTTGTTGGTGCAAAATGCTGTTATTTTTATAATAGTAAAATAATAGGATTTAACTATTATAACATATAATCCTATGCTATTATATACTAGTATAATGTTTATATGATGTAAACAAAATTTAAAGTAGATTATTATTACATTCTAATATTACTGAATAGTGTTATTCCAAAAGTTTTAAAAATGTGAAATCAGAATTATTCACATCTTGAGACATCCTGGGAGGGATTTGCTGCATTAAAAACTTCTAATCAAAAAAAGTATTACTTAGAAAGCATTTTGATGATATCCTTCCTCCATTTAAAACCTTCCACAGCATCTTATTTTCATTTTTATTCCCATTTCCTAGTATCACTGTGAATTTGGGCATTATTGCGTATGTTTAATAATGATTTGTATTTTCTCCACAACCACTTTGGATCTCAGTCTGCTACCGATGTCACTGAAGGAGTGGCATTGGAATCAGGGCGTGACAGGCAAGACTAGGAAAAGCAGAGGAGGTGGATGGCAGGGGATCGGGGCAGAAGAGGGGGAGAGGGTCCCCTCCTTCCTCCTTGAACCCACCCTCCCTGTCTTCCACCTTCCTGAGTGGGGTTTTCTCTGCTCCCCTTCCCTTTAACCCACCAAGTCAAATGTGTCCTCTTGGTGACTAGGACCCTCAGCCCTGGAACTGACTCCATTCTGGTGGAACAGCATCTAAGGATTAACTCATTGCTCTAAAATTCCAGTTTTCGATATCAGGAGGATTAAAGGTGTTATTTGACTTTAATATTGCCGTCACTACGGGTAAAATATGGAAATTTGGTGTCAAATAACTGCCATTCTTGTAACCCTAGCAAATCGCATCACCTTTCCGAGTCTCAGTCTCCTTATCTTTAAAATGGGCATTACATGACATTGACCTGTTGTCAGAAGTAGACGCGACCATCCTGAAGGGTTTGCAGTGTGCCCGGCACCTGGTCGGAGCTCAGGGAAGGTAGGCTCTCCTTCTCACCTACTGCTGGCCTCCACTCTCCCACCCTGGCCCCGAGAATCTTCTAATGAGATGTCCGCCCCCAGACAATGTTTAATCACTCAGTCTAACATTTCAATTACACAGTGCTCATGGTAATGGCTGCTGCAGTGGTGAACTGAATTCTCTGAATAACTGTTTCTGAGAAAACCCCTTTGTCTTTGCCTGCACAGTCACGCATCTTTGTAAAGGAGAGTAGGATCTGTTTTCCCGCCTTAGCAAATAGGGCTAGAAACCAAATAGGCCACCTGTCTCCCGACACCTCCGTGGCCCTGCAAACGCTGTGCACCCCTGAACAGCAAGGGGAGAGGAAGGGACTGAGCATATCCCACCTTGCCGATGGATTCCAGGCCAAAACCTGCACGTGCTTGTTAGCTTACCAGGTCCCTCTGTCTTGCGAAAACTGAGAACCAAATGCGTCTGGGTGTGTGGTGGGAGGGAGTGGGGAAGGGAGCTTGCATGCTGAATTCTTAAACCATTCAAAGGATTTCTGGTTCGCCGTGGCTGGTCTGGTTATCCCAGGATTTCCTTTAGCCTGGGGTCTTTGAGAAGTCTGTCCAGACGGCACCTGGCTCCTCTCTCCAGGCCAGCCTCTCGGAGGGGCTGCCAACTCGCAGCCCTGTTGCTGGGGACGGAGGGGCAGGGAGGGCCGTGGGCTTCGGGAAGCCCCTTGGATGCTGCCCAACAGCGAGGGACTCGCTCGGGGTGATCGACCAGCACCGGCTGTTGTGGTTCTGGCTCACACGCATTTTCGTCCCACATCTTTCCTCAGGACAGTCCCCAGTTTACAGGGGAAGGATGTGGGGTTCAGATGCTAAATGATGTGTCCGAGGGGAGCCAGTGAGAGTGGGCTGTCCTGAGTGGGCAGACTTTCCAGGGCTGCCTCCTTGTTACTTTGCAAATATATCATTTGAAATATGTTTGCATCATTCCCAGCTCAGTAAGAACAACTTCAAATACAATGAGTTTTGTCCTAACATCTAAGCGATATCAAGCAGACAGACGTGTGTGTGCACGTGCAGGGGAGCAGTTCCCTGAGTGAGGCTCCGGCTGGCGGAAGAGAGACACCCCAGCTTTGCGAGTGCCAGGTCATCGCATTTGACCCCTGCACCCTGATAACTCAGATATAATCATCCCCATCTTATAGATGACCAGACAGCGGCTCAGAGAGAGTGAGTAATTCCCTAAGGTCATAGAGCCGGGAACACTGAGGCCAGGCTGAGCTTCTCCTCTCTCAAGACTCCCCTTTTCCACTCCTCTTTGCGGCCTCCCGAGGGTATGTAAAAGGGATGGTTAAGATCTCACAGTGATGTGGGGAGGAGGAGCCACATTCAAAGTGGTCTCAGTTGCCCAAGGCCTTGGTAGCCATGGAAAAACTATGGTTCCCACAGATGTTCCCCAAACATGCTGGGGGTGTGGGAGCTTAGTATGGACATTTTTGGTAAGACACAAAGAAGAAAAATGGCAACTGCCACATGCAGCAACCATACCCAGGCTCAGTCTCAGAAACAGAGGCCTTCCAGAAGCTCAGAGGCCCTGTGTCCCAGGCATTTCCGGAGCTGTGAGCAGGGCTGGCCCTCCCCTGTGTTTACTGTTGTCCCAGAGGTGACCCAGAGGAATCTGGGCGTGGGCTCTGAATCCTGCACCGCTACGAGGGTGCTCTGTACAAGCCAAGGGGCAGTTGTGGCTCCGGGTCAGGGAGGGACAGCCTCCTGACAGTTTCCATCCTAGAGCCTGTTGGTAGCAAACTGGGGCTCCTGCATCACAAGGTATTGACCGTCCCAAGATGATGCATTTCCGTCCCGTAATGTCTGTGGAGTGCCCTCCCATGTGTTATTCCACATCTCCAGCCACCGGAGATGCCCTACGTACGAGCAGGTCCATTTCAAAGACTGGGAACTGAGTCTAGCGGTGCTAGCCCATGAGTGGTAGGTTAAGACTCACACCTTAACCCAGGCTTTGAGATCTTCAGTCTGTCCTCTTACGGAAAAGCACCTGCAGTTCCTCGCTTTGATTCACACAACAGTGTGGTTGGTTCTATCTGAATCACCTGGGAGCTGTTACACTCCTATCGCTGCCCCGCCTTGGAGATCCTGTCTGAGCCGTTTGGGGCGGGGCCTGAGTCCGCAGTCCTCACCAGCTCCTCCTCTCTACCCCACGTGCATGAGCAGCGACCCCAGGAGCACCCTGCCCCGCCGGCTCTCTCCGCCTGACTGTGATGGCCTCTCGCTGGCAGCCCACCCTCCGCCCGGATGCCTGGCCCAATCCCCGAGGTAAAGGTTAATTTCTAACTCTGGCCTCTGTTCCTTGCCTCTGTGCCTTGCTCTGCCATTGCCTTCCACTAGAACGGCATCTGCGACAGTTTTATGTGACAACCTGGCTGGGCTAAGGACCCAGTTATTTGATCAAACACGAATCCAGGTATTGCTGTGAAGGCAGGTTGTCGACGTGGTTAACACAACGATCGGTTGGCTTTCATCAAGATTACCCTCATCTGGTGGGTGGGCCTCATCCAGTCAGTGGAAGGCGGTAAAAGCAAAAATGCGGATTCCCCCCCAAAAGTTAATGCCGCAAGCCTACAGCATTCACTGTGCTAGAGTCTCCAGCCTGCCCAAGCACCGTAGAGATCTCAAACTTGCCAGCTCCCTCAGCTGCATGAACCAGTAACTTAAAAAATCCCTTAATGTGTGCATGTATGTATGAGCCTGGTTTTGTTTTTCCCAAAAGCCCTGACTGACACAACGACCTTTCTTACCTCTTGACTGTTTCCCTCCCTCCTTCCTCCCTCCCTCCTTTCCTTTCCCCTCCCTTCCTTCTATGATCCAACCTTGCCTGTCACATGTCGGCCACCAGGCTGAGCAAAGCCTGTGCCGTCAGTGAATGAGATGTTTTCCCTGCCCTCAAGGAGCTCACAGCCCACCAGTCATACATAAAATCAATAAGGAACTTACAGTTCATCGATCACTTTTGCACCTATTCACTCCCTTAAATCTGGACATAACCCTTGGAGCTAAAAAAGTAGAGCCATTATTCCCCCGCTGGACATGAGAGGATGCAGAGACATCTTGTGATTTTCCCTATTAGATGTTAAGGCAGGAGGCGTCCTCCACCCCGGCCGCCATGTCCCGCCCCCAACTCGGTCCTCTGCCCTGTGCCCTCAGCTGCTGGCTGGAATGCATCACTACCTCCTCTGCATTCCCATTAGTATTTGTTTATGTTTCTTTTTTGACACATTGTATCATGTCTTGCTGTTCAGCTACTTGTTTACATAAGTGTTTCCTCTCTGTACTGCAGGCTCGTGAGGGGCAAACGCCATGCAAACTCAGGCAGCGTTACTCAGCACTACAAAGCGGCAGTGCACTTGTCCTGGGGAGGCATTTGGGGTGCCGAGTCAGCACGCAGACTGCAGCGTGAAGCTGGTTCCCTTAGTGTGTGGGACCTTGGCAAGCAACTTAACCTCGCTTATCTGTAAAATGGGGATCTTAACAGCATCTACCCTTCAGGGTGACCATGAGCGATCCTTGATTTCATTCATGTCAAGTGCCTAGATTGGTGCAGGCACTCAGAAATGCTGACTCTGGATGATAATAACGATTCTTGTCAACATCTCAGCACAGGGTCAATATTTGCCAAGGAAACGCCTGAGTGAGTGAAAGGAGGATGCATATAGCCTTGGCATCATCCGATGTAAGGTAAAGGCTGGGGTGCTGAAGTTGGCAGGGAGGCAAAACTACACTGTCAGCTGACCCAGGTTCTAATCCAGCTCAGCATCTAACTGGATGTATGCGTCCGGAGAGTCATTTCACCTATCCACCCCTCTGGTTTCTAACTTGCAAATCAAGTATCTTTATTTTGTAGTCCATGTCTAGAAGCTGGAACTCAGTCCCACCCCTGCCTGTCTTTGGTGTTGGGTGGACATGAGGTCCCCTGCCAGCAGGGGAGGTCCTGCAGCCTGCTGGACCCAGTGCCGTGGCCTAGCTCTGGGGGGGCGGGTGTTCATGGTCTGACTTGCTGCCTTTGGTTTTTAGCAGTGAGGATCCTGATACCAGACTTAAAAGTCAGTGTTTGCTGACTGGTCTATTGTGATCGGCTCAAAATAGCCTTCCGCCTCCGTGCGGGGTATCAGGCCTTCTCCTAACACCCAGTAACTTCGTACTCAAAACATCAGCCAGCTATTGTGTAACTCCAATGACAGCAGGTTCCCGCTACAAATCCTGAAAGCTGTCTCTTGGATACCCTTAACGTATTCATAACATTGGTATTTATGTATTTATCTCTGAAAACCATAACCTGGGAAAAAGCATTTAGGGAAAAGAAGGCTGCAGTGATTAAAGAAGGCTCTGTTCATTTGAACAACATTAAATACAACTGGCATAATGACAACTGTGAGAATCTGATAGAATATAGAGAAGGCTGCAAATAAAGGGCTTGTATTTTTCCCTGATGTAACATAATGGTCACATTTTTCTTTCACAATGGTTTTGCCGAGATAAAGAACAAATTATACTGATTTGATTGCTACTTAGAAATACTTAAAATTGAAAAAGACAGCAGGTGGGCCTGGTTAGAAAGGATGGTTATTTTAGCATAACAGATGCATGCATAAAACATCGCCCAGCCAATTTTTTAATCATATGACCCCCCAAACTTTCTCTCTACTACTTTTCGTTCGGATGTGAACAAGTGGGGGAAATAAGTAGGCACTGCTTGAGGGCACCCTCTGGGCCAAGAAGCCAGCCCCGTCCAGAGAAGCCTGGGTGGGGGAGGGTGCTCTGGGATGAAATAGCCTGAGCGCTGGCAGATCACAGGCGCGGGTGGGGCCGGGCCCACGGATGACAGGAAACCATGAGTCAGGCCAGGTGCACGGGGGTTCTGAGTCACAGGAAGCTAAGCTCTGCCCTTTTGAAATTCGATTTTCTGATTGCTGAGAAAGGAATGCGTTGGCTTCCCAGTCTTTCATTCGTTACTGTAGCTTTTCCTTGGATCTCTCCACTTCTCAGTGTCTCCAGGGTGGCAGAAGCCAGGGGCTCTGCCAAACATTCTTTCTGACTTGCAGTTTCCCTGCTTCCTAGGAACATGAACTGGCGATTGTAAAATGAAGATGTGCGAATGTGCCACTCTGAAGGCTGACGTGGGCCTGCAGCCTTGCTCCCTATAGCTCTGGGGCTATACCTCATCTTCTCTACTGGAAGGCACACGAGCCATCGACTTGCTCAGCTATTTGTTAAAAATGAAAGAATGGCTTTATTTCAGGTGAGCAAGTCCTGGAGCTGGGACTATAGAAATCAGCCCAGGTTTTCAAATGGCTGGTGTGTGGAGAGTTTACGAGCTTAGCTTTGTCTTGCTGAACACGAAGCCTCTGATCTCTGCTCCAGGTTGCTTTTACTCTCAACCAGGCAGACAATCTCTTTCGATGAGGAGGACAGAGTCAGCTGGAGCACTTCTGGCAGAACCAGGCACAAGCCCCCAGGTTCAGGATGAACCTGACTCCCCCAAAAGTGCCCCGTTCTCCTGGCCTCTCGCTCTGTTCTTCTCGGTTTCCCAATTTCTTTCTTTCTCTGAGCATTTGGTCTCTGTCACCTTCCACAAAGTGCTCACACAAGTCAAATCCTCTTGAGTGTCTTCTTAAGACTTTTGTTTTTCTAAATGAAGTTTTTTCTGTAGAAGTGTTTCAGACTTACAAAAAAATTAGAAGATTGTACAGAGAGTTCCCACGTAACCCACCCCAATCCCCCCTCTTGTTAATGTCTTACATTAGTTGGTACCTGTGTCATAATTAATTAGCCAGTACTGTTACCTTACTATTAACTAAAGTTGGTATTTTATTCGCACGTCCTTATTTCTCACCTCCATCCTGTCCCCTTCACAGGACGTCACATCACGTTCAGTCGCTGTGTCTGCTGAGCCTCCTCTTGGCTGTGAACTTTCTTGGACTGTTCTGATTTTTGACGACCTTGGCAGTCTTGAGGAGGACTGGCCAGGTATTTTGTAGAAAGTGCCTCGATTAGGATCTCATGGCTCGTCTGGAGTCAGGGGGTTTGGGGAGGAAGACGGCATGCAGAGCACCTTTCTTTTTTTTTTATTATAATTTATTCTGGTATCATTAGTCTACAATTACATGCGCAATATTATGGTTATTAAACTACCCCTTCATCAGGTCCCCCCACCAACCCCATTACAGTCACTGTCCATCAGCATAGTGAGATGCTATAGAGTCACTACTTGTCTTCTCTGAGTTGTACAGCCCTCCCTGTGCCCCCCTAACATTACGTCTGCTAATCGTAATGCCCCTTTTTCCCCCTTGTCCCTCCCTTCCCACCCATCCTCCCGAGTCCCTTTCCCTTTGGTAACTATTAGTCCGTTCTTGGGTTCTGTGAGTCTGCTGCTGTTTTGCTCCTTCAGTTTTTTTTCTTTATTCTTATATTCCACAGATGAGTGAAATCATTTGACACTTGTCTTTTTCGGCTTGGCTTATTTCACTGAGCATAATACCCTCTAGCTCCATCCATGTTGTTGCAAATGGTAGGATTTGTTTTCTTCTTATGGTTGAATAATATTCCATTGTGTATATGTACCACCTCTTCTTTATCCATTCATCTACTGGTGGACACTTAGGTTGCTTCCATTTCTTGGCTATTGTAAATAGTGCTGCGATAAACATAGGGGTGCATCTGTCTTTTTGAAACTGGGCTGCTGCATTCTTAGGGTAAATTCCTAGGAGTGGAATTCCTGGGTTAAATGGTATTTCTATTTTGAGTTTTTGAGGAACCTCGATATTGCTTTCCACAATAGTTGAACTAATTTGCATTCCCAGCAGCAGTGTAGGAGGCTTCCCTTTTCTCCACATCCTCGCCAACATTTGTTGTTGTTTGTCTTTTGGATGTTGGCCATCCTCACTGGTGTGAGGTGATATCTCATTGTGGTTTTAATCTGCATTTCTCTGATGATTAGCGATGTGGAGCATCTTTTCATGTGCCTGTTGGCCATCTGAATTTCTTCTTTGGAGAAGTGTCTATTCATGTCCTCTGCCCATTTCTTAATTGGATTATTTGCTTTTTGTTTGTTAAGGTGCGTGAGTTCTTTATATATTTTGGATGTCAACCCCTTATCAGATGCATCATTTATGAATATATTCTCCCATACTGTAGGGTATCTTTTTGTTCTACTGATGGTGTCCTTTGCTGTACAGAAGCTTTTCAGCTTGATATAGTCCCACTTGTTCATTTTTGCTTTTGTTTCCCTTGCCCGGGGAGATATGTTCATGAAAAAGTTGCAGAGCACCTTTCTTATCCCATCATCCCATGGCTACCTACCAACATGGCTGACCACTCCTGCTGTTGGCCTCCATCACCTGGCTGAGGTCGTGTTGGCAGGTCTCTCCACTGTGAAATGACTGTTTCTCCCATACTGTTCTCTTTGGAAGGGTCACTGGGTGTAGCCCACTGAAGGCAGAGTATTTACATCGATCAGTTAGAATTCTTTGCCCAGGAGATTTGTCTCTTCTTCCCATTCGTTTGTTTAATCAATCATTTATTTATATCAGTATGGACTCAAGGATACTTATTTTATATTTTGGCTTATAACAAAGTGCTACCTTATTAATTCTGTTGCTCAGATTTTCCCAGCTTTGGACAAGGGGAGGGAGCTGTGTCGGGCTGGTTCCTGTGTCCCTTTGACCTGACCATCCTTTGGTTTTTTGAGGACGTCCTTACTTCCTGGTTCTATAAGATGTTACAGGCTCATTTTATATATTTCCTGCCCCAACCCTAGAATCATTTCTCCAAGGAGACTCGATTCCCGTTATTTTATTGGAAAATGGTATTAAAAAACAAGATCTGGGTGCTAGGCCTTCCTGAGGTCCTTTCAAAGCTCAAGTCTTCAAGTTCCTGTTGTTTGACACAATCTCTCTTTAGACGTTTCCCACGCCGCTTCCCCAGTCTTTCCCAGTGGCCTGTCACCAACAGGAAGTTGCTTCACAGTAAAAGCCCCCGGGTAACCAAACGTACATAAAATAACCCTGAGCTACTGCTGATGAAGTAATGAGGTGTACCATGGGGACCCTGTTTCTGAGGAGGGGCAGTAGTCGTTACAGACTGCTCTGTCCCTCCAGCTCTGACCTGCACCTCTCTTCAATGAAGACCATACCTCTACATGTCAAGAGGTGACTATAGGCTCCAAGTGCATCGATGAGAAGAAAATGAATGGGTGCAAAACAAGTCATTAAGGAAAAGGATCTTTTTATTAGGAAGGACAAAAAACTGACCAGGTAGTCTGAGTGAGGGGCAACCACGCTTTGACAAAATATGACCCAAAGGCAGACTCTAAGCTGGACCCATGTACCATCCCTCGGGGGACTTTACGGCTGATCAGACTTCCTGCCTGCCCTCACTGTGCCTCATCCTTCACGCCTTCTCTGTTTAGTCCTTCTCCAACACTAACCATGCTCAGACACACGGTTGGAGTGCAGAAGCTGCTAGTACCATCTTATCAGGGGAGAGGAATCCTTGAGGGTTCTCTGGGCTATCTCACTCCATGCCTGAGCCTCCTTTGCAAGGTCCCCAGGGTTGCCCAGCCTCCGTTTTAATTCCTCCTGCATCAGGGAGATCATTACCTGCCCAGGAAATCTTTTACAAGTTTGGTTAACTTTAACCACTAGAAAAATTACAACTGCCCCCAAATACATTTCTAGGCAGCTTTCTTTTACTGGTATCTCTCCTTTCTCTTCCCTCAGAGCCACTCAGTGTAAATTAATTCCCTTTTCACTTAGCAGCCCTTCATATAGGTGAAAGTGGTTTTCTCTTCCTTTTTAAAAAAAATCTAATTCTATATAATGAACACATTGCCATGTCTTTAAATATTCTTTGAAAACATGATCTTTAAAGGCTTCAGAATATTCCATTGTAGTTATGCACTGTAATTTATTTAACTGTTCTCTTATTGTTGATATTGAGATGGTTTCCAATTTTTGGTTATTTTATATAATATACAGTGAACGTTGCATAAATCTTGTCTGTATTTCAATTATTTCCTCAGGGTAGATTATTAGAAGTGGTACTACCAAGTCGAAGGGTAACCTCCCAATCGCATTTTGATAGAGAGCAGAGACTTGCTATTATATGAAACGGTCTGAGTGTCACTCTGTGGTGTGAATCTAGAATGCTGACATAAAATGTTGGGGTGGCTTGCAGAGGATGGTGATCCTTGACTGTAACTGAAATACGGTGCAGGGCAGATGACTCTGTCTTTGAAGATGTAGCTTTGGTGACCAGAAGTGTATGTTGTTCTGTGTTGACATGGAAGTGAACGGTGGTGTTTAGAGCAAAAATTTAAAGTCACATTTTTGGATAAGGGCAAATAAATCTGCAGGTGAGACCACGGGCAAGTTAAAGTCGACATATGTGGGTGGACTAATGCCAGGAGCAAGTCTGCGTGAAGGCACCCACATTTTGGAGACCAAAGTCAAACTGTCCACAGTGATACATGGAGCAGTTGTGCCATGGCCCAATGGAAATATTGAAAAGGTCAGAGATTTCGCGCATTTATAGAATGGATAGAAGGATGGCTGAAGAGTTAAAATTAGATAAATGGACAGATTCATTCTGGAATAAAACCTGAACAGGAGCAAAGCTTTTATACAACTTTTTTTATGCATTTTGAACAAAGGAGAGAAACAATGAACTTGGCATTTATTCTGATTTTTTTTTTAAAGAAGACAGATGAAACAATATATTTTGAAATACAATGTTAACTTGGGACGGTGTGCAGTATTGAAGAAAAGGGCAGACATTAGCCCCAGAGGGAGCTGGGATTAACTCCACTCTCCTCCATAAGGAGCCAGGATACCTTGGGTAAGTTAATTAACCTCTCGAGCCTTGGTTTCCTCCTCAAGAAAACGGGGATTCCGATTCTTACTTTGTAGGCCTGCTGGGGGGGTTACATAAGATGAGCTGCAAATGGCAGCTTTGTACCTGTCACGTCGTAGGTGCCTGGTTAATGTTCTCTGCGGTCACCGTGTCTGCTGTGAGCTGGAAGTGAAGAGCCCGGGCTTACCACAGAGAATTTCAGTAGCTCTTAGACCACAGAAATGATGAGCCCGGACCCAAAGTGAAGACGGTGTTGATCTGTTTCTTTGACATTGCTAACATGATTCACGCAGAATTCATTCCAGAAGGTCAAACACTCAACCAGGCTCACAATGTAGAAATACTGAAGCATTTGGGAGGGTTTGTGCTACAAAGGAGGAATAAAACATGTCCTCTTGCTTAGGCACATGTCTCAGGTGGATGAAGGGGAAGAAGTAATGTTTTGCTAGTGCCACTGATTTTGTGGCCAAGTTTGGCCCCAAACCCTTTTCATACGTCATCTTATCACACCCTAGAACAATGCTATGAGATGGTCCTTCTGTCTTTATTTTATAGAAAAAGAAAGTGACAGAACTCTCCTCTGACTCAAAGCCTGGGCTTGCCACGCGACCATGCCAGCTCTAAGAGAGGACGTGTATGGTCTCGGGCAAGCACGCACTCTGTCTGGGTCTCAGGGTCGGTAGAAATGTTGTTAGAAATAGCGATGGTTACAAAAATATGTAGTTACTGCTCACGGAATGTGATATTATCCATCTTGGTCATGCACTTTATCACTATGATTGTCTCCAAAAGGCTTTGGACATTTTGCAAATCTCAAAGCCACACTCGAAGAATGGAGATTAGGGTTCACAGAGCCATATGTGTGACCTTAAGTCCCCAGGTCATGTTGGCACCAGGGGGAAGGGTACAGGTAGCTAGAAATATCATTGGCCTTTCCTGTTAGCCCTCACAGCTTCTCAAACCCTTCCCCTCTGCCTCCTACTGGTCCCTGCCGTCCTGAGTTGTGGTGTTCTCCTGCGGACCATTTAAGGCTTCTCTGGGATGTCAAGGGGCCGGCCTCCCTACTCCCCAGCCTCTCGGTGCCCACACTCGCCATGCTGCTGTGCCTTTTGCCCAGGAGGCCCTACTTCATCTTATGGGAGTCCGGTGCTTCTCCCCAAGAAAATGCCATTTCCGCTTCCTCTTTAGTATCCTGGACAGTCCTCCCATGGCAGAGTGTCACTCCATACCCCACCCTTTCACTAGGATGAATAGTTCAAGGGCAACTCTAAAATACCCCTTGTTATAAAACTTTCAGAATCTGTGCCCAGCTCCTTTAAGAATGAGGGAAGGACAGCAAGCGAGCAGTGTAGTCAAGGGCCGTCAGCTGGCCCACCTCCTTCCACAGCATCTGATCTGAGCTCTGCTTTGCCTGGGCCCCTGCCTCTCACCCTTTGAGGATTCCCTGTCATCAGACCGACTTTCAGGTTCTGGCCATTTCTCTGAGATCACCCTTGGTCTTTGCTCTGTCGACCTGCCCCTATGCGACTGCAAACACTGTTGGTCCACCTCTCATCCAGTCCTGATTTGGACAGTGACTGCCCCGAGACCCCACCCCTTGAGGACTGGCTCTGCTCTGTCCCCTGCTTCTTTCTGAGCCAGTGCTTACTCATAGGTCTTTCCTGTGGCCCCTTCTTCCTCACTTTAGGGCACCCTTTTCCTGAGCTTCTCAGTCCCTCCGGAACTGTGATGGGAGATAAAGAAATGTCCGTACTAAGAACAACAACCAACCGTCCCTCTTCTTCAACGGCCTGCTGGTGTCCATGGACTCAACTCCGTCTCCCCACTGGGGAGGTCAGTGGAGGTCCTTGCCCAAGACAGTGAGGCTCTGTCTGCCTTCCTGACAGCTCCCAAAGCTCGCATTTCTGGTGAGATCTGCCGAAGATGTATGGGAAGAAACCCCTCATGGCTCAAGCCAGCATGCCTGGGCTCCTCTTGGAAGCAGCAGGAAGCCCCTTTCTGGGGCTGTTTGTTATTTATTAAAATTGGTTACTGTCCATTCCAGGAGAGGCCTTCCAAAAAATGCTGGGAAAGTGGCAGCCTGTCAGATCAAAGGGGCGAGGAGAACACAGAAAGCAGAGCCAGGCAGCTCCAGCTGGGAGGCGCAGAAGCAGTTCCTCTCCTTCCAATCGGACGGCCGTGTGCAAGTCACCAAACCCCTTGAGCCTTTGCTTTAGTGTCTGAAAATGATGATGAAAAGAAGACCTTTCCGATGGTGTTGGTTTAAAGATCAAGTCAAATAATAAACATGGAAGTGTATTGTGAAATGTCAGGCGCTTTCTAATGTTAACTATTAATAGTAATATGTATTATTACCAGCCTGTGATTCCACAGGACGCTATAGCACCATAGAACAGAAATCCCGCCTCAGACTGGCTCAGCAGCAGAGAGATGTGTTATCTCCTGTACCAGGAGGCTCAGGCTGTCCTCAGTGCCCAGGTCCTTGTGTCTCTCTGTTCTGCCGTCCCAGTATCAGCTTTATCTTCAGCCTGGTCTGAAATGGCTTAGATCCAGACGTCCCCTGCAGACAGAGTCCTGTTCTAAGGAAGGAGACACTCTCTTCTGCAGCTCGTTCATGGGAGAGAAGCAAGGAGCTGTTCCCAGACCCCCCAGCACCTTCCCTTCACATCTTGGTCTGTAGGTATTGGTTCGTGCTCCCATTCCCAGACCAATCCGGCTCTGGGGTTCGTGGGAGGGCTGTACTGGCCCACCTTGGGCTCTAGCAGGAGGAGATGGGTGATGGATGCTGGGCAGATGGTAGTAGTATCTGCTGCAGACTGTTGTACTGGCTTCATTCTCATTAGACTGTTTGCTCTGGCGGGAGGGACTACTTCTGTGGGCCTGATACATCCCTGTACCTCTCACAGTATCAGGCACATTGTAGATGCTTCATAAATATTTGTTGAATGAAGCAAATGACATGCAGTGCGAAATTTGAAGGGCTCCACTGACTATGTGCAGATGCCCCTCACTGCATCATAGGCACCCCTTGCTGGGTACCAGGGCTGCATTTCTCACTTGTTCTCATGCTCCCAGCACCAAATGTAATGTCTTCCACATAAAATATGCTCCATAAAAATGCAATGAGTGAATGGATGGCATGTATTTTATGGAATAAATTATTATTTAATAATAATATCAGATGTTCATATAATGCTCCTTCTATTCCAAATATTGGGTTAAATAAGCACTTTATTAATTCCCATAGTTCTTACAAAAATCCTGTGAATTAAGTAAGAATTATCCTTATTTTGCAGTTGGGAAAACTGAGGAACAGAGGCTTTCATGATTTTGTTCTGGGCCGTGTAGATGGTTTGTGGGTGGAGCTGGGATTCGAACCAGCTCAGCTTTGTCTCATGACCCGTTTTTAACATGGTGCCCAGCAAAGCTTCTTCTTCCGACTGGCCTCTGGCTCTGTCCCTAGAAGTCTTCCGGCTGCTGAAGAGGGGACAGCCTGCCTGGAGAGACGGCTGTGCCGCCTCTCCCTCTGCCCAGCCCTGGCCTTTGTGCCTGGCCGGTGGAAGAGCCTGTAGACCACCTCTGGAGGGCTTCTCCCTTGGGGATGGAGGACCGCGGCAGGTGGCGGGAGAGTACAGGCGGGTCAGAAGCTGCCTTGTAACAGCCCTCTGGTCACAGACACAGGTCACTCCCATGTCCACCTTCCTCCCCCAAGAGCCCCGATCTGCAGGAGCACAGCTGTACTAGAGAAGGCTGCCTCCATCACCACGCAGCAGCGAGCACCCAACTCAGGCTGTCCCTCTGGCTGGTCAGTAAGCGAGGGACTTTCGGTGGGGCCGCTGCAAGGCACAGCTGGAAGGGAATCCGGCTGCGCTAGAGGCACGTGGCTGCTGTCAGCTGGCCAGGCTGGGCTGACCTGTGGTTTCAGCTGCAGGGCGCGGTGCACCGGGCTGTCTCTCTGCAGAAGAGCCCACCCCTGCATGGGCAGCTTGGTCCCTCTGGAGGGCTGGGGGGGCTGGCCCCCGTGCGAGCTTCTAGTTCCGCGTTCCCGACTTGGTCACGGTGTTAAAAGGGTGTTGATGAAATGACCACCATCGTCACCACCATCACCAAAGTCACCGTCACCTTCATCACCAACCATTTATTAAATATTTATTATGTGCCAGACACTATTCTATTATTCTGAGCACTTGTGTATATTAAATCATTTACTCCTCAAAACGTGAATCTTTGGTTGCCATATACAGAAGAGGAAGCAGAGGCACAGAGAAGTTTGGTTACTGGTAAGGGGCCGGGTTTTGCTTCAACGCCAGGCATCCGGCCCCAGAGCTGCACACCCAGCCGCCCTCACAGCTGTTGCTGGTGCATCCCCAGCCCTCCCTGTCTGCCAGGACGCGTTCTTAGGGCTTCCCAGGCACTGCTTTAGTTATTCTCCCCAGCAACCCTGGAAGGTAGGAATTATTATTACACCAGGAAACTAAGGTTGAGAGAGGTTAAGTAACTTGTCCAAGGTCACACAGCGACAAGATGAGCTGGGGTTCCAATCCATGCACACTGCCTGGGTCCTTAACCATGTGCTCTAAGCCTCTTATCCCCTTTTGCAAGAAATAAGAGTGGCTTGTCAGCAGAAAGTCTAATCCAGCTTGTTTCCTGTATTAACTCCCCTTTCTGCCTTCTAGCTCTTTCTCACGTCCGACAGGAACCGCTGATATTCCTTAAGAAGAGGAAGGGTTTGGCACTGGTCTTTCTTAACTGTGTTCCATAGTCCCAGGATCACTGTGGCTAGAAGGGGCCTCCTGGGGTCACTGTGGCCATCTTCCAGCCTCCTGGCAAGCCTACAACACAGCCATGCTGTCTTGGTGACACCTTTCATTTGTTTCCAGGGAGGGAGGGCGCGCCCCACATGAAGAAGGCTGGCCTGGACCCCGCTCCCAGAAGGAGTGACCTGAGTGTTCAGAAGGACAGGTGACAAAGGGGTCTGGGCAGGGCCCGTCTGGAGGTCACAGCCTGAGGAACCCACCATCCCTGCCAGCCCCGCCCCGCCCTGCTGCCCAACACAGACAGCCGCATGAACACCGTGGTTCCGGCCTGTGAGTAACGTTTAGTAACCAAATGCTAATTAACTTGCTGTTGCGTTTGAGTTCATTTATGGGGTGTTCTCTTCACCAAGTAAATTTTAATTAAGAAGGGTAAAACAAATGAGAAAGTAATTTCCAAAAAATTAATTTTCAGTAAACACAGCCATTGTTTTCCTTTGTTTCTATAATAAAAGTTAATGGGAGGTCTCCCCAGCCTCCCGCCCCCATCTCCCTTGCTTCTAAAGATGCAGTTTGAGTCTAAGCCAGGCGCTTGGAGGCGGCACGTTAGGAGGCAGGCAGGGCCAGGACAGGCCAGCACGGAGCCTGCCAGGAACCAGGCAGCAGGCCACAGGGAAGTGCGGTGCTTCCTGACCCTCTGGGTGCCTCATGTGTGATCTGCACCCTCCCTGCGCCTGTTAGGAGCCGGGAAGCAGAAAGCTGCTGCAAGCGCGTCTCTGGAAACCCTACTGAGGAAGCAAGAAGTGGAGATGTCATATTAGTATCTTTCTATTTGGCACAGCTTTCCCAAGCACTGCCCTGGGAGACAGCACCCAGCTCCCCAGCTCCCTGTCTTCCAGGAAGGTCATTGCTCTCAGCTCCTGTACTGTAGATGCGGAAACTGAGAGTTTTCAATGAGCCCAGAGCCCCACAGCCAGTGAGCTGATATGAAGCCCTCTTTGCAGCCCCAGGCTTTCTGTGTTCTTATCCCGTCTCTTCAGTTACGTGTGTAACAAAATGAGTTTTGGAATCAATAGGCAAGGCTGTGCTGGGTCCGCTGCCCAGAGCTGGGCATGGCTGCCATTCTGTGTCTGGCTGGGTGGAGAGCTGGGAGTTGGGGTGGCAGTGATGGGCATCTGCAATGGGAGGGACAAGATCTGGGGACACAACCAAGACGCACCCCACAGGGCGGCCTCCTGCGGCCAGAGCAGCTCTGAGTGCAGCGCAGGGCGGAGGTGGGGTCCAACTGGGCAGGAGCTCAGAGGAGAGGGTTCTTCCCGTTCTGCCCCCACTGCCCCACCCCCAAGCTTCCCACATCCTCCTGGTCCTCGGTCAATGTGGCATTGAACGCCTGAGTTGAGCTCCCCCACTCAGAGTGAAAGCATCAGACACCATCGAGGGGGAGCTGGGCAGAGGGGAGGGGTGCCGGGCTGGGACGCAGAGCCTCTGCCACGCTCGCCCAAGGAAGAAGCTAACGCGAGGGTCTCCAGTTTTTGAGACTCAACGCTTGTCCTGCTGCCATCGCTGGAGGCCCCCAGGAAAGTCTGGATTTGTCTGGGTTTCTCTGCTTAATCCCAAATCTGTCCGGCCTTGTTAACTTTGATGGGGCCTGAAAGGTGTGGTGTTAAGCAAATACTCAGTGACCAGAATCTTTGATGAGAATCAAACTGAAGCTTAATCCCGAGGTGACGGCTTTCCCCGTATTCCCGGAGGCTGGGGGTAAGGGCGGGCGGCGGGGTCCTGCAGCTGCCAGAGGTGACGGCTTTCCCCGTAATCCCGGAGGCTGGGGGTAAGGGCGGGCGGCGGGGTCCTGCAGCTGCCTGGAGTGGCCTCCGAGCCCATGGGGAGGATAAGGAAAGGGGAGAGTCCGGCTGCCCCCTTCAGCAGGGAGTCCCACCCCTCCTGGGGACAGGCCGCAGCAGGGACCAGCTGAACAGAAGCCAGGGAAGGAGGGGTTGACAGACCCCACAGGATTCTCAAGCGGGAGAGCCTGGGGTTTCCCTCGGCTTCAGTCTGGGTTCTGAGAGGCAGAATTGTTCAAGAAGGGAATTTTACTGGGTGGCTGAGTGACCCTCTGCCTCCGCTCTGTGTGCATGTGGCAGATTCAGGGAACAAGAGGCCCCCCGGTCACCACTAGCTTGGGGCGTAGGGGGGTCCATGTGGCCACACCTGAGTCTGTCCAGCCAGGGCAGTGGACATGCTGGGCGTGGCACACTGAGTGTGTGGGGGACCCGGTGGCACCTGCTGGGGACAATGAGGCAGAGCTGAGAGCCACAGCCTTGCTTTGCCACCCTCCGGGAAACACACCATGATCACACTGGCTGGGCTGCTCTCTCTGCTGCTGTGCGCCTCGTCAAGGTACCTGATTAAACATTCATGGGGAAAAAATAAATAAAATAAACATTTTTCAAAGAGATGCTTAAGCAATCAGGCACTTCAGGGGGTGGGTTCCTGTGGGCTGATCTGCCTTTAATGTCACCAGTGCCTCGTGGGCTTCACACCTGAGGGGCTAATGCCTCAGCCTCCCTCCCTGGAGGCGCCCGTCTACCCAGGGAGACTGGGATCTCCGAGCCATTAGCTCAGTTGTTTAGTCTTCCTCTTTTTCCTCCTCACTTTGCTTTATTGCCTCAGATATGACCTGTGCCGGAGGGCGGAGCCGGCTCTCCAGGGAGGGACAGTTGTGTGCTAAGGGACCTCCCGCTCTCCTGCAAGGTGTGGGCTGCCGAAGCCTGGCTGAGTCTGATACAGACCGAGCAAGTGTTTATGGGGCTGCAAGAAAGACCTGTGAGCCGCCTGCCTTCTCAGAACTGGCCGGTCCTGCAGAGCCACTAATAGGGAAAGAGCAGAGGAGGACGACAGCGATGATAGGTCCTTAGCGTGGGTCAGATGCTGCTCGGCGTGGCATGCTTTAGTGAAAGCTCTCCCTAATTCTCATAATTAAATATATGAGGAATAGGCTGCCAGCCCATTTTATAGATGAAAACAGTCATCTGTAACCCACCCCATATTATTCCCAGCAGGGATTTGAACCCAGATATTTGGACTCCAGGCATGTTTCACCGCAAGCTGCCCCCGCATGCCCAGCAGCAGGAAAAGTACTCTGGGTTCCTTACAAAGTTTTGGGCACCAGGGGAGCTCCCACTTATCCCACTAAAGAGCAAAAGGGGGTACACTCTGATAGCAATGTGCAGGATTTCAATCCCAGGCATCTTCCAGTGCCCTGGTGCAATGGTCCCCAGGCTCGCTTCTGCTCCTTGGCCAGCCGTCCGCAGAAGTGTTTGGTGGCAGCAGCTGGGGTTTCTCTTTGTATGGGGGCTGCAGGGGCTGCTTGGGAGGCGGCCCCACCGCTGCCGTGCGCGTCACCGTTGGAGGATACGGACACCCAGGCAGCTGTACGGATGCTGCACTAGTACACCGATTCAAGAAATGAATCAAGTATTTGCACCTGGAGCCTTTCTCCCACTGAGCTCCCCTGAGGGGTAGGGGCTCGTCTTCTGGGCGGATCCTTCTCTCTGGGAGCAACACAAAATCTTCAGACCAGAAGAGTTTTCCTTGCAAATGAAAGTAATTCACTGTGCATCCATAGCCAAATATACGCCCACACCCTCTTATTACTATGTCTCTGTTTTAACTGCCTCTCTCCATAGCTGATTGCCTGTCAGATAAAGGATTACTCTTTGCACAGAGGGCATTATCCATCAGGGCCTCAGCACTGAGGGCAGACCACGGTCCAGGTGCAGGCCTGGGCTGGGCGGACCTTGGAGTGCACACGGGCAGGTGGCGGCCTTGGGTGGGACCTGCAGATGGCGGAGGGGGGTCGAAAGCCAAAGACGCTCGCTCGGTTGCTCGTCCCTCCAGCCAGCAAGCCTTTCAGAACACCCTTTCTGTTCTGGCCCCTTTGCTGGGCACTGGGTGTATCCTGGGTCGGAGTGGCAGCTGTCTGATATGCCCCACGGCGCTGGCAGGTAGGAGCTGCGGAATCCGAAGGCCTCATTCCCCGGCTTCCAGGGAGGGCTAGACTATTCGGTCATCGCTGACTGCTGCTCTGCACTCCAGGCAGGGCGGTGGGAAATAAACGGCTCTGATGTAAATAGACTCTTATAGCCTGAACAGGCTTTTCCTACAACCCCTCAATTCTGCAGAGGAGACAAAGAAGCCCAGAGAATGAAGTAGACTGCCTGAGGTTGCACAGCAAAGCAGGGACTTAAACCCAGCTCTCCAGACCCCAAATGCATAGCTTTTGTTCAAGCTGCCTGGCCAGTTTGGGGGCTGACAGTACCCTTAATGACAGGCAAGAGAGGGGTGTACAGCCGCTGGCCAAGGACAGGGTGAGTTTCTTCTGGGAAGTGCTCCCCCGTGGTGCTCCTTTCTGCATTAAGAAACGTTTTCCTTAGAAAGTGGGACTTATGGAGCAGGGTAGGGCTTGCTGCGGACTTCACTTTCTGTGTCTGTCCAGTAGAGTCCATGGAGAGAGGCAGGCCCCTGGGAGGGGAGGGAGGCGTGCTGCCCGGCTGTCAGGGAGGATGAGGGCTGAGCTGGTGATGGGTGGTTTCTGCTGGTGACATCGGGGAGGCAGCGAGCAGGCGTCACGTGGGGTGGATTCTCTCTGTCTGGGCTCTAGAGGACTAGGTGTGCGGGAATGCGTGTGGGGTGTGTGCCAGGCACACACACACACACACTAGAGGAGGGGACACTGCCCCAGGGACAGTAGCTTCTCTGCAGAGGGTGCTGGTGAGCTCTGCTGAGGACTTCTCAGCCTCCCCTGGCACCTGGTGCCAGCCCCTGTCCCTGGTGCTTCGTCAGTAGGCTGTCACCCCTCCCTCCTGGGGTGGCGACTCAGAGTGCGTTCCGTTGTGCATCTCACGGGTTAGTGGGAAATGCGTGGGCGGGTTTGAACCCCAGCTTTGCTTCTTACTAGTCACGTGACCGTGGGCCAGTTGGTCTCTCCAAGCCCTGATTTCTCATCTGTGTCACGGGGCTGCTGCGGGCGGTCACAGGACACAGAGCAGAGCCAGGTAGCAAGCAAGCCCCTGGTAGCGAAGCTACTTCCATCTCCTCCTGCAGCCCTCTCAGCAAAGGCTCCATGGGGCCATTTTCCAACACAGTGAAGTAACGGGTGCGAAAATGTTTTGTTAACTCGGCTCATCACGCACAAGTGAGTGGTAGCATTAGAAATATGACCAGAAAGAACCATTTCCACGAAAGGTGGCTCTTTGTGAAACACAAACCACCTTCTGTGTGGGGCAGAGGAGCAAGGAGCCGTTTCCCATCTGGGGTGAAGAATCTGAGCCCCCAGAGTCCCTGGCTTCTGCTCCTCCCTGATAAGGCTTTCTGGACCTTAGAGATGTCCCTCATTCGAGGTTAACGTAAATGTGAAATCTCTGTGCCTCGGTTCTTCCATGTGTGAAATGGGGCTGCTGAAAGACCTATATATACCCTTACCCTAGGGGAGGCTCAACGGGCTGGGGCACGGGAGGCACCGCAACATGCCTTGGACACAGCAGGCACTCCAGGAATGTCAGCACCTCAGCTTCGGGATCAGAACGAGGCTTCAAGTCCCAGCTCTGCCACTGACTCCATGTGGCCCTTGATCTCCCTGAGCCTCAGCTTCTCGTCCACGATCCTGAGCGAACCTCCTCCTGTGGCCACGAGGAGAGCATGAGATCATGTACACGAAGTTCGTGGTGCAGTGTCTGGAAGATTTGGAACATGGCAAGTGCTCCACAAACTATGTTAAAATGTGTGGGCCCTGCGCTGCCTGTGAGCCCCTCTCCACGCTCACATCTCCGTGCCCCCGGCACCCCTCCCACACACGGGGGTGCATGCCTAAGAGGACGGGCCAGCAAAGCGTCCCGAACCTCTGGGTGTCTGATTCTTCTTTGCAAGCCTGCTTTAAGTGACAGTGCTGCCTTACTGGTGGAGAGCTCATCATAGTTTTCCAGGTGATGCCACGTCTTTCATCTTGGTTCATCCTCGCAGCAACTCTGTAAGGCAGGATGTGTATTATTAGTCTTGTTTTACAGATAAGGAAAGTGGCTTGGAGAGGTTAAGGGATTTATCTGAAGTCAACCAGCAAGTTTACTGCATACTCAGGTCCAAAATTCATGGATCCGCAAGAATGATGCACATTTATTTACTGTGTCACTCCCACTCTACAGACCCAGGGAAGTCACATGATGTTCGCTTGCTAGCCCAGCAAATAAGTGGTGAAAGTCAGCTTTAAATTTATGTTCTCTGACTCCATTTGTATGTGCTTTTTTCTTGCCATTTTTCAGCCCTCCCTTCAAAAGCCAGCTTATCTTTTTTAAAAAAGCAAAAACAGAAACGCTAAGACAATACACCAGCTGAACGGGGTAGCTGCCACCCTCAGACAGGCAGACTGCTCGGGGACTTTCATGAGAGCAGCGTGGGAAGGTGCCCGGCGGAGAGCAGGGCTCCCTCAGCCAGCTCCTGCTGAAGGGTGTAATTAGAGCGTGGGCAGGCTCTGCCTGCGGTGTTGCTGATGGCCGGCCACCTGTGAGAGGGACCTGCGAGCACAGGGCATTTGGAGCCCTCAAAGGAGATCCATGCTTCAGGTGCCCAGCCTGACCCCTGGGGTCAGAAGCATCCCCAGGAAACAGGGGGATGGGCCCGGCCTGGACCCTGCCAGTGACACATGGCTATTTGCTGTGGTGCTCTCCACACATTATGCTAAAAGCATGACAGATTTTACAGGCAGTCTGGGTGGGAACCATGGAAACAGGTTAGGGACGAGGCGAAGCTGATTGCTGCGGTCGAGTTAGTGAGGGAGGGTGAGCTGGAGGGACGTGGCCGCAGCCTCTGGAAGGGAGGGTGCTGTAAGCACCCCCGTCCACTGTCTGTAAGCACCATCCCTCCCTGGCACACAGCCCAGTTGGCAATGGGATTTGTGAGCAGCAAGGGACCGAGACAAATGGCCGCTCCTTCAGCCTGCTCCTCTGGGCGCTCACACAGGCCCCGTCCCAATCATGAGGTCTGCGGGGCCTCCCCTCTCCTCTGCAGCCCTCTCAGCAGCCCTGCCGTGGGGCACCGCCCTCACCGCGTGATGAGGGATCCTGGCCGAGTCAGCAGCTCGCGACCGACGGAGAATTGGCTGCAGAGGGCCTGACTCGTAAGGCTGAGAACCGTGCGCCACGCATGCTCGCCCCCGAGGTCACAGCGTCCCTCTGTGAGCACCGCCAAGCAAGGTTCCTGACGAACCCCTTCGGGAAGGACCATCAGCCTGCCCTCTGGTGCCCGTCCAGGTGGGGCTCCGACCTCTGAGAAGGGTGGGGACAGGCTCCCTGCGCTCCCCCGGCGGGGTGTGCTGGGACGCAGACGGAAGCGGGGCACACTCCCAGCTCTCAGGTCTCTCTCTGAGTCCTCACCAGCTGCCCTCTTTTCCTGGGCCTCCGTACGGCCATCACCATGCTTTCCAGGTTCCCAGGTAGAGGCTCCGTTTTCTCTTCCAGTCAAGACGGGGGAGAGGAGCTGCGTGTGTGGCCTGAGGGTGTGGACCAGCCCGGTACGGGGTGGAGGGGCTGTTGGATAGAGAGGCTCGCGGGTCAGCTGCAGACCCAGCCCCCAGGCTCCCAGAGCTGTCTGGGACAGTGCCGCTGCAGAAGCCGGGCCCTGTCCTGGGAGAGCAGCCGCTCCGGGACATCCCAGCATGGTCAGTGCCGGAGCCTCTGGCCCCCGAGAGCCTTGAGCTTTGCTTTCAAGTGACTGAGATCAGACACTCACACCAAGAAGAGCTGCAGGGTCGTGTGCTGCCTCCTGTTCAGGAAGGTCAGCCGAAGTGCAGCCGGAAGAGCTGTGCAGGGTGCTGACACCAGGGGTTGTGGCCTTAAGGGGCCTGTGCCGGGAGTATGGGGGCAGGTCATGGGGCAGTGCCCTAGGGTGGAGAGACGGACAGAAACCTCGGATCAGGGATTTCCTGGAGGTCTGGGGGACGTGCCCTGGGCACATCCATGGACAGTGGGGGGATCACCCTTTATTTTCTCCCCTGGGAGCACAGATATAAAAGTCCACAAGTAACTCCTTATTCATAAATTCAAGTTGAAGAAATACACCACAGCAGTCGGGGCAGGGAAGCTACCGTGCAGGTGTGGGCTCTCTACGTTCCACGAGTGGTGCCTGCTTGTCTTTGTTCTGGAAGAGACATGTTCTCCTGTTCCAGGCAAAACCCTCCACCTGGGTTTAGGACCTCATCCCTCTGCAAACCTGACCAGTGTTACCGCCCTCAGCCAGGGCCCCCTTGTAACTTCAGTCTCCACCCAGCCATTGTTTCCACCCTTCCACCTTCAGGCGAGTCGTGCCCCTCCTAAGACCCTCCCTAGTTCTGCTTCCCTTCCCCTCTGTTCTCTTTCCTCTCACTGTATATTTTCTTGAAAAGCCGATCAGTCAACATGTGTCATCCCTGTTTTGATCCCATGTGCTCTCTGCTGCATGAACATGAGTTTCTGCGTCCACTGTTCACCCATGCTGCCGTCGGCCAATATTTATTGAGCATGTGCTATGTGCCTCCCCCACACCAGGGGCTGCGGATCCCTGACTTTACATTCCCATGCGGTAGGGCACGCAGACATTCACACAGATGCCATCAGTAAATGCCGGATGACGGTGGTGATCAGCGTTAAGAAGGCGTTAGGCATTGAGCCAGAGGAGCGAATGACCTGGTTCTTGGGCCACTGCACTGCCACATCCCTTAGAGGCCTCACAGTCATGAGATGACTGAGACCGCCCTTGAAAGAGGCCTGGAGGACTGCCCTGAGCGGCAGGAGAAGAGCTGTAATGGGACCGCACGCCGGGAGCCACAGGGTTAGAGTTTCAGGGGTGCACTTTGGGTTCTCTCTGCCTCAAATACTTCCCTTCCCTCCCGTGTCTGGCTACCATTCATTCCTCATTCGAGAAACTCAAATGAGCCTTTTCTGGTGAAGCATTCCCAAATCCCTCCACCGCCATCCTAGCTGGCCTACCCTAATCTTTACCCTAAGGAGCCCATGTACAGAGTCTAACATCCAGCAGACTGGGCTGGGGTGTGTTTCCATGTCTGCACACCCTCCCTCCCAGAACTGAGGGGCGCAGGGAGCGGGGCGTTGTGTGATTTGGCTCATCTTATGCTCCTCCCTGCCCCCGCCATGCCGTGTGCACGTCTAGCCTCGTAGAAGGCCGGGAGGCACCGGCGGATGGACCGATGGGTGGCTGGAGGGATGGATGAACTCGCTAGTAATTTGTAGACACGACCTCCTTCCACAGAGGCAGCTACGTGTACCTGAAGGAGCGGCGGGATGGGGCCTCAGAAGACCTGGGTTTGGGGTCTGGCCAAGTCCCTAAGAGCTGGCAATTTTCCTTCCATTTTTGTGTTCACTTTTCCAGTGGGTGGAATGAGAAAATCCAATGATTTGCTTCCTCAGGCTCCTTTGCACTCTAGATTTCTATTTATTTTCTGCCTCATCAAGGGAGATAAGACCATCTCTTGGGTAGAAACAATGAATTCTGTCAGATCAACAAGTCTTCGCTGGCTGCCCAGTGTGAGGCCAACAACTGTTCAGCAGTGCACAGGTTTATAAAGATAAGGGGAAGGGCTCCTTGCCTTTGAGGAAATGATTGCTGAGTTGTAGAGATAAGTTTGGGCGACGGTCCAGGTCAAGAAGGATGGAAAGGAGCTCTCGCCTTCCCCGGTCTCTTTGCTCTGAGAGTCCAAGGCAGATGCCATCCTGACCCTGTGCCCACAGCTCTCCCATTTTCTTAGCAAACTGTTTGGCTTCTTCCAGCTCAGCGCTTCCACACAGAGGACTCTGCTCTGCTCGGGAGATGTTCGTAGCCTCTGGGGACCTGCCCTGATTGCTTAGACTCTAACCCAAACTGACAACAGACTTTCTGTTTTTAAAAAAGTCCTACCATTTTCATCCTCTCCGTTCAGCTTCTCCCCTCGTCGCTCTTCCCCCAGCTTCCTCATCCCCTCCCTGAGTTGGTAGTGAGTCTTATTAAGTGGTGCTATGTCATAAACCGTTGAGTTGTGTCAGCTGGAAATGGAACATGATTAAATATATAAAGGCGCCCCAGCCTTGCCTGCCACAACATTACACAACAGAAACCTTGGCCATGTGCGAGCATCTTTTCTTTCTCTCTTTCCTTCCTGGTGAGTGGTGAGACCCCCTTTCACCCCGTGTGTCCTGCTGCTGGGTCCCTGGCTCAAGGTGGCTGGGGTGGAGGAAGAAGTGGCTGGGAGAGTGTCATGGAGAGCGGCTGATGGGGTGATGCTTTGGGGTTAGAATGAAGCCAGGAGCAGGCATGCCCACCCAGCCACACTGACATGAGGAAAGCTCTCTTCCAGGACAGGTGTCTTGAAGCTGACGGTAATTCAGAGGGGCCGTGGAAGTAGCACATTTTTGTTTGACCTTTGCTCCCCCCAGATATTTCACCCAGCCGGGAGGAGTGGAAGGCATTTGGGTGGTGGGCCCCTGGGAGAGCTCTGGGGCAGGAGCAGTCGCCAAGGATGAGTGGGTGCTCAGCGCCTTTGGTCAGCACATTTCACTCACCTCCTGTGCGGACACCCCGCGAGCGTGTGGTCCGTCTGAAAGTAACTGAGTCCTGCATAGCTTTCAGCACCCACAGTGTAATGCCAACCTTGTCCCCGCCAGCTGGCCCTGCTCAGGAGGAAAGCACTGAAGAGTCGGAGCCGAGGTGTGGCGGAGCCTTCTCGGGGGCCAGCCAGTACATCTGCTCTGGAAGGTCTGAGCATCGCCTGTGCAAGGCAGGCCCTGAGGTGGCAGAATGTGGCGGGGATTGGTGGGGAGTCTGCGCCGCGTCCTGGTTAGTCACAAGGGTGGCACTCGGTGGGCAGAACTTCCAGGAGAGCCCAGGTTGTCTCCCTGGGGCAGGAGCTGAATGCCCATGACTCACCTCCCTCCCTATTCCTCCTCTGGCACCTTTTCTGTCTCACTGCCTTGACCTCTGGCAGAGCAGTGTCCTGGACCAGTGCCGTGGGGAACCTGCGGCCTGCGCCCACATCACCCTGATGTTTCCGCCTGACACCCCGCTCTGCACCTGGACTTTGAAGGGGCCTTATTTGCACATTCATTAAAATAGCCCCTGGACTCAGTAGATCTCCCCTGTGTCTCACAACAGTCTCACTTTTTAGATGAAACTTAGGCCCACAGAGGGCAGTGGACACCAAGACCAGTGCGTTTCCCATCTCCTTTTCCTCTTTAATTTCACAGCATTCCCTGCTCTGACTTAGAGTCGGAAATTTTTGACCCACAGCCAAGGGTCACGTGCCTTGACTGTGGGGGCCGAGGCCACCCTCTGGGACCGCAATGGTCCTGACACTCGGGGGCCTTGAGCAGCGGCCACGGCCGCTCTGAGGCCTCAGGTTCTCTCCTGAGCCCCTTATTTCTAAGACGCTGCTGGATGTCTCTGCTCCAGATTCATTCTTGGATTCTAGCTTTCTTTCATCGCTCACATTCAGTCAACACCAAGAGCCACATTCTACTGTCTAAACAGCTCTTAAAACACGGACCAGCCCACCGTCTCTGCGGTGGCAGCCTGAGCTCAGACCCGTGTGGTCTCCCCCCAGGACTACTGCCTCTGCTCCCACCTGCTCTCCAGGCCTGCCTCCCACCCCGGCAGCGCCCCAACGGCCTCCGTGCCTGACTGGCTCAGACACACGCTGGATCACGTCACTGCCCTGCTGAAATCCTTCAGTGCCTCTCTCTCATCTGGAATGGGATGCCCAAGGACCTTCACAATCTTGCTTTAGTCCATCTTCTGGACTCACCGTCTGCTAGTCTCCCTTGCCCATCCTATACTCTAGTGGTGGGAACTGTTTCATTTACACCATTGTGCCTTTTGTATACCCTCTGTCCTCTGCCTGGAAGGGCCTCCCTGCCGCCCTCTGTCTGCCTCCCCTATCTGGCTAACACTTACCCCACCCCAAGAGCAGGAATGCCTCGTTCTCCCCGCATCCTCTCCCCACTGCTCCGGGAGGCAGGGCATCTTTCTCTGTGCTCCTATAGCACATTGTTTGCATCTCAGTCATTTATCACATTGATTTATAAATATTTGTACATATGTCGTTCTCCCTCACTGAGTCAACAGCTTCTTGAGGGTGGGAATGAAACTCCTAGCATGGTGCTTGGCATATGCTGTCTGTGCTTCACAAACGGCACGGAATACATGTTAAGAAGTTTGCAAGATGAGAGTGGAGGGTGTGCAGTTAGGAGTCCAAGGGCTGCAGAGAGGAGACAGGGAGAGGAGCGTTTTGTGTCCTTGAAATGTCCACAAGAGTCCCCTGTCATTGACATTCAGGGACTCTCTCCTGATGTGAAATATTTAGTTCTGTTTTCTTTAATGTGCATATATAAACAAGTCAGATAAAATCCCTTGTCGACTAGAGAACGTCATGGTGGTAATGGGTAGGTGACTGGCCCTGTGCACAGCGGCCCCTCCTGGCGCCTCCTTGCTCACAGGGCTCTGGCACACTTCGCTTCTGTTCTGTTTCGCAGAGGTCTGTGCACAAACAGCGTATTGGGATCTCCAGTGTCTGTGAGCAGAGGCTTGAAAATATGATCAGACAGCGCAGAATCTGTTCAGTTCCTTATCAGCCACCAGTCGTGGGAGGTTGCTGTTTTTATTGCTGGAGGAGCCTAGAGAAAAACCTATGTGTGGTTTGTGAAGGCAGGGGCTCGCCTCCGCGGCCCTTGGGAATAGGGTATTTAGCTAGCCTTTATTTGGCTTGTGGTGTCTTGTCCAATTCTAATACATGGCTTAATGTGTTTAGCTTGTGTACAAAGTTTACTTTCATAAATGGCTTATATTCTGTCTAGAGGGACTGTGAGTCCTGGGCTAGAGTCTTTGAGCAGAGTGTAATATAATTCTTCGGTTTTATTAACCATAATAACCAGAAGTCTCTAGCTACTAATATATGTGCATAGAGGTTTTTCTGAATTTCCAATTATTTTAACCTTCAATATAAACTAGACAGAAAATTCATTTCAATGCATCTGAGCTTTTATTCTTTCTAAGCTGAGAGTAAGTCACATGCTATGTGAACCGTAAGTCCAGTGGCAGCGAGAGGCGGTCCTCACGGACTACTCCCTGCTGCTGGTACTGGTCCCTGGAGCCATGGAGGTTGAATTGATTTGGAGGAGTTCCTGTCCCATTTACCTGCCACCTCCTCTGTGAAACCAGCACCCTCAGTGCCTAACTCTGGCCCTTTGAAAATGGACAAAAAGTGTCTGAGAGATTTACTCCCCTTCCCAAATATGCACCCATTAGGCCGATGTGTTGCCGGTTTTTAAAAAACTTTTTTTTCTGTCTATCCCTTCAATGGGTGATAAAATTGATTGAATCTCTGGCTGTAGATGACTTCAGAATATTAGTTGGGATGGTATTGATTTTCTTTTCTCTTTATAAAGCTTTTCTATAAAGTAAGCACCTGACGACTTTAAGTTGCAAACTTTGAGTTAAATTATGAACCTTTTAGCTTTGCATTAGAAGTGGTATCTGGAACCCAATTTGCTAGATCAAACCACATTAGTTGTGTTATGTTATTTTCAAAAAACACATTTCAGAGAAACAACTCCAATCTGTGTTGCATTTTATAGAGCAAAATAATTGAATAGCGGCTGTTTGTAATTTTAGCAATCTCTTAACCTTAATCATATTTAATGGCTTTTCTCTTCAGGCTAACAGGAGACAGGAAGAAAGGTCCCCCCTCCATTGTGTAACAATGCCTCAGTAATGCTCCCGGCCCTCGGCCGTGCTGTAAATTCCTCCTCTCAGAATTGTTGACTCGGGACAATCATTCAGCAGGGAATTACTTTCTCATCTATGAAATAAATGAGATGTTAAACTAGTTTTCTGCTTCCTGTGGTACCGATGTATCCATGTGCGGCCCTGTGCAGTGAGAAACAAATGCCCAGGGCCTCCGAGGATGGCAGATGGAAGCTTGGGGGGTTCAGGCCTCTGGTATCAGGGGGGAGAGTGTGGCCCCAGTAAGGGAGCCCGGGCGAGATGGGATGTGAAGGACAGAGAGAGGGAATGTCCCCGTGATGCTCCAGGTGCAAGCTCCCAGAGGCAGCAGAGCAGGAGAGAGACCCAGGCACACATGGGGGAGAAGCGAGGCCTCGGTCCCCTGGGCTCTCGTGCTGCCTGTTGGCTTCACGTGGAGAAAAACAGGAGTCATCAGTCGTGGGTGACACTCCTTGGGACTCATCCTTAGAGCCTGAGACCCGTTTCCCCTCAGGAGCTCACTGACTCTCACAGCCTGCAGAGGGCACGGGGAAGGATTCTTCCCATTGGAGAGCTGGGGAAGCTGAGAACCTGGGAAGCAGCGATGATGAAAGCCAATGAGTTAAAGGTAAAGCTGGATCAAAACACAAGTCTCGCGCATCGTCTGAGGACCCAGGACCTCTGGGCACTGTGCGGTGTACTCCTGCCCCTGTGGACACAGCCTGGGCCCCAGAGAGGCTGCCTCCGACCTGCACCAGGTCTTCCTCTTCACAAGGCCCCCCTGCAGCAACCTCTGCTCTAGGCTTGAGAGGCCTGATGGGAGTTGGTTTACTTACAGGATCCTTCTTGTAAGGTGGGCTTCAAATGAAGTGCCCTCCTCAGCCCCTGTGTTCCTGTCCTGCCGGGCACTGCAGACTCCCGTTAGAAACAGGGTCTGGCCCTCTTGGTTGGGTCCCTGCGGCCCTGCTTAGGTAACTCGTCAGTCCTCAATTTAGGGGACGGATAAGACTGAATTGTGTTCCCTTTGCATCTTATGAGCCACAGGTTGGGAGACCTGAAACCCCAACAGGAGGTGTTTTTTTGCTGAGCGCCTATTAAGTGCCTTAATTTGCACCAGGCACTGTAAGCACATTATTGTAGTGACCCTGATAGTCAGCCTACATGGCAGCAATCATGTGCCCATTTTATAGGTGAAGATACCGCCTCAGAGAGTGTGATTGATTTGTGAAAATCTACACCTAGAGTACGTGATGCAGTTGGAATTCAAATCCACCTCCCTGTGCTTAAGCATCATTTCCTTTGCGAAAACGTTCTCTGCTTTGAGACGAACTAGGATCCTGCCCTTCCTGCTGCTCCCTGGTCACTCCATGGTTTGTGAAACATGTGCTGTGTTTACCGGTAAATCGCAAGCACAAGAGGGCAATAGTCGTGTCTTCCCAGGTCCTGCCTTTGGCAAGTCTTCTGTGAACATTGAATGAATGAATGCAGGTAAAAGCATGGGTCTTGGTGGGGTGCAAGACCCACTCTTTCATCTGCTCATAAGTGCTCCGGTGTGTGGCAGACGATGTGCCCCTCTCCTTTCCAAACCAAGATCCTGGAGTTGTCAGAAGCCGTGCTTTGGACCAGGGAGGCAGCTGGTACCTCATTCTGGGGCTTTGTTTAGACCAACTCCCCGCTCTGCTGAGATAATCGCTTTCATATTGCCAAGGCTTTGTGTGTTGTTACTAATTAGAAAATTGCCTTTGGAATTGAAATATGTTTCACAGACGAATTTACTGAACTTCTCGCCGAGGTGCGATTCTCTCATGCTTGCTGTGAGACAGTCCCACTCGGAGGCGGCATATGGAGATAGCAACATCTCTGCAAATTACAAAATCCACGCTCAGAACTGTTCCCAATGTTCTGGGTGCCTCAACTAGGACGGGGAGGCCCGGGGTCTGGATCTGCCACATGGAGGGAGAACAGCTGCTTCCCAGGGTTCGGCTCAGCACCCTCTTCTCTGAGCACTCTGCTTCTGGTCCAGGGCTTAGAGCGACGCCTTCTAGAAAGAGATCTGGAGGCGTGATCTGTGGCTCACCACATACTGACAGCTGAGTTGAAAATGCACATCTTCACTGGTATTTATTTACAGTAATACCATTCTCCCCATTAACTGGCATAATATTTTTGGTATTATCAGAGAACATTCCCTTCATGTACCTGAAAGGTTTTGGCACTGTTCTTTTTTTTTAAATCACCAGTAAATGGGAGAATGTAGGGTTGATGGGTCAAGAAGCCTCACTGAGTAGAGATGAGGGAGAACTTGCCAGCTGTTGGCCTGTGGTTCAGACCTTAGAGAAGGAATGTGTTCAGAAGGTCTTTGTGGATGGTCAGCGCTGATCTGTGATGGAAGCATAGGTACCACAGCGGTCCACATTACATCACTGCTCAACCTAGTATTGTTACTATTACAATTGCTACATAGTATATATCATCTTAATCTTCTCAGCAGCCCCTGATCTACAGGGGAGAAAACAGCCTTAGAGATCTCAAGGAATCAGCCACGGTTACATAGCTAGTATGCATTTGAACCAGTTTTTCAACTTAGATGGAACCGACTCCCATGTTCCTCCCCTGGGGTGATAGACCCAGGGGACAGCCTGTGGCGAGAAAGCATGATGGGAAGGCCTGAGCAAGGGTGGTCGGTCTGGGCAGCAGCGATTCGCAGCCTCTGAGCCTGGTGAGCATGGTTACTCAGTGCTCTCTGGGCCTTTCCACCCACGCCTGGCACACTGCTAGCACACTCCTCTCTAAATGTTTGAGTGAATGAATGCATGTAGGAACAAAGTGGGTTAACATAGACAGTGTCCGCAGAGCCTCTCCATGGGCAGATAAGAGGAGGTGTGAGTGCGGGGCAAGACTTAAAAGCTCACTATTCCTGGAAACCTGGGAGGAGAAACTCACTCAGGATTCAGACTCTAGCGAGAGAGCCCCCCCACTCTCCCTCCCCTTCTGTCTCCCCACCCGCACCCCTCTGGCACCCCCAGGGATTCCGCCTCACACTTGGTATTAACTGAAGGCCTAAGGCAGGGATCTGGAGGCAGAGGCAGCCCCCTGCCAGGCATTTTCTTGGTTTAGGGGCTACTTCCGGATAGCAGATGCCCCCTGCCCCCTGTGGGCCTGTTCCCCCACACCCCCAAATGGAGCTCTGCTTGGGCCCCTCCATGCCCCCTCAGCCTGCAGGGCACAACCGGGTTTCAGAGGTTTTGCCAAGAGACCCCACTCTTCTCGAGCCTTCTTCATTGCAAGGCCTCCTAAGCGTTAGGGAACGTGTGTGCGTGTGTGCGCGCGTGCGCACACAGAGCTCCATCTGAGATCAAAAGGGAAATATCAAAGAAACCAATCATCTCTCTCCCTCCCCATCAAAAGCACAAATAACTTAGTTATCTGGTGAGCATAATGGCCCGACTTCCCCATTCCCCTACCTAACGAGCTCTTTCTGAGCTGCCTCACCACAATCCTAATTGTTTTTAAATGTGTGCTAACTGCTTCATGGAGACAGCATCAGTCTGCATGTGGGGGACTGAGAACCTCGCTGCCTGCTGCTTACGATGAAACATTTTTGCAGTAATTAAAAACATGTTTAAGAAGGCTCAACCCCTCTGTGTCCAAGACTCGGCTGCAAGGGTGAGAGTGAGGCGGTGCTTTCTGTCTGCCTTGGCCCCGTGGGGGCAGCTGAGCCCACGCCCTTGCCAGGCAGGAGAGCTGCCTGCCTGTTCAGTTGCTCAGGGAAGCTCTCCAGGCGGCCTTGCTTCTGAAAGTGGTCTGTAAGCTTCTCCCCGGCAGGAGCAGTCTTCTGTCCAGTTGGAAAGCCTTCCCCACCCCCGATGCCTGGTGTGAGAGCTCTGTACAGGGTCAGCGCTCCATCCTCATGGCCTGCCTGCCAGCCCTCAGTCAAGCTGCTTGTTATCTGCCCCTGACGGGCTGGCCCAACCATGCACACACAGGGTCTGTGTGTTTGGCACCAGGCAGCAGGCAGAAAGAATCTCTGGGATGAATGAGTAGTTTAGTGTCTCCTCTTGGTTCTCTGAGCTCCTGGAATCTCAGGGGCCGGGGTGAAGGTGTGGGGCACGGGGAGGTAGGTGGCTCAGTGCGTTTTTTGAAAGCACGCATTTGTGTTGTATTCATCGGAGGTGCAGCATCTGCAGGTTGGAGGCCCAGGACAGCCTGGAGCTGAGTGAGGATGGACTGGGGAACGTGATGGGGCCAGTCCCTGTTGGAGAGTTGAGAATACTCTTTTGCAACTGTGTGAGTTTTGATAATTGTTTGCCAGGATGGTTGGGAGAGAAATAAAGGCTTTACTGCAAAAGATGGGAGAGGGAGGGCAGAAACATTCTAAAGTTCTTGAAGGTTTATTAGGTAGATGAGAGAATAACAAGATTAGGACAGGCAGGAATGGGCCAGGGATGAAAGTGGGGTTAGATACAGGATGGTGGACATGATTATAAATCCTTGAACCAGCGACACAGGAGCATCTTTATCCATGAACATTTCAGTCTTACTGAGCTGGGCTGGGCTGTGGCTGGCTGAGAGCTGGGAGTGAAGAACTTCAGGCAGAAAGTCTCATGCTTCTGGTTAGGGAAAGCGAGAGCAGCCTCAGAGCAGACAGTGGCCGACTGGCTGAAAGAGCAGCTGGTGCCTGGCATTTCCTGTTGCTCACACCCAGAGCAAGCCCCTGACACACCGTAGGGCCTGCGGGCTGACCCAGCACCAGCTCCCACCCCACCAAGCTGCTTCTGGCTCCAGCCGTTGCAGCATCTGCAGAGGCCAGGCTAACAGAAAGCAGGATCTGCTTGGGGGAGTTCCTTCCCCTCTGGCTCCAAAAATGCCTTATGGCCACAACTACACCCTCCCTGGCCCCCACCATGTCATAGGGTGTGTGTGTGTGTGTGTGTGTGTGTGTGTGTGTGTTGTGCCCATGCATGAGAGTTCAGAAAAACATAGATGAGGTCTTACAAATACATTTGACTTACTATACCCCAGCTTCCCACAGAATTGAGTTATGCTCCAGCTTTCAAAGAAACTGGAACCTGGGTCCTTGTTGAAAATTCAGCTGCATGAAAACAGTGCATTCCCCTGCCCCACCCCCCAGGTCCCAGGCAACCAGTAAATAAATAAATAAGTAAATGAAATATGAAATAGAATTCACAGAGAGCAGATCTCTAAAGTCTATCCATCGCTGGAAGGAACTCTACTCCAATGCCCCCTCTACCTACAAAAGGGGAGGTGAAGCTGATGCAGAGAGTTGCAGGCTCAGTGTGACCCCCCGAGCAGTTCTCCTCCAGCCTGCTCATTATACATTAACCTGTAAGACAATATGTTTTAAAGAGAACCACATTCATCACCTCAGAAAAGTCATATTAACATAATTTCTGGGACGGAACAATGGGGGAGAAATGTTAGTCATTGTTGATGGAACAGGTAAGTTTCCGTGGCGTGATCTGTTGAATATTCATACAATATTGTTTTTGACATTTAAGAACTCAATTATCCGATGACTAATCAGTCTTTTACAGCATGTTATTTTTGTGACTAGAACTGAAATACTGATAAGCCCCAAGAGAGCACAGTGTTCAGATGGATTTATTAGAATTTCTCAACCCTGGCTTTCTCTGGCATGCATGTCCAGGGGAATTTAGTACCTGTGACAGTGAGGGGCTGAGGGCCTGGCTGGGGGCAGCAAGTGCACGGAGACCAGATGGTGCGCTGATGCGTTTTGCTCTGGTGATTTTTTTCTGTTATGGAGGGGCGGCCAGGACTGTTACGTGCCCTGAAGCTCTGGGCTCAGAATCGGCAGCTCCTTCCCTGTAGGTCAGGGGTGGGCGTCCTGTCCAGGCCTCACCCCAATCCCCACCCTTGGGTGTTCGACTATCTGTATAGCACGGCAGTTTGATGCTCTAATAGTTGAATGAAGTCTACTTCTGGGAAATGCTGATGATAACTTTCTCTAGAACCGGGTCCCTGTGGTGACTTAAAGATTGCTACAAACTCTTTTCTGCTCCTCTCACTGAGAGGTGCAGCCTGCTTCTGTGCTCTTGAATCTGGGCCGACCGTAGTGACTTTCTTGATCAACGGAATGCAGAAGAAATGGCATTCTGGGACTCCCAACGCTAGGTTGGAAGAAATCTGGCAGGTCGTTTGGAACACTTGCTTATGGCACCTGGTCACCACGTTGCAAGGAAGCCCAAGCCACCCCAACGGAGGGTCCGCAGGAGAGGAATCCAGGCCCCCGAATGACCGCCCTCACTGAGCCCCAGGTGACAGCCATTATGGGAGGGAACCCCCCTGCTCCAATCACGCTGTCCCTGCAAAAGCCACATGGAGCGGAGACCAGCCCTCCCCACCAAGCCTTGCCCAAACTGCAGGCTTTTGAGCAAACTCAGTAACTGTTTTTAAGTCACTGTGTTTTGGAGAAGTTCATTACATACCAACAGTTAACTGGGCTTGAATCCAACCAGCCAGTGACAGCTGTTCACGGAATTTGGAATTGGAGGACGATTCTAACCCTCGCTCTGCTGCGAGGTGGCTGTGAGTGAACAAGCAGTTTTCTTGAGGCAGCCTGGTCTAAAGGAAAGAACTTGTTCTTCTAGGTCAGAGAAATCAAAGCTCACATCCTCGTTTGGGCAGGTATGCACGTGACTTAGGGCCATCCCTTTAGCCTTTTTCAGCCGCATTTGTCTTGTGCCTTAAGGGTGGACAGTATTTCTCACCTGCAATGTTAGTGTAACTGGCATGTGGCCATGCTCATGGTTGCCCGTGTCCTCATTTGCAAAAGGCAGAGGCTGGAGGTTGGGGGGACAACAGGGAATTGCAGGGGGCACTTGGACTCTAGAGCTGCACTCCCCTGGGTCCCAACTGAGGCTGCTATCAGCTCATGTGGCACCTTTGTCTGGAGAAGAGAAAGGCATGTAAGCCTGGTGCGTGACGGCAGGTGAGCAGAGAGAGAGGTTTGCATCTCTCTGCATTAGCTTCACCTCCCTTTTCAGATAGAGGGGACATCAGAGTAGAATTCCTTCCAGCAAAGCAAAGACTTCAGAGCACTATTCCTTATGTAACTAGGAACAGGTGTCCTTCCCTCAGGGGGACGTAGCCCCAGGCCAGGTGCTCATCCTGGGGACCAGAGCACAGATTCGGATTTCAGCCCCCCAGCCGAGTGCCTCTGGCTGCAGGAGCTGTGCCCACCCAGACCGGGCTTTCTTTGGGACTTAGTAGCTAACTTTAAACAAGTATTTCATACTTCCAGTTTCCCTGTCTGTGGAATAGGTAAAGCAAAACTTACTCATCCTATAGGGCCACTGTGAGAATTAGATGAGCAAATGTAAGATGCCCAGCAGGTGCTGGCCTAAAGGTAGGGACATAGGAAGTGTTAACTTCCTTTCCCTTCTCATACAAAATACTATTGTTGACTTTAAAAACCTCCTGCCTACCCCAGGAGTGGGTGAAGGTAGAGACAGGGTCGGCAGCCACACCTACTGCCACTGAAGGGTCAGGGAAGGGGTGGAAAGCCAATGGAGCCATTCCCTAGGATGGGCTGCTCAGTGGGTCATAGAAGACTCCATCCATATGCCAGTGTTCCGCATGTCCATGACCTGTCAGTTAATCTTGAACCTCAAGAAAGCCAGTGTTTTCAATCACTGTCATGATTTCCATAGTCAGGGCTGGGTCCTGGCTGGCTGAGCCAGTCAAGAATTCATGCACAGGTAGAGTCAGATGGCCAAAGGCAGGTACCCTCCTCAAGGCCCCCACATGCCCTGTGCCTTTCTTTATTGTCCTCATCTCAATTTACATACACACCTGCCGAATTGTCCCCTGCCCTCACCCAGACCATGAGTGCTGGCAGGTAGGGCTTATGTCTTTTCACGCTCTATCTTGACCTCCTAGCACAATGCTTGTGCTGCCTGGGGCTCAGTGAATGTTCTCTTTCATCACTGAACGCACAGGGAGATATCAACATTTATTAGGCATCATAAATATGCAAGGAATGTTATCTAAGTTTTGCATTGATGCTTGGTGACTCTCCGTGTGTGGGAAAGTGGAGAAGGGAATAATGTTTGCCAACCCTGATCTATGCACCAGGAATTCTGCTAGGGACTTTATTGACATAATTCAATCCTTTAAATGAGTTCATGAGTGCTAAAGTACCCATTTTAGAGATAAGGAAGCTCAGACAAAAAAGAAGCAACTTACCGAGACCTACGAAACTTAAAGGTGGTAGAGTTGAGATTTAAATCAGATTTCTCTGACTCTGAAGTCCTTGAACCATACACCTTCTCCAGGAGAAAGTCAGGGAGTGGCTATTCCAGATAGGAACACAAGAGACTGTGCTCAAAGACTGGGAGATACCAAGAGGTCAGCGAAAGAGGCAGGAAAGACATTAAATCGGTAAATATTTATTGAGGTCTACTTTGTGCCTAGCATTCTAGTATTCCACTCACGTGGGATATATCAATGAATGCACAACACAAAAATATGCCCTTTCAAGTTTATAATCTGTGGAGTGCTATCACCCGAGAGTAAAGCTGAATGCGAGACTCCGAGTGTCTCTTTAAACTCCTGGCTGACGCTCGCACGGATTCACGGCGCGGATTTGGAAGGGGCAGGCTGTTGGGACCCTGGCTCATTTAAGGAGAACACCGCTGGCCCGGGATTATCAGGGAGGAAGCTTGGCTTCCCGAGCTGCTCCACTTTGGATGAGACAATAACCTGTGATGGGACATCTAGAGTACAAATAGCCGATACAAGATCAGAGAGGCTAACTCATCACTGACAGATACAAGTGGGCTGGTCTTCTCCCGTTTAACAGTTAAAACGGGTCTTCTGAGCTGGGGCGGGGGAGAGCTGCCGAGGGGAGTAGGCAAATTTAAAGAGTCAGGCAAAACCCGTTTCATTCAGAAGCTTCCGGAACACGAACCCTTTCCACTGCTCAAAGGTAGCCATTCACAGCCCAGTATCAACCAGGAATTTGGGTCATCTGCCCTCAGACCGTCCCTAACTTGAGTGACCAGAGCCCCTTGGGGTATGAGCAGTCAATTCTCTTTGGGATCAGGTTGACAATCTAGAACCAGGAAACCATCCAGAAAGTATCAGTTCTTGATTATCTGCGTGAATTTAGGTCAGCTTTCCAGTCTGTCCTGGGCAGAGGTAACCTAAAATAATGGAAAATCTAAAACCCATTTACATTTGGCCTTGGAATGCATTATATGATTTTTTCCAGCAGGTTTACCATCATAATGATGTTTGACTTAGGATGATATTAAAATTCGTTGGCTTTCCCTGAGCATACATCTGCTGGGAAGGAAATAGAAAGTGATGGCTCAGCAATGCTGGGAGGTGGGGGCCGCTGACCCGGGATTTGTGGCAGGTAATCCCCGCTGCTGACTGTACCCAGTTCAGAGGTGTGGGCATTTCTCTATGGGGCTTGGGGACGTCAGTATTTGATCTCTCAGATTCAGACTCAACAAGATTTATTGATGTATCAGACCCCGTGATAAGCACTTTAACATCTCTATTGCATTTAATCTGCCCAATGGCCTCGTAATGAAGGTATTATTATCCCCAAATTACAAAAGAGGAAATTGGATCTGTGCTTCAAAGTCACACAGTTAGCAACCACAGAGCCGAGGAGATCTGACCCCAGGTTTTCTTGTTAAAAGTCCACTGCTTTTTCCACCTCTGCTCCCACGGGCAGCACCCTCCATTCAACCAGTGTTTCACAAACACCTTGATGTGTCACCAGAGACATGGGGATAAATAAGGCTTCGCTTCAGGATGTTGGGTGAGGCACCAAAGCTTTTCTCTCTTCTAAAATTCAGATGAAAGGAAGATGAATGCCAGGAATTAATCACGGGGAATTTTAAACAAGTCCCTCGGTGGCTTATATCCAGAGGTTGTGTCTGCTTTGGGGAAGGGAAGCGGAAAGTGTCTAGGTGGCTGACAAATTCAGGTGCATCCCTGCGTCTTGTCACCATTGTTCAGGCAAGAGCAGATCCTGTTTTCTCTCTTCCCCAAATAATTCAAACTGGCCCTAGGTCCATTTTTTATTTATAGGTCCCAGAATAGGCTATTTCTCTCCCTCCATCAAGGTGGCTGAGAAGACAGATAGGAGAGGTTGGACGATGCTCTCTGGCCTTCCTCGTAAAAGCCAAACTGCTTTTCGTTTTGCTCTGGAATCTGTCCCACCAGCCTTGCTGATTTCATTAAGGTCCTTACAGCCCATGGAGGAGGGGGAGGAGCTGACATTCCGCAGCCCAAGGATGGCTAACATCTCTCTCCGGGGCACCTTCTATGCTCTGAAGGGAAACAAGTGGTGGTTTGGCTCTGTGTTGAAGCCACTCTGTCTTGGAAAAAATTTCCCAGGGCTGTGGAAGTCAACAGTGACCACAGCATTTACAGTAACTGCCAAGCTTAATAGCATCTCGTGATGAAGTTTTACGGTAAACAGCAGGGAGGGCAGAGGGCGGTGAGGGGCCCTCCTCACGCTGCCAATGCTGAGGGCTTGGTCCCTGCTCAGAAATAGCCCTTCTGGGGCGTGCTTCTTTACCAGCTCTTTAAATTGTTCCACATGCAGGAGTCCTGGGATTAATACCAAGGTCACCTGCTGATTTTATTGTACTTCTCCCCATTTTTCTTTTCTTTTCTTTTTTGAGAGGACTTGGGGAAGAGGGGGAGGGACTCATGAAGGCATCTGATGGTGAGTTGGCCCTGGCCACAGAGGGTGCATTCCAGAATGTTCTCATTCTCCTTCTGGGCGCCCCTGCCTTCCTCTGCCCCGGGCCTCCCAGGGTTTCTGGTAGAGGGGGTGGATGACAGTGGCTGCTGGAGACAAAGCCAGTCCAGATCTGAATCCTGAGGCTTCCGGGGTACCTGGGACCCCCTAAGGCCTCACCTTCTGGACCATCTATGTCTGAGAAGGCCTGCTCTGCTGGACTGGGGCTGGTACAGCGCCTCAGCTGCTGGAAGGGGCAGACGGATTATCAGGACAGGAGGAAAGGGCTGGGCTGCAAACAGCTGAGCACGCAGGATAGCGCTCAGGGCTGCCAGGTGCTGGCATTGTCTTTCCCCAGAGCCCTGCTGAGCTGGGGAGGGGAGCGGGCAACCCTGTTGCTCCATTCCCAAGTGGTGCATTTGGACGGTGGCTGCGTTCCCTGGGTCCCCTGTATGTTCCCCTCCACCCCCCACGCCCACCTCACTGACCTCATCATCAGAGGGAGAGCGGCAAGGGCGCTCGCCTCCTGCTGACGGTGGGGCTACACCAGCGGGGATGGCGGTGGGCGGGTGCAGGAGCGACCACTTGGCTTTCTTGCCTGCCCCCCTCCCACGCTGCGCTGGAGCCTGGCCGGGGCAGGAAAGCTGGGCAGGTGGGTGTCCGCGGACAGCAGGTTGTCAGACCTCCCCCCACCATGCCTGTGGGTGTGTTCTAGCAGCAAGAGCCCGAGGGCAGGGGGCTCTCAGGGCGTGGCGGCCAGACATCACCCAGAAAGGACTGCACCAGAGCCCGACAGCAATGATGGACGCGATCTTGGATCTCTGAGACGCTTCCGTGTCTTCCTTATCTGAGCTTCCTTCAAGTTCTCACCGCACTTGGAAGGCGGGAAGCATCTACCTTCGTCACTTACGGTGGAGAACCCCAGGCCCAAATGATGACACACATTGTTTTGTGGAGGGCCTACTCGTGCTTTCATTTGATTTTATTTTACTACAACTCTATGATAATGGGACCGTGATCACCCCATGTGACAGAGGAGGATCCCTGGGCTCAGAAAGGAACATGAATCCCCCCATGGGCCCAGCACCCCATTTCGAAGCTCATGCCCGTGAGCACGAGCAGACACTGCCCTCCTGCCGGTCTGCAGCATTCTGTCCTCCACAGCGATCTGCACTGGCTCCTGAAATCAGAATGGCTCACGTCCTTTCCAGCAGGATGCCAAGGAGCCCAGACACACAGAAGGGGCAGGGCAGGTGTGCCAGACGCTCGGGCTGCCATGCAGAACGCCGTAGACAGCATGACTTACACAGCAGAGCCACTCCCTCGCGGGTCTGGAAGCCGGAGGTCCAAGATCGGGGGGCCGGCAGGGCTGCTCTCTGGTGACCTTCTCCTTGGCTGGCAGACGGCCGCCTCATTGCTCTGGGTGGGCACAGGTTTGGTGTCTCTTCCTCTTCTTATGAGGACACTGGTTATACTGAGTTAGGGCCCCATCCCTATGACTTACTTTATCCTCGATTCCCCCCCTGGAGGCTCTGTGGCTAGGCCGTCCTATTGGGGGTCATGAATTCGGGGTGGGACATAATTCAGTCCATAACAATAAAGAGTAAAGAATTTGACTCCCAGGAGGCATTGAAAATGCAAAGGGGAAAGAAGGAATGATCCCCAAACAGAGATGGAACCAAGCTTCCCTCCCCAAAAGGAACCAGAGACCTTGCTGCACCAGAGGACCCAGCTGTGCTGAGGGGCTGGGGCCAGAGAGAGTGTGGGCAGGTCCCATCCTGAGGGGACAGTGTGGGCCCCATGTTTCATTCTCCTGTTTCTGCTGCTCTACTGGATCTGAGATTCAGCCTGAGGCCCCCCTAGAGCCCCTGACAGGATGGACCCCTGCATAGAGCTTGTAGGGGGTGGCTGTGTCCCTTGTCCATGGCTAAAGCCAGGCTCAGACATTCATGGCCTTCCACTATATTTCCTTTTGAGAAGAGGAGTGTAACAGGCCTGCAGGGACGGAGGACAAAGCTCTGTGCAATCTCTCCCGAGATCCTGTTGACCTCGGGGAGCGTGTTCTCCCACCTTGTGAGATCCCATGAAGGGTCTTCCCGGTGAGGTCAGGCTGATACGTCTTATTTCAGGGGAGCTTCAGGTTCCTCTCCCTGAGCGCAGGGCCCCAGTACCTTGAGCTGTTGGCTCCTGGGCACCGTGGTGACAGGGAATAGCGGTGACCTCACTCCAGTCCCTGTCTGTGGCCACAGCTTGGCTGGTGCATGTCTGCCTGAGCCCCGGCTCCAGAGCCTGGCGTCCTGCAGAACACCCAGGCCCCACATTCTACTCCCTTTTCTCTTCAGCTCCCCACCTCGCTTGGACCCTTCCCAGGAGTGGAAGACATAAGCCCAAAGAAAGGTGGCTTTTCGCAGGGGTGATCGCCTGGGCCAGGAAGGAGGTCAGGGCTGCAGACGGAAGCGAGTCTGGGGGATTATCTGTGAATTTCAAGTATCCCCGTTCTTGCCTGAGGCTCAGGGAGGCAGGTTTGTTCTCGCTTTCACATTTACCATGGTGACAATCCTTCCCCAGGACAATTACTTACCCTGTCTGTGTGGCTTGGAGGAAGAGATGTCTGAAGAGAAAGCTGTGACTGCCAGCCTTGGAAAATTCCCTGTTGGTTGGTTTTAATCTATAGTAGAAAACCTCCCCATTATTCTGCCATCCCGGGATGTGACAGGTATTAATAACCCTATTAGCCGCAATCCCGTCCGGCGCAATTTGCACAGGCTGCGTCTATGTTCCAGCGGCCCTCGGCTGCAAGGGCCTGTGGACGTTCAAAGCTAACGAGACTCTGGCTTCTGTTTTTCTCCTCTGAGCCCAGGGTGTTGACAAATTAGGTTTTTGGAAGGAGATTCCCCATCCCACTGTGGTGCCAGCGCTGCCTATGGACCCACAGCAAATACCTCTTCGCAGTTCTGAGGTGGCGTCATGTCTTTGAGGAAGGCGTCCGTCCCAGCCGGCCCTCCCGATGTCCCCTCTGCCTGAAGGCCTTAGCGCTCCTGCCCGCGCCCTCCCTTTCTCTGCCTCTACAAAGCCTTTCCATCCTTCAAGATCTGGTTCAAAGTCACCTCTTCCTTGAAACCTCCCCCGAGGCCCTCAGCTCAGAGAAAACTTCTCCCATGAACACTGACAGTCTTTAATCTGTGTCTTGATTATGCTAACCACTTTCCGCCCGTGTTCCGCCATGTTGTCTCGCCAGGAGGAGGAAGCCCAGGTGGTAAGAGGAGCTTTGCAGGCATTTCGCCCAGGCCCCCTGTGCACCCTGCTTTGCCTGTAGGACGGGGTTCATCGCTGTCTGCTGGCCAGAGCTGCAGGAAGCTATCGCTGGATAGGTGTGGAGCTGCCGAGCTTCCTGACCACGATGGTGGGGACTCAGGGGCAAGGACCCTTAGTCCGGCTGCACAGAGGAAAAGGGAAGGGTGGGCGGACCAGCCAGGACCGGGGATGGGCGCGGAAGGAGGGCCAGAGTGTGTCAGCCCAGTGATGCTGAGCAAGCAGGGTCTGGCAGTCAGGCTGGGGTGAGGCCAAGGAGAGCCAGGCGGAGGCTCTGGACAGGGCAACTGGGGGAATGGGGAGGAGAGGTGGCGCGATGGCTACAGGGATTAGCACTAAGCCACACGGCGCCATGGTGAGAGTTAGAAAATTGAGTCCTTTACTCAGGGTGACACACCTTCAGGCCAGGGTGCCCAGCGGAAAGCAGGCTGGATTTTAGTCCCCACTTATCCTCCTCAGCTGGGCATCTGTGTCAGTCAGCAATGGCCCTAGAACGCTGTGTAACAGAGCATGCCGAGACTCCACAGCATGAAACAACAGCAATCTTGCAGCCTCATTAATCTGATGGGTCATTGAGGCTTGGCTGGGCTTAGCTGGGCAGTTTTGCTGATCCCCCAAGACTCTCTCGTGTGGCTGGAGAAGTTGGGGGTCGGGAGGTTAGGCAGGGCTCTGCTGGGGCAGTTCGCCCCTGGTCCATGGGCCCCTTTCCTCCTCCTGGGACTAGCAGGGTGGTCTGACTGTGGCCAAGGGCAGAAAGCAGGCTCGGGACTTTTTGAAGCGTGTGCCTGTTATGTTATGTCGGCTGACATGTACCGGTCAGAGAAAGCCACACGGCCAAATCCAAAGTCAGGGGCCGGAGATTCTAAGCCGCCTCTGTGGTGGGAGGATGTGCAGAGCCATAGATGCAGAGTGAAGAAGTGGGGCCGCTAATGCGTGAAGGCACCACAGACGGGACACACCATGCCTGACCACCCATTGCAGCCCTGCCTGGCACAGACCCTTCAAAGGCCCTGGATCTCTTGGGCAAACCTGACTTTGCATCCTGTTCTGTGTCTGCCTCAAGTCTGTTACCTGTGCCACTTAGGGAAGGAGATGCATCCTCTGTCTTGCTGCTGGAGGCTTTTGCCTCTTCATCCCAGGGCCCTGCCTTCCTCTCTTACGGCAGGTCATCCTCAGACCACTTTAGGTCACACCCTTCCTCTTTCATCTCCTACAAGCATTCCGCCCCCCTGGCAGGTGGTGCCAGGACATGATGTGGCCCATGGGCGTTCAGGACTAGAAAAGGGGGAAATGATAAGGAATTGAGAGAAGAAAATATTTTCCAGGATATCCCGATTTGAAGTTTATCCATTCCTCTGGTCCGACACTGGCAGACATTGGAACTGACTTACTGAGGTCATTTCGGGCCCATCTCCAAGAGGCCTCCTGGCCCAGTGCCTCTGAGGCTCAGACATGCAGTGGCCGGAGCACTCCCCACGCCCTAGCCCCAAGGCCCGCTGTCTTTGAGATCTATCCTGAGTTTGCTCGACATGATTGCTGTTTTTGTTGGCCAAGTGCTCTTCTTGCTGTTTAAACCAGTCAATTTCCTTCTATCCTGAAGAAGACCTGCAGTTGCCGTGTGTGTGTGTGTGTGTGTGTGTGTGTGTGATCTGCCCATTAAGGGAAGAGATGGGGACCCGTTGCTCCTGCAAACACTTCTATTGTGAAGCAAAGAATCCAGACACTTAATCCTTGACATCTGGACCCCACTTCATTGCAAACCCTTATTCTGTGCACTTACCTCCTCTCAATACACACAGTTCCTTTTTGATGGAAACGCATGTTTTCTCAGTGGACACTTTGGGGAATGGGGCCCCTCATGCTGCTTTTTGGGTTATTACACTGTCACATTTTACCACTTTGCAGAAAGAACATATTAAGCAAAATAGAGTTCTCAGGAGCAGGGATTGCTATTGTTAGAGAAACAATACTTGGGAAATAATTCCCCCCAATTTTGTCTCATCTTTTCTCTGCTGCGCCAAGAGAGGAACAATTTATTAACAGGAGGCAGAAAATGTTACTACTGCTTATGGGCAATAGAGGTTTATGGGGTCCACAATATAGGTAGTTTCAGTGGCTTAGAAGGCAAGGGACTTTGGGAGCTAGGAAAAACATTTTTTAAATTCCCGGCGGGGAAAGGTTGCTAAGGAAAAACGCCTCATTTGAATTTCACCAAGTTCTCGAAAATTGTGGTAGTGGTGCCCTCCTGTTTGTACCACAGACCCTTATTGTTTCAACGGCTGACCGCTGGTGGAGGGAAGAGGTTTGGGGAAGGGCAGGGGGCAGCCTCCTGATGTGCCCATGAGCCGGAATCCCAGCCCAGCCCGTCAGCCAGGGTGACTCAGCATGCCTCAAGCCAACAGCTTGGAACCGGCCGCCGTCCCTGCGGCCTGGCTTTTGCTTCCTTGGAAAGTCTCCTGACTTGGGTTCTGCCTCTTTCCAAGGCCAGGCTCAGGCTTCGGCTTAGTGCTAGATGTCTGTTCCCTGTTTCGGCAGTTATCACAGTCCCATGAGCGTGGGCTGCATGCACCCCTCCGGCTCGTGACCCTTTTGGCCGGCTTGGATCACACTCAGCCTAAATACTCTGAGCTGAGAACCCTCTCCTTGGCTTTAGCTCACATGGCCATTCACGGGCATGATCTCCCCCAGCCCCATTCTGGGGGAATGACAACAGCTTGGGCAACGGCTGTGATGGGGGGTGACTGCCAGGTGGCTGGAAAGTAAGAAGTGACTTGAATCTTTGACTGTAGAAAACTGTCAAGCTGATTATGAGTCTGAGTTTTGGGGATAGTAGAGATTCCTAAAGCTGCATGGGGTTTTGTAAGATAATGCACTGCCTTGGATTCTCAAGGGAATCGTCTCGTCAAAGCTAAAGCAGCCACGTGGGAGGCACATTGACCCTGACTTTGGTTAGATTGGAGGCCCCGGGCTAGAAGCGGTCAGGAGAGGGCACACCTGGCATCCCCTGCAGCTTGAGGCTCGAGATGAGCTGCAGCCTGGCTAGGCCAGGGAGGCCTGCAGGCAGGAGGCCCACCCAGCTCCACAGGGGAGGGGGGGCCCTGGCACTCTGTCAATGAAGCAAAAGACTTTGGAATCCAGTTGCTGATGAATCATCGCACGCTGGGAGAACTCTCAGCTGCATTGACTGGGCAAGCAGGGGGTGTTGTTTTGAACTTCTGGAGTTAATGAACTATGCCCTGAAATTTACAGCCGGGTCATGTTATTGATTCAGCTCCAGGGCACAACGCTTGGGGGCTGGCACACTCCTCTGACCTCTCTGTGGGCCAGAGGCCCTCTGGAATTTGGCTTCTGTCCCCCCACCCCTTCTCTGCAGCCACCAAAAGTAGCCCACGAAGTGTGCGGCTTCACGCTGCGCCCCCGGCGCTGGTCACTGGGAGGCTTTGCTCCCGATCCCGGTTGCAACTATTAGAGCTCAGGACAGACGACAAAACGGATGGGCTGAAGCCACAGCACAACTTGATGAGGTTGCTTGCAAGAATTTAGGAAACCAATTAGTGCCTGTGTAGAGAGGGCGGACGATGCATAGTTTCCAAGACCCTAATTCTAAGCACTTCATTTTTTCCATCTGGATCTATCCATTTATTAATGGATTCAGTCCCCAAAGAGATTTTGTTCCATGAGGGAAAAGGAAATGAGAGTTTATGGTGGTTACCCTCTCATCTTGTCTGCGAATAGGTTGTGTACACCTGCACCTAAACTGTACCCATTCGAAAAAAAAAACTCATAAAACTAGAACAGCAAAGGGAGAGGGAGAGAGATTTTCTATATGTCAGAAGAGTACCTAGTGATCAATGCATGAATTATGGATGTGTAAATAATTAGCAAGTTATAACGAGGCTTCCTGTAAAGTCCCCGGGCAGACTGGCTGTTCCTGCAGGTGAGATGCGACAGTCGTGTTTTGACCTCTTTCCTTTGCCACAGTTTCCTGGCCGCACATCCAGAGTACTCGCCAGCAGCTGCTTGCTCTTCCTAATCTGCTGGCCTTCCTTGACTTACTTTGGTCCTGGTTTCCTTCTGATCTTGCTTCTAAATTTGCTCTTTTGAAAGCAACTAGTGCTCCTCTCCTGGCCAGACGCAGGGGTCCTCCCTGGCCCTCAAGCTCTTCCATCTTTAGGCTGTGCATGCCCCTACTACTCACCCGCCTTAAGGTTTTCTTTTCCCTGTTTTTCATGGTAACATGCCGTCCTGAGTCTTGTCCAGCTTTGCTGTGTATTTCTTGGCCTCATTTTTTGATTCTTCTTCTACTTGTCCCATAACTGTAGATGCCAAAAAACCCCAAAATTCAGACCTCAAATTCTCTTTGCATTCTGTTTCTTCACGTTTAAAGCTTCAATTGCCATTTTAAAACAAATGACTGCTAATTCTGTATGTCATCTTTCTCCCAGGGTGCAGCTTCATTCACTTGGCAAACATGTATTGAGCGCCCAGTGAGAGCCAGGCACTTTCCACTTTCCCGGCAATACGGCAGCAAACAAAGCGCCCAGTGCTTCCTGTCACAGGGAGACGCTCATTCGATGGGGAGACAGGTAGTAGACAAAATAAATGTTGGCTGAGGCTGCATGCGGGACATTGTTCTGATGCTCTCTGCATGTTAGCTCATCTGACTGTCACGGCAGCCCCATATTAAAGGTGAGAAAACTGAGGCACGGCGAGGCCCAGGGGCTTGCACAAGATCACACCGCTCGTGGGGGCTCAGCCCAGGCGATTTGTCTCCAGAGGCCGTGCTCCTCATAGGCGAGCTCTGTGGCATCTCCATGGAGCAGATGCGTGGTGCCCCGTGCTTCTTAGAGAAAACAAAGTGGGGGAGAAGGACGGCATGTGTTGGGGGGAGGCTGCAACTTTAGACAGGACGGGCAGGGGAGGACCTAGGAGAACGTGACATGTGAGACCCAAGGGAGGTGAGAAGCTTGAAGTGAACAAGGTCCCAAGTGAGCCGTGGCCTTTCTCAAGAAAGGGCAGTGAGGTGAGTGGGGGAAGGAGTGAGGGCCACAGCAGACCCGTCCGGCAGGTCACTGAGGGCCGCAGAGGCCACCATCCTCCTACTGTGAGTACCAGGAGGAGTGGGCTGATAGTCTGGCAGCATCTCTCACCGGGCACAGACGGGAGGGCCTGGGGCAGGCGTACGGAGCCCGCTAGGAAGACACTGCAGGACCCCAGGTGCCTGGGGTGGGTGGCAGCCGAAAATGGGGAGACAAGTGGCTGCTTCTGGGTCTGTTGTGAAGGTACAGAAAGGGATTCCTGACAGGCTGGATGTGGGGTGGGAGAAAACGGGAATGAAAGATGATTTTACCTTTTTTGGCCTGAGTAACAGGAAGAGTGGGGTTGCCACTACCTGAAATGAGGATTTTAGGAAGATGGTGGGTTTGGGATCGTAAATTAATGGGTTCAGCTGTTTGAGGTGTGTATTAGCATAGAAGTGGAGGTGTATGGCTGGTATACAGCCTGTAGTTCGGTGAAGAGTCCCTGCCTGCAGACATAAATTGTTTTCAACACAAGAAATGTTCTCTGGACACCTAGAAGAATGTTTTGATTCTCTCTTCTTAACCACTGAGTGTTTATTATTTGTGAGGCTCTCACTCCAGTGTTTTTCATGCTTCGGATCATGCGATCCTTGCAAAAACCCTGTGATATAGGGAGTAGTGTTACCACATTTTACGGTTGAGGAAACTGAGGCATACTTACCCCTAACTCTGAAAAGAAAGTGAGGTCGCTTGCAGTAAGATGCATAGGTAAAAAATTCATAGAGCTATTAAAGCAAGAAGATCAAGATAACATATTTAAGGTCAAATAATACAGGGAATATAATTGTACCCCTCTTATATTTAGAGAATATTTAGACCAAGTTCAACAAGTCTTCTAAAGAAAAAACATACCCTTGAGCTTCTTGGTCGCAGAAATACGGGGAACAGCATGAACACCAGTTCATCAGGAGGGATGAATTTTTCTAAAGTACTTGGTTATTTAATTTTTAAATGACTTCTCCCGGGGGAGTAAAGTATATTCTTGGAGGAATTCTTAGGAGGCAAATAAGTTATAGAAATGACCAAATTGGTTAGATTAGCTCCTTTTTTCTGTTCACCGTGTTAATCAGTAATCACTTATTAAGCAATTAGACACGTCAGATGATGTGCTGACGCTACAAGAAACACAAAGGTGTGCCGACAACACCCTTGGCCTTCAGGTATCTTATGATCTAACTTAAAGGTGTAGTATAAGCACCAAAAATGCCCAACGCGAGGCAACCGCAGTCATCGGTGCGCAGTGAGGCACGTTGTCATGGGAAGGAGACCTGAACTGGAAAGCCAGACTTCCAGGCTTCAGATCCAGGCACTGTGACTTGCTAGCGCAGAAAGTTTCTTCACTTCTCTGCCAGTTTCTTCTTCTACAACATAGGGATCTTAGTCATAGGACTTGCTTCAAGGTGGGGAGCAGTGGGTTCATAATATCCATAACGTGCCTAGTCCAGGCACGTCGTAGTCCCTGCGGAAGGGCTGTTACAGTGCAGGGGTACCCACCATGAAGGGAACACTGCTTTGTTCCGGGGGAGATACGTCCACTGTGGGCTATCCAGGAAAGTGTCCTGGTGGCCGTGAGATTTAAGCTAAATCCTGAGCCCCTTCTGTGAGCACACAGGCACCCTCTTGAACTTTATGACTGGCTGATGTCGCCAAGGTCTCCACCCCTACCCCCAGGGTGACCCTCACCCAACTTTTGAAGCTGTGTCTTCTGGAAGCCATGGCTGGAAGGTGATGGGATATGGCCGTGACCTTGTTAAAGGCGGTTTAGTTAAGGGAGGCACCATATCAGAGCTGAGTGATTTCGCAAGGACCTGGGAGCATCTGGAATTAACCAAATGACCACTGGGAGAAGAGCTACGCCTTCCAAATCAGCTCCAAGCCCATCCTTCCCATGCTCAGACTACAGGCAACAGAGAGAGATGCACAGTGAGAGGGACTGTGTGCGGAATCCGGCTGGTGTCCAGAGCCCCGAAGTCGCAGCCCCAGTACTTCAGGGCCTGGGTTCTGAAACCTTAACCATAAGCCCTGTCATCCCAACCTGAGGCGCTTTGGCTTCTGGGCTCAGAGAGACTAAGAGCCACGTACACATGAACTACAGAGCAGAGCCACAGTCAGGTCTGACCAGTTACTTTGTTTAGACTCAGAGAAGACCTTCAAGAAGAAAAGATGAGGAGGGCCTGGAGGAGCACCAGGTGGGGAGGAAACGGGATGGGGAGGAAATACGTGAGAGGGGAGGAGGCTGGAGGACCCGCAGGTGAGCGGGCTCATCCTATCATTTTCTGGAGCCCCTGAACATGACTGACAGCAAGTTTTTGTTCTTCCTCATAATATGAACCTGAGAAACTGTTGAAAGAGTGGCTGGAAAGGGTGCCTCTGTCATCTGGAGCGGAGCTCCTATGGTCCGTCTGGGGGGGGCACTGCTCCTGCGAGGGGCCGGCTGGCTTTCCCCCCGCCCTGAATGCTCACAGCACACAGGCCTCTCCTGGCAGTGGGTCTTGCCCTCAGGAATGGCCTGCCCAGCCTGGATTCCGTGGAGCAGAAATTGTGTCTGCGGCTCACTGGAGACAGCTGCTCAGGGCGGGTCTGGGAGACTGGAAACATACGGGCAGCAGCAGACGGAACTGCTTTCCCGAGCAGGGGAGCTTCTGGAGCCTAGAGCGGCAGCTGCAAACACAATTTGGGGCTAACACGGCCTTGCAGAAAGGGCTGAGGACCAACCAGACCTCCAAAGAGCTGGGTCACCGGGTCTCCCTTACCCTGCAGGAGCCGCAAACGGAGCCATAAAAGGCCAGTGGGACTGGTCAACTCTTTCTCCTGGAATAAGTTCACCTTCTGGGGACTCTCCTCCCTTCCCCTTCCCAACCCCTTCTAGGTGGGCATCGCTCCTGTGGGACTGGGGCAGGGAAATGAGGGTGGTGATCAGGTCTAGCCTAATAGGTTTTGCAAGGGATGCATTTGGGAAGTGGCCCTACTTTACTGCCCAGTGGTATGAAGCCTCAACTTAGGGTGAACAAAGCAGGCCAGCCTGGAGCCGAGGCTCAGAACTCAGTGGGAAGGCCAGGCCAGGGCATTCTGTGGTCTGGAATAGAATGGACTAGCAGGATGGAGAGGAGGGACATGAAACAGGCCTCACAAGGAGATAAGCATCAGAATTAGTGAGGACAAACACTCACACGGAGTCCAAGATCTAGGCAAGAAGTAGAGCACAGAAGGGAGCTGGGTGCAGGCAGTGCCAGGACAGGGTCCATCTGGGATTGGCGGGAAGAACAAAGCGGGTGCCTGTGGCTGATTTCCCTCCTGGACCTCAGAACATGGGTGTGGGTTGGCTCAAGGGCATGTGGTGGGCAGTTGACACCAGCCAGATTCAAATGCACACGCCATGTCTGGAGGGGGTCGTGCCTGGCCAGCCAGAATCAAGGCTGTGCAAGGCCGGCCAGCTCCAGGAACCCCCCCTCCCACATCCATCTGTGCCGAGAGTCAACACCAGTTTTAATTTTATTCATAGTTCTTGTACTTGTTCCATGCTGACTCTCCTCAGTGAATACTAATGGACTCCAGATTGTTTTAAGTGAAGATCTGAGCAAGACACCTCCTTTCATCTTGTCAAGAGCTGTCATTGCCAACAGGGGTTTTTGGAGTTTCCTTTCTAACAGATTCAATGCAAACTCCTCCCTACACAGAGCTGCATATGTACCGCTGGCACTGGGCGATTGCAAAGCAGTCCTCATGGAAAAGTAACCATCCCTGGCCTCCTGCCCCCACCGTGGTCCCTGTCAACAGGGAATTCTCCTGCAGGGCAGAAGGAGTGAAGACGGAGGCAGGTGGGGTTCAGCAGACCTCTCTTAGGAGGCAGTGGAAGCCAGGGTCTCTTTCCTTTGCAGGACTGTTTTGATCATTTTAAATGCCATTTCCATTATTTTCACAGCCAAGAGGCCCTTAAGGTTTAGAAGAATGGCTTCATGACCATTTCAACTGCTCCTTTAATTCCCATATTTCCTTGTCCATTTTGCATACAAGTGCTATCCATATAGTTGCTATATAAATTTTCCTTTTTAAGTCATGACTCTGTTCTACTTAAAAATCTTCAGTGGCTCTGGTGGCATCTCAGGTAACCTTCCTTGACTAGCCCTCTAAGACCTCCCTTCTCTGTCCCCCACCATTTTAGTCCCGTCCACCATTTCCAGCTGTGCTTGCCTCGCCCAGCCACAGAACTGAAAGCCACTTCCTGCATGCTCAGAGTGGCGTGGTTCCTATGGCCAGAGAGAGGCCGGCCCACCAACCAAATGGTTTGCAATCCCACCAGTGAGAACAGTCTGGATTCACCCTTTACTCTGAGTGCAGAGGGCCTGGGTCATCCCCAGATGGTACCTTTCTACCCTAAGACAACCATGTGTATTATCATCATCGTCCTCAAGTCCTGGTTGGTTTAACTTTTTTGACTGACATAGAATATCTAACTCAAACCCTGCTTCTAATTTTATGGGAGGTAGTAGAGGACAATATTTAAGTACTGGGGACAAGTGGTTCAGTCCTGGTGGTCAGACTTATTTGCCATTTTGGGCTGGTTATTTAACCCAAATCTTATTTCCTCATCTATAAAATTACAAAGATCTTAGAGCCTACTTCACCTTTGTGATGGATCGCTGAGATAACAGATATGTGGTATTAACATGGAGGGAGGACAGTTAAGTAGTCAACAAATGTTAGCAGGTGTTACACTCTCTGTCAGTACTGAGTCGGTAAATGAAACAGGCAAGTCTAATATAGGCATAGATGGATAGTTTAAGGTGATTTGACAGTCCCTGTCCTTCCTCAAACACCTGACCCCAAGCAAAAATCAAGCAAAACCCACAAAAGGTCATGTTTTCTTCTCCGAGCTACCACTATGCAGGAAGTGTTGTTTTAGGTAAAGGCACTACCTCTGGCCTCCTGCTGGCCTGTTGGGGGGCCCCAGTCATGGGGGAACCCCTGTGTGATGGTTAAATTCCTGGCTGCCAATTCACTGGGAGTCAAGTGTGGAAAGAAGGCTGGAGATCAGTTCTCAATAGTCTAATGTAAACCTTTATTCAATTTCTGTTCTCAGTATGATACTCTTATCCTCGACATGCCAGTTGTATGCATTGAGAGGATAAATCTCCAATTTATGGAGAAGTGACAGACATATGACTACGAAAAGTACAAAAGGGAACCTGTTGTTTTTAGCAGATTTTCAACCAGTCCCCCTCTTGTCAAGCCACCTTCAACTCCCACTTCCAAATACCTTGTGTTGCCCATTTCTTAGCCTGCTAAGCAGCATGAACTGACTTGTTCCCTGGATTTCCTCCTCATAGGTTGGGATTCAGTGTTCTTCCAACTGCTGAGTGAGGTCTACCGGCCCATCACTTTTTAGCTTTCAAAATTTTGTTCTTATAGTTTCCTCTCCAGTACTCTGTCCTCATGGGGTTTTTTCCCCAAAGCTAAAATAAAGGAAATCTGGAATCTGGGAGAGAACAGAGCTAAATATGTATGTTAAATCCTCTGTATTGAACTGGAAACCCCAAATGACAGTCTTTAAATTTTTTCAGTATCTATTTAGTGAAGCTGTGAGGAAATTTAATTTTCTTTATTAAAACTGTACATTTTTTTCTTAATGCTCACAATAACATAGCTTTATCCTTTTTTTCTTATTATCTATTACAGTTTTATCATCATTCCTAAGCAGCACAGCTACTCAGTCATTTATAATAGAAGTCATTTACATAGTTGTAGTTACAAATCATATTAACATACATTTAAGCTTTTCATTTCCATTCATTTACAAGCTTACAAACCATTTAGTTATAAACTAATTTTGGTATATTTCCCCAAGATTTTACTTTGAAAAACATCAAACCTGTAGAAAAACTGCAATGATAAAATAATCAACAGACCTTACACGTGAATTTACCGACGGTTATCCCTTTGCCACATTTGCATTCCCTCTCTCGTGCTCACTCACCCGGTGCTTTGCTCCAGCTCTCTCTGTGTCTTCACTGGGTGCACATACGATATGCACAAGGGAATCTCACAATACATCAAATCAAGTGGATTTTGTGGTTTTCCTGTGCATATAAAAGTCATGTTGACATTGTATGGCAGTCTAATAAGTGTGCAAGAGCAGTCTGTCTAAAAAACCGATGTATATCCCTTAATTAAAAAATACTCAACTGCTAAAGAATGCTGACCAGCACCTGAGTTTTCAGTGAGTCCTGTCTTTTTGCTGGTGGAAGGTCTGGTCTCAAGGTTGATGGCCGCTGAGTGATCTGGGTGCTGGCTGCTGAAGGGTGGGGGGCTGTGACGATTCCTTAAAATACAGCAGCGTGAAGTTTGCCCCATGTGTGGACTCTGACTTTCCTGAACGATTCCTCTGTACCATGTGACACTGTTTGTTAGCACTGTACCCACGGTAGACCTTCTTTCAAAATTGGAGCCAATCCTTTCAAAGCCCACTGCTGCTTTATCCACTAAGGCTGTGTAAAATACGAAATACTCTGTCGTTCTTTCAGTAATCCTCACAGCATCCTCCCCAGGAGTAGACTCCATCTCAAGAAACCACTTCCTTTGCTCGTCCGTAGGAAGCAGCTCTTCATCGCTCAGTAGTTTTCCTGAGGTGCAGCAAGTCAGGCACAGCTCCAGGCTCCACGCCTGACTCTGCTTCTCCTGCCACTTCCACACTGGCAGTCACTTCCTCCAGTGAAGTCTTGAACCTCCAATTCATCCACGAGGTTTGAAATCAACTTCTTCCAAACCCCTGTTCATGCTGAGACGTTGACTTCATCCCATGAATGTTCTTAACAGCCTCTGGAATGGTGAATCCTTTTCAGAGGGTTTTCAATGGACTTTGCCCAGATCCATTGGAGGAATCACCATCTACGGCATTTTTAGCCTTATGAAATGTGTTTCTTAAGTAATAGGCTTGAAAATCAGAATGACTCCTTGATCCATGGCTGCAGAATGAATGTTGTGTTATCAGACACGAAAACAACATTGATCTCATGGTCCGTCCCCATCAGAGCTCTTGGGGGACCAGGTGCACTGTCTGTGAACACTTGCATCTTGAATCTTCCCTGAGCAGCAGGTCTCAACAGTGTGCTTAAGATACTCAGTAAACCCTGTTGTAAACAGCTGTGCTGTCATCCAGGCCTTGCTGTTCCACTTAGAGAGCACAGGCAGAGTACATTTAGCCTCGTTCTTAAGGGCCCTGGGAGTTTTGGAATGGCAAATGAGCGCTGGATCCTGCTTAAAGTCACCAGCTGCATGAGCCCCTCCCAAGAGAGTCGGCCTGTCCTTGGAAGCCAGGCACTGACCTCTCCTGACAACCTGTGAGTCCTAGATGGCATCTTCCAGTAGAGAGCTGTTCGTCTACACTGCGAATCTGCTGTTCGGTGTAGCCGCCTTCATGAATGATCTCAGCCAGACCTCCTGGGTGACTTGCTGCAGCGTCTCCGTCAGCACCTGCTGCTTCACCTGCACTTTTCCATTGTGCAGACGCCTTCTTCCCTCAAACTCATGAACCAGTCTCTGGCAGCTTCCGACTTTTCCTCTGCAGCTTCTTCACCTCTCTCAGCCTTCATAGAATCGAGGAGGAGGGACTTGCTTTGGATTAGGGAATGTTGTGGCTTTTTGGTTGTTCTATCCACATTACTAAAATGTTCTCTTTATCAGCAGTTAGGCCGTTTCGCTTTCTTCTCATTCATGTGCTCACTGGAGAAGCACTTTTCATTTCCCTCAAGAACTTTTCCTTCGCAGCCACAACTGGGCTCACCGGCACCAGAGGCCTAGCTTTTGGCCTGTCTTGGCTTTCCTTATGCCTTTCTCACTAAGTTTAATCATTTTTAGCTTCTGATGTAAAGTGAGAGACATGCAACTCTTCCTTTCCCTCAAACACTTAGAGGCCATTGTAGGGTTATTAATTGGCCTAAGTTCAATATTGTTGTGTCTCGGGGAACAGGGGTCCCCAAAGAGAGGGTGAGAGACAGAGGAAGGGCTGGGTGGGGACGCAGTCAAAACACACACATTGATGATCAGGTTCACCATCCTCCAGGGGCATGGTTCATGGTGGCCCCAAACAATTATAATAGTAACGTCAAGGTTATCACTGATCAAAGATAATCATAACAAATATAATAATAATGATAAAGCTTAAAATATTGTGACAATTACCAAAATATGACACAGAGACATGAAGGGAGTAAATGCTATTGGAAAAATGGCACTGACAGGCCTGCTCAATGCAGGTTTGCCACAAACCTTCAATTTGTAAAAAATGTAGCATCTGTGAAGTGCTATAAACGAGGTATGCCTGTACATTTTTATTTCTCAATCATTTGAAAGTAAGTTGCAGACATCATGACATTTTATTTCTAAATTGCCAGCATGATTCTTCTAAGATTGACCATTTTCCTATATAACCACACCATTACCAATACCCAAGAGATTTAATATTAATATAATAATACTATTTAATGTGTAGCCCAATTTCAGCTTATCTTATCGATTCGAATATTTCCTTTAAAGTTGTTTGTCCCCTTTCCCTATCTCAGATCCAATCAAGAACCAGGTACAATATTTGGTTATCATTTATCTGTTTAGTCTTTTTTCATCTAGAACATTCTCCCACCCCAGAGTGTGTGTGTGTGTGTGTGTGTGTGTGTGTTTTATAATATTAACATTTGAAGATCCCAGGCTAGCTTTTTGGTAGAGTGTCCCATAATCTGGACTTGTATGATTATTTCTCCATGCTTAGATTTGGGTTTAATATATGTATCTATATATAATTAGCAAGAACACTACACAGTTAATGGTGTGTTTTTCTCATGCATCACCTAAGGAGGCATATAGCATCAGATGGTTCCATTAGCGGCCATGTTAAATTTGATTGCTTGGATTAGGTGGTCCATTCCAGATCTCTCTATTTTAAAGATAGCTCATTATCTTTATGCTTAAGAAGTAAAGTATAAATAGTAATAGAAGTAATAGAAGTAAATGCATGTTTAACCCAATGGCTTTCGCATCCACTGATGATTCTTGCCTGAAGCAATGATATCGATGACTGCAAAATGGTGATTTTTCTAATTCTCATTATTTCTGCCTTTATTAGATAACATTCTCCCATAAAGAACTTTTCCTTTCTACTCTCCTCCCCTTTTCTCTCTTTCTTTGAATAATCTCTACAAATGTCGGGTTTTTTAATTCAATGTATTGTAGCCCATTACCTTCAATAGTTATTTAGATGCTCAGACTGTCTGACATTTTTCTAACAAGATCCTTTCCAAGCCAGCTCCTCTGACCTTTGGATACCCCTCAGTCTTGGAGTCTCCCTTGCTTTCTAGCACAGAAAGTGCTCTAAGCTTACGCTGTAAGTCCCTGCTTCAGATCTGGAGCTGGCATTTCTCTAAGGAGCCCTAGTCTCTCTTATGAGGACTGTATTCACAAATCAAGTGCAGGCACTAAGTTTCATTATATGCCACCTGTGTAAAAAAGGAGAAATTTAAGAATATTTCATGTGTATTTGGATATGTTTGCTTATTTTACAAAAAGAAACTCAATAAGGATAAAATAAAAACAAATGGAAATGGTTACCTACAGGAAGTGGGTGGGGATGGAGTAGAGGGGTAGAAATGGAAGTGAGGCTTCTCTGAGGATATCATTTAATACGCCGGGTGTCATTCCTTTAGGCCCTTTCAGTGGAAAGAGCTAGGGAACGTGACAGAATTCTGAGGGTGTGCTGACACTATCGACTGAAATCGAGCAGCGCCCGCCTTTACCCACCGCATACTTGATTCCCCTTCTCCACAGCAAGGACTCAGTTCTCCAGAACATCACTATATTTATTCATTTACACATTGCAACATACAATCCAGTTGCAGAATTACTACACCCGTACCACCTCAGACAACAAACTTATGACATGGAGCTCAAGATATTTTTGCTTTAAAACAAAAATCTTAGAATATATATCACAGTGTGACTACAGCCAGAACGCTGTGTTCAAAGCTGTTTCAACAATTCTTTTCCCTTGTATGGCCGTGTTACTGCCCTACAGTACAACACAGTACTATGCAGTGAGAGGATAAGTCACAGTTTATTTCTCCAGTCTCCTATGGACAGGCGTTTAGGTCAGCTACAATACTTTGTTAGGTTCACTGATTTCTGTTTGCATTCACTTTTAGGATTGGCTTTTTTCGTCCTTTTCTAACGTAATTTTACTTTTGAATATGCAAAAGCGTTACAAGGCTCAATAGCTGAAACCATAGAAAAGTTATTGTGTTTAAAGAGGTCTCACTCCCATTCCCATCTTTTTCTCCCCAGTCTCACCCACTAAAATAAGAATTTTTATTTGTTTCTAGTTTTATCTTTCTTGGGTTTCTTTTTGCAAAAATTAGCCCTTCTTTCTTACAAAAAATAGTATTCTAATATATGCATATCTATATCTATCTATACATAATACATAAGGTAATATATAAAATTATATAAATATGTACATAACTCTTTTGTACTTCTAAAAAAAGTCTACACTATTTTTTTTTATTAAAAATGTGACAATATAGCCCAACTATCATTCCACATCAGTTAATGGAGATCTTCCCCATTCTTTCTTACTGCTGTCAGAGGATAAATCATAGTTTATTTATCCCAGTTTTTATGGAGAGGCATTTTGGCTGCTTCTACAAGTAGGGTTTCAATGAGTGACTGTGTGCATATGTTGTCTTGTATTTGTGGGGGCGTATCTTCTGCTCCTTTCTCTTTTTCTTTTCCTTCTGGTATTCTCATCATACATGTTATATCTTTGGAAATTTTCCCACAGTCCTGGGATATGCTGGTCTTTTTGTTTTGTTTTGTTTTGTTTTGTTTGGGAAGTATCCAGTGACACATTTTCAAGTTCACTGATTCTTTCTTCAGCTGCGTCCAGTCTACCAATAAGCCCATCAAAGGCATTCTTCATATCTATTACTGTGTTTTCTGTTTCTCACATTTCCTTTTGATTCTTGGTTTTCTTCTCACTGCTTGTATTGACCATCCGTTCTTGCATGTGGTCCACTTTTCCCTTTAGAGCTCCTAGCATAGTAATGAGTTATTTTAAATACCTGGTCTGATAATTCCAAAATCTCTGTTGCAGCTGAGTCTGGTTCTTGTGCTTGCTCTGTTTCTTTAGACTGTGTATTTTGTCTTTTAGCATGATTTGTCATATTTTTTGTTGACAACTGGGGGTGCTGTATCAAGAAAAAGGAACTGAGATAAATAGGTTGTTAAGATGAGATTTTATGTTTATCTGGCTAGGAGTTAGGCTGTAACTATAGGTTCAGAGGCTAAAAATTTCCTCTGGTTTCCTTATTTTTGTCTCCTCTGCTGTTGTTGGGTTTCCTAGAGACTTCTTCTTAAATAAAGTCTGATTCTTGCAGGTCTTTCCATTGTATTTCTCTGACATTATACAGGATCCCTATTGGTGCCACAGTGAAGGCAGGGTGTGGGGGGAAGTGTTTTGTGATCCTGGGATCAGGTCTCAGTCTCTTAGTGAGGCTATGCCAAAGCTGTAACCTTCACAAGGGCATCCCAGCTGTTCCCCCCTCCACTCACCAGCATTTAGATGAGACAGGAAGGCTAGAGAAGGCTGAGTTTGGGCCTGTCCCTTCCCCCATGTCAGTTAGGTTCTGGCAAAATATTTTTCTTTGAGGACAGGCCTTTGTTAAGGGAAAAAGAAAACTGGGCATATTTCAAAATGATTAATTGCCCATTCCCCTTCTGGAAATAAAAGGGAATTTTTTTTTCGTACTTTTACCCACAGAACTTGTGAGGCTCCTGGAGATAAAATTCATGAAAGTGTGGCCCCATTATGGATAGCCCCCTTGAGATGTTTTTCTCAAGCTAGTGTACATTCATCCCCCAGCTTTTAGTAATTATCTTTATTTTCCTACCAATTTCCTGCCAACTGGTAGCATTAGTAGTGGTTTCTGATCCCAAGAGGCTGTAGTTCTCTGTATTTTCCTGTCCAGGTTTTAGGACAGAATTTTCTCCTTTAACCTTTATTCTCTGAGGGGCTTAAGAGGAGCAGTTGATTTTCAGTTTGTTCTGCTTTTTTTCTTGTTATGAGGATGAAAGTGATGACTTCTAAGCTTTTTAGATGTTAGACTGGAAACCAGAAGTTCATATAAATTCTGGAGGAATATCTTTTTATTCTAGTTTTATTGAGATCTAATTGATACTCATATCATATTGGTTTAACATATACAGCATAATGATTAGATATATGTGTTTATTGCAAAATGATTACCACAGTAAGTTTAGTTAATATCCATCACCTCACATAGTGTATCTTAAGGATAAAATTCTAGAAGTGGTATTGCAGAGTGAAAAGTTCAAATACATGTGGTTGTGTCTGATATTGCCCGTTCCCTGTCCATTGGGTTATACTGTTTTGCACTTCCACCAGCAATGTGTAAAACTGTTGCCAACAGAATGTTGTCAAGCTTTTGAATTCTTGGCAATCTGATAGTGAGAAACAGTGTCTTGATATAGTTTTACTTTGCTTTTCTCTTATTATGCATAAAATTGACTATTTTTTCATGTTTAAAGGACATTTGTATATCTTTCCCTGTGGACTGTCTTTCACACCTTTTGCTCTATCTCTCACTGTTTAGAAAACAGAGTTTTGGTGCTTCTCCTCAAGATTAAATATTATCTTACATATTAGGGAGATTAGTCCTTTATATGTGACACATTTTACAATCGTTTTTACCGGTTTGTAATTTCTCTATTGATTTTTCTTTTTCATTATGGTCATGAAAAAAACTTTTTGGATGTATTTAGTTGAATTTATCTTATCTGGATCTTGAGTTTAGTTTAGAAAATCTTTCTCTACATTTAGGTTATAAAGGAATTCACCCATATTTTCTTTTAGCTCTTAAATAGTTTAAATTTGGATCTTTGATCCATTTAGAGTTTATTATATATCAAAACACACCATATATATATATATGAAATCAATATGTGTGTGTGTATACATAAATATATTATAAATGAATACTAGTTGTCTCATTATAACTTATTAAAAATCATTTTTACCCCAATCATTTGAGATGCAATATTTTCCATGTGCTGAATTTTTAGATGTACTTGGGTCTATTTTTTGATTTGCTATCTATTTCCATACCATTTTAGTTACAGTGGCTTGTAGTATGTCTCACTTTCTGGTATAGCTAGCCTCTCCTAACATTTTCTTTTCAGTTTTTTTCCCCTAGCTATTCTTACATATATATTTTCATATGAACGAGTTGGACACAACTTGTCTAATTACAGGGGAAAAAATGTAATGATAATTTTATTTGGATCATATTAAATGCATATTAATGTGAGAGAACTGGTATTTTTAATGCTGCTGAGTCATTAAATCTGCATTACTTTCCTATTGCTGCTATAATAAATTATCACAAATTAAGTGGCTGACAACAACACAAATGTATTATTTTACAATTCTGGATTTCCGAAGTCCAATGTGAGTCTCACTGGGCTAAAATCGAGATGTCAGCAGGGCCACGATACTTTGGAGACTTAGGGGAGAATCTGTTTCCTTGTTCTTTCTGTGTTTCATGGCTCGTGCCTCTTTCCCCATCCTCAATGCCAGCAATATTGCATTTTTAAATCTCTCTCTCCTCTTCCTCTGTCCTCTGCCTTTGTGGTCATATTGCCTTCACTCCTGCCTCCCTCTCATAAGGACTCTTACAAGTGATTGCACTGGACTCACCCAGATAATTCAGGATGATCTTGCCATCTATACATCCTTAATGTAATCATATCTGCAAAGTCCCTTCTGCCATAGAAGGTAACATATCCCAGGCTGTAGGATTAGGACAATTTGGGGGACCATTAATCTGTCTAGCACACCATCCAAGGAAAACTGTTGTCTTTCCGTTGTCCAAATTTATTCTTGTGATTTCAGAAATGTTTTCAAGTTGCCCTTTTATAGGTTTTGCACAATTTTATTAAGCCTAATTCTTGATTTTTCCCACTGCTTTTGTAAACTGAGTATTCTTCATTATATATTTTGATTATTAATTAGATATATAAAACTATTGATTTGTATATTAATTTAGTATCTTGATATCTTAATTAAGAATTTTATTATTTGTCCTGATTGTCTTTTGATATATACTTTTAGGTATATTATCACATCAATAAAGATAGATATACTAATTTAAAAAGCAAAACCTCCAAATTCTTTTTGTCTCAATGTTTTCTCTTGTCTGATTGCATTGGCGAATGCCTTCAATACATGGTGGGCAACTTTGCCTTGATCCTGATTTTTAGGGGAATATCTCTACTGTTTCCACGCTCAGTAAGAGTCTAGCTTCAGGACCAAGATATGCATTTTTTATGTTATTAAGGAAGTATCTATCAATCTTTACCAGGATCGTGTATGGAATTTTATCTAAGGCATTTGCAGGATCTTTAGAGTAAATCATATTCATTTTCTATTTGCCTCTATTAATATGGTAAATTATATAGATTTCTTAATATTGATCTGTCTTTGCCTTACTGGTATAAATCCTATTTCATCATGATATATTTTCTCTCTCCATTTTTAATATGATCTTTAATTCTGTTTGCTAATATTTTATTTAGGATTTTTTACATCAATATTTATAAGTGACATTGGTTTGTAATTTTATGGAGCACTATCTTTACCAGGTTTTGGTAGAAATGTTGTATTTGCTTTGTAAAAAGAATTTGGAGGTTTTGCTTTTTAAAAAGAATTTGGAGGTTGTCTTAGTCCATTCAGGCTTCTATAATAAAATACCATAAACTAGGTAGTTTATAAGCAACAGAAATTATCTCACAGTTTTGGAGGCTGAAAGTCCAAGGTGACATTGCCAGCAGATTCAGCATCTGGTGAAAGACTGCTTTAGGTTCATAGATAGCCATTTTCATGCTGTGTCCTCACGTGGTAAAAAAAGGGCAGAGCGGACTCTCCAGGGTCTCTTTCATAAGGGCACTATTCCTGTTCTTAAGGGCTCTGCCTTCATGATCTAATCATTCCCCGTAGCCCCACCTCCTAATACCATCACCTTGGGGTTAGAATTTCAACACATGAATTTTGGGAGGACACAACATTTCAGTCTATAGCAGATCTTTCTTTTTCTGTGTTTTGAAACTATTTAAGTGGCATTTAGATTTTCTAATCTTTGGAGGCTTGGTAGGATTCACCTGTGAAATCACTGGGGCCTGATGTAGTATAATTCTATGATGACTTTCTTTGTTTCTTTTATAGAAACTGATTTGTGTTGGCTTTCTGTTTTCGCTGATGTCAAATTTGGTGAGTTGCATTGTCTTATGAATTTATCCATATCATTTAGCCTTCCAGTTTATTTCCATAGTTATCCTAAGTAGTCCCTTATTTTTGCTCCCTCTGTTTCTATGGTTATTTCTACATTTTAATCATTAACTTTTATATTTGTGCTTTATTCCTTTTTATTGATTAGATTATGTAGTGATTTTTCTATTACATTGATATTGTTTTCAATCAAGAAGCAATTTTTATTTATTTATTACTTCTACTGTTTTCTGTTTTCTACCTCAATAATTTCTGGTTTTATCATTATCAATTCCTTTCTGCATTCTTTTTGTTTACTTTGTTCTTTTCTTGCTATTTAAGTGGGAATTTCATTTATTTTAAGTCTTAATTCAAAAAATTTTTCTTTGACTTAAGACATATTTAAAGTAGACAAATTTTACATGGTTGAATTTTAAAAGTGGACAAACCCTGGTAACCACTACCTAGATCAAGATCTATACTATTACTAAAACCCCAAAAGCACCATGCATATTGTCTCATAGTCAATATCTCTCCAAGTCTACTTCTATCCTTATAAATTAGTTTTGTTTGCTTTTTTGAATTTCACATAAATGGACTCACATAGTATGTACTCTTTTATGTCTGACCTTTTTGCTCAAAATGTATGTCTTGGAGATGACTGTATTTAGGTATACACTGTGACTGTAATATATTCCTTTGTGATGGATATAATACCCTTTATCTAGGCATTCTCCACTGAAAAATGTTTGTACTGTTTCCAGTTTCGGTCTATTGTAAGTAAAGCTTCTATGAATATGCATATTCATAGCATATGCACATATGCGTGTATTTCTTTTGGCTACATATATATCAGGAGTACAGTTGCTAGGTCATAGACTATGCAAATATTCAGTTTTAGTAGATACTGCTTACCTAGTTTTTCAAAGTAGTTGTATAAATTTACACACCCACTCTTAGTTTGTATAATTTAAATTTACTCCCCAGTCTTCCCCATATTTTGTACTGTTAGTGTTTAAATTGTATCATATTCTGAAGAATCAATTATATGGGCAACTCATTGCTGTTGAGCATCTCTTCATATGCCTACTGGCCATTTGGTTATTTTCTTTTGCTAAGTGTCTGTTAAGTCATTTTCCCACTTAAAAAAAACTGAGTTGTCTATCCTTGTCTTCTTGATTTAATGTTTTTTTTTCCCCTATATATTTTTTCTTTGTTCTTTAAAAAAAAATTCTTTTGGTATTGAGGAAATTTTTGTTGTTCTGGAATTTACCTTCATACCAGTACTTTGTAATGCCTGCAGTCCTTTTTGCTGGTAACTACTGCTGGTTTTAAAGACTTACATGATATTATCTGTCTCCTTCTTACTGTCCATATGTCAGTCAGTGAATTTACTCTGTTTCCCCATTTTCTTTTCCTTCTCTACCCATTTTGGTTATTTCTACTTTTTCAGAACCTATGACATTGTATACTGTTCCTCCACCTTTGTCTTCACCACTGTTTTAGCTTTAGTTGTATATACTTAAATATATTCAGTTTTCACCATTCGTCCTTTTGCCCAAGATTCTCCAGTCATTTAGCTGTTGAACGGAAGTTGCCCTTGAGTAGACTATTCACAAGGCTTTGAGCACAATGTTCCTTGATTCTTCTAGGCTTAAAACAGTTTTCTAATACTATTAATGGTACGCATCTCAGAACTGATCACTATTTCCCAGGTGCATGTTCTTAGATATTTTATCTTAAAGTATTTCCTCTTTACGTATATTAGACTGCCAGTATTGCTCCACTGATTTTGAATGCCCTCTTCCTTCCCATTCTTTATTTCTGTCTTTTTATTTCAGTCTAGTTAGCTTTCTTCTTCATCTTCTAGTTCACTAATCCTTTCCTTATGTGTGTTCACTCTGCTGTTAAGCCCATCTAATGAATTCATTTTTTATATTATATTTTGATTTCTAGCATTTTTATTTCATTCTATTTTATAGTTTCCATGTTTCTACTGAAACGTTCCATCTCTTCATTCCATCTTATCCACTTACATTTAATTTTTTAGCATTTTTATCAGTTACTTTAAAGTCCTTCTTGTCCTCTGGGTCATCTCTGTGTCTTCTTCTATGACTACTATTTACTCTCTTGTTTATGGGTGTCATTTTCATTCTTTCCTTTCTACTTTCGTGAGCTTTTAAAAAAATTTTTTATGGACATTAAAAAAAAATTAGGACCGCAAATAATATTTGTGTTTAGGGATGGGCTCACCCTTCATTACATCAGGCCACTCACTCTGTAGTTGAATTGGGTCTGGTTTCTGTTGTGGATCTTCTTTGGTTCAATTCATCACAACTTCAGATATTTTGAGGATGAAATCAGGACATTTCCTTCAGTAGTGCCTGAGCTCTGAGAACTAACAGGAGCTTCCTTAACTGTGCAAGATCTCTCCTTGATTTACAGCCCAACTGCCTGTCTTTTAGGTCTCTGAGTTCTATTTGCTCATGAGGCTAAGTCCGTTCTTTCTGAGTCTGGTGATACCATTTTTTGGCCCTGTCGCTCCACCCCTCAGTCTCCTCGGGGAGGCGTCTCCTCCCTCTCTGAAGACCCAGGATGAGCAGAGCCACATCTCTCAGACCTTGTGCCTCTCACCCAGCCTTTGGTAGTTGGAAGCCATGAGTGCCTTGGGGTCTTTGGGGGCTTTTCTTTCTATTCCAACTCCCTTAGGTTAAAGACTAGGTATTCAAGGTGCCAGCTGTTTTAGCTGCTTTTTTCACCTTTAGCCTGAGAATGTAGCATGTTTGGGCTTTATTTCTCTGGGCTCTCCTTTTCCTCCCCCATGATTTCAAATGGCATATGCCTCACATTTGGTGGGGCCACGACCCGTCCCACAGAAGATCTCTCTCAGCTTTGCTTTGCCTCTTCCCTTTGACACACTGTTCTCCAAGGCTCTGTGAAGACCCGTGGGATTTGGGGGTGGGCTTCCCTGTGGTCTCATGAGGATTCCAGTCCATCAGGCCGGTCCACACTCATCCATAACAAGTTCTCTAGACCGTCCTTCAAAGTTCGCCTTCCCCCACTGTGGTGGACTTCTCTTCCTCCTGCATCTTAACAGGGATGAGAGTACCAGTAAATCTCTTCTTTCCTATAAAGGACTCCTAATATTCTGGAATTTATTTCACTTGGGATTCTCTGTGTTCTTCATCTTTGAGGGAGTTTTTAAATCTATGGTTTTGTATATTATCTGGTCTGTCTCGGTGGTTAGAATGAGTGGTGATTTTGCAAAATTTTGTATCTAAGCTGGGAGTGGAATCTAAATTTTCAATGTATTTTTTGTTTCTAGTTTTTTAAAAAAATTGTTTTCAAATATCAGGCTAAAAAACTTCTTAGAAGACATAGTCAAGTGTTTTAAATTTAGATAAAACATAGATTCTAGAATGTACAGTGAGCACATTTATTTTTAATCTAAATTTAAAATGATCTAAAACCAAACTGAAAATGATTTTAAAGGAATAGAACAATGAATACTCTCTCACCCCCAACCCTACCTCCATGCATATAAAAGAATAAAATAGAGTTGGAGATGTTCTATTAACCAGAGAAAGATCTCAACACATTTTTGGAAGAGGGGAAGCCAAGCACAAAGTCATGACTGAGAAACAGTGTAGAGGAGAATGTGAAGTCGAGAAAACCCTCCCAGGTGACTGCACTAGGGAAGGGAGTGTGTCTGCCATTCAGTGCTCCCAGAGTCTTAGGACTGAGACAAGGCGGGTAGCAGGAATCACAGCTGGAAACAGAGTGAAGGTGTGTGTAAGGGACAGTTTACATGCCTCGTCCCGCCCTTCTTTTGCCTCCAGCCTGCCCGAAGACAAGACTGCAGCAGGCATGCAGTTAGTCTCAGGCCAGGGAAAACATCAGAGGGTTCTTTTCTAAAGAGTTACCTGGAATGAACTAGGGCAAGTAGCAGAGGTGTTGGTACCCTCCAGATTGTGGTATTTAAGTTCTCAAAGACAAGGCTCAATGAACATCTTTAGGATGAAGGCCGCTAGCCCAAGAAGCTGAGCCCAGACGCTTCCAATCAGTGTTTATGGTTGCACATTTTCAATAGAAATGGGAAACCGAGTGTTCTAGTGATCTAGTGTCAACTGACAAAGATTCCCAAAATTCAGTGGCTTAAAATAACAATTTATTATTAGTGCTTGGGGTTCCCTAGGCTGTCGGGGCTCACACAGGTGGTTTGCACGTGGAGGCTGCCGTGTAGCTATGGTCCGGTCACAGTGGGGCTGGAGTCCGAAGCCCTGGCAGGCTAGGTGTCCAAGAAGCCTTCCTGTTCCTGTGGCTGGTGCCTCGCTCCTCCACGTGGCCGGGTCTTCTCCCAGCAGGGCAGTGTCAGGGTAGCCACACGTGTTACATGGAGGCTGGATTCCAAGAGGAAGAAAGGGGGAGATGCTGATCCAGTTAAAGGCACTCCCACAGCTGTCACACGCACTTCCGCCCTCTCCCGTTGGTCCGATCAGTCGCAGGGGCTTCCCAGGCTCTTGATGGGGGAGTGGGTCACATTGTAGAAAAGCACATGGGATGTGAGATACACTGTGGCCCCATTACTACAAGTTACCACATTACTGTAAGCCCTTGAGAAAAACCTGCAGCTCAAGAAAGATCAAGAAAAATAAGTAGAAAAGTAAAGATCTTGGAGAAAATAAAGAGTATTTCAAAGGAGAAAAGTCTCTAAAGAACAAAACAGAACAATCAAACCTTCAAAACATACTAGTATCTATCAGAGAAAGTCGGGATAATGTTATATGCATAGGCAAAAGAAATCGGGTGCTCTAAGAAAGGAATGAACAGAAAAGAGGAAAGAATTTTGAAATTCAAAAAGTGAGTGCTGAGATTAAAAAAAAAAAAAAAGATTGGCCCCGCCTGTATTTGCTCAAATGCATTGGAAAGACACGAAAAGCAAAAACCAAAAAGAGCAAGACCCCAAAAGAGATAGCAGAAATAAAGTTTTCTCTATTTCGTCTTAATGAGTTTATCCATTCTGGTAAGAGAGGAACAAATTTACATTTTGGCATGGATGTCAGGAGTGTGAAAAGCCAGGGTTAAGGGTCTTTACTGATTGAGTTCCGGGCAGCTGGCAGCTTGACTGGCTCAGTTTTTATTTTAAGCCGCTCCCATTCCTTCCATCCCCACAGCCTGTGGAGCTGGGGAGAGCCCCTCCATGACCTCACTGGGGTACCCTCCCCAAATCTGGAGCTATTTGAAATGAGGCTAATGTGTTTATCGGTAGCAAGCAGCTGAGCAGGGGAAAGGGCTGGCAGTGAGTGGGAGGCCTTTGAGGGCTCAGCGAGGGGGTGAAGGGCAGCCTCTCCCGCTGACCTTGCTGGCAACAGACAGGGCAGCTTCAGGCTGGTCATGGAATCGCACTTCGGAGGCCGACGTCGGAAGCGCCACCACATTCTCCCTTTTGACATTCTCCCCAGATACTGCTCAGCTGCCGGGGAGAGTGTTGTTAGCTTCCTGAAGCTTCCATCACAGCGTGCCACAAACTCGGTGGCTCCAAACAACTGAAATTACCCTCCCGCTGTTCTGGAGGCCGGGAGATGGAAATCAGTGGGAGGCTCTGCTCCCCCGGTGCCCTGGGGGGTCCTGTTCACCTCCGCCCCGTTCTGGTGGCCACGGCACTCCAGCCTCTGCCTTCATCTTCACACCCCTTCTCCTCTGTGTCTCCTTTCCTTCTGTCTGTGTCACATGTCCCTCTGCCGTTCTCTTAGAGGGACATTCATCACTGGAGTCAGGACCCACTTGGGTAATCCCGGATGATCTCCTCATTTCGAAATCCTTCGCTTAAGCACATCTGCAAACACCCTTTTCCCAAATGAGGTGTCATTCAGTCTGGAAGCATAGGTAGGATTTACAGACCTGGTGATGAGGACACGGGTATCTTTTTGGAGTTGCCATTTAACTCGTTACGCGAAACCCCCTGAAGCGTGGAGACTGAGCTGGTCACACCAATTCCTTACGCAACTCCTGCTGACCATTCCTGATGGGTCAGTTTAACTGTAACCGCCTGGGTGCCCCACGTGCAGTCTTGTGCCTAATGTCTGGTTCTTCTTGGAATTCAGAGTACCAGGGAGACACCTAGTGAGGGGCATATGTGCCCCAGACTGGGCCAGAAGGGCAAGACTTTGACTTCACAAAATGTGCATCCCCCTCCAGGGGACTGTGTGCCCTCGTTATGCAAGTACATGATGGCGAAGGTTTGGTTTCCCAGGCTCTCCTTAGCAGGCTGAATCCAAGAAGGGAATTACTTCACTTAGCAAAGAGGATTAATGTTTCATAACAAAAGGTAATTTATTCAATTGTATGCAAAAGAGGTGGTAGTAAGAGCATGTATAAAGCATACTTATTTTTGTCTCCTGTATCATATGTTTAATTCCTTTAAGAACACCAGTAGCTCTACTGAGTACCTTTTGGAGAGCTTGACCACTTCCAGAATGAATTGGATTGTGTTAATTAAATACACTTGACTCTGATGAAACTGAAACCTGATAGGCTCTCAAGGAAATGAGGCTTAGCAAGCTTTAGTGAATTTTAGTAGATACTGGATAGGATTAAATGCAAGATCAAGCAGCTCTGGTTTCTGTCAATTGGAATGGTGAGAAGATACCAGCCACCCTGCCCAGCTGGCAGAGAGGTTCACTTTTTAAAGGCTCATGCAACTAAGCAGAGGCTATGCCTGTGGCACCCCTACAGTCCTATGATTCTAGCCAAGAAAGGTCGATTCTCCCATATTGAGGACTGATGATTAATATTACAGATGAAAGGATTCAATTTTTAATTATCTTAGGAGGGGGCATGAAGTTAACAATGTGAGATGAAATGGAACAGGGAAAACCATAAAGTCTTTAATTTGAAAAAAGTTAATGGCACAACTGTGGGGCTGGGGATTCCTGAATTTGCAGTAATTCACACAAAAACTGGAGATTCATAATAACCACAATCTCAAACTTAGCCAAGAATAATGGAGTTGTGTGAAACACTGACTTGCCTTGGGTTGAATTAGAATCTTCTGGGAAAGAAGAATCCACACTAACCGTGTGGCCCGGTCTCTGATTCGATCCAGCTGGGGACACCTTGCCTATTGTGTCTGCACATTTTGGGGTGATCACAGACAACTAGAAAACACCCCAAGTAGAGTGACCATCCTAGGGAGGGGCCCAGAAACTGTGGCACAATAGGAATAGTTGGAAAAACTGTAGTATTTTTCCTGGAAAAGAGTGGGTGTAGCTTAGGAAGGACATAATACACATTTTCAAACATCTAAAGAAGAACCATGGGAAGCAAGGATCCAAAGTATTCTCTCTCGCTTTAGAGATTAGATACAAGAAATTGCAGTGTGTTCTTCAGATCTTCTTTTGATGCAGATAAGAGAAAGCCAGAATTTGTTTAGGCAAAAGGCAGAATTCGTAGTCTGGTGTAATGAAGACACCAGGGCCGCCGGAACCCCCGCCAGACTTCCTCACTGCGGTGATCGCTTCCATGTCTTGCTGTGTCATTTTCATTCTTTTCGTTCACAAAAACCTCCTTCCTTGAGGACCTGGCCACCAGCAGTTTCTAGGCTCCCGTGGCCATAGATTTGCTACTCCAGTGGAAGTGCTCTGACCGGCCTGGCTGAGCCCCTGTGTCTGCCTCCTGAGGAGCCTCTCTGGCCCTGCGGTGGGCTGGACGCAGAGGCCACTCCCTGTGGGCTCAGGTATGGAGACGGATGGCTCCCTCTGCAGGCAAACGTCCCTTTCAATCAACTGCTTCTTTTTCTTTTCCTTACCCTGTGTCTCTCCTTGCAATCGATGCTTTTAATGAGCAGTGTTTACGTGTATTCATTACCTACTTTACTCATAACAACTCCGTTTCAAAGGAAGAGCTATGCATTGTTTTCTTAAAACGGCCTTTAAAAAAATGTCGGTTTTTATCAGAGTAAAAATAAAATGTATTATGGAGGCTCTAGCAGTGGAGAAATGGTCATTATTTACTGAGATTTTAATTGTGAGACCCAGTCTTCCTCTGATGGCAAAGAAACAGCTCCCCCAGCAGCAGGGGTCTGCACAGAGCCGTGTCCTCTCCTGCGTGTCTCCCTTCTGCCCCCACTCTGGACATGCTTGAGCAGAGCTGGGCTAAAACTTTCCCTTAAATACAACCCATACTTGAATATACAAGATAATTCTATTGAAAATGGGCCATATGGTGCAAATTTCTTCCCTTAAAATAGTATCAGTGTTTTAAAAGCATCTAGTAAATTAAACTTTTAAACAACTTTTATTTTCAGTAACTTAAACTATACTTTGGATCAGAGTTCTGCTTTCCTGTGTAGATAAGAATCATTTGTAATTAGCACATCAATTATTTGTATGCAAATGACTATTTCTAAAGTAACAGTGAATGGTTCATTAACTTAAATAGGCTCTTCATAAATTTGTTCCAACTTCCGCTACTTTTTTTTTATAGCACTTATAAAATAAATTTCAGCTTAGGCCACTGATGAATTATCATAAATTCTAAACGAGTAAGGTCCAAATTAATGAGGCTTTACTATAAATTCATTCAGAGGCATAGGAGGCTGACTGTCCCAAGAGAGAGCAGATGTGTGGCTGACAGGAGGGCCCCAGAGAAATTGTATTTATTGAGGGCTTACATGTGCCAGGAACTCAGCTAAGTGCCTTACATGCATGATCTCATTTAACGCTCCCAACAACACAATGATTTAGGCGATGCTCCCCATTTCGGACAACAACACAAAGAAAGGCTCAAAGAGTTTTACAAGACACACTTGTAAGAAGTAGCCAAGCAGGGACTGAAGCTCCAGTCTGCTCAGTGGCAAAGTTCTGGCTGTTCACCATGGGGCAGGTGGTGTGCCCAGGGCGCCCTCCACGCTTCTCTGCGTCGTAGGCAGTATGTTCTGCTCGCTCTGCCTTCTCCTACTTCTTGGCAGCCCTCCCAGACTCCCCATCCATCTCCCAGCCTTTTGGGCCTTAGTCTCCTGGGGCTCATTCAAGCCCATTGCAAAAATGGAGAGTCTAAATCAGCCAGGGTTATTGGCTGTCGAAGTCCCTGCGAAGCGTTATGTCTTTTGTGAAAACAGCAGTTAAGTTTCTAAATAACAGCAATGGAGGATATTGGAGACGATTTGAAAAGGGGTTTTGTTGGCTGATTTATAACCAACTTTTGAAATGAGATTTAATAAATCTAGGAAGATGTATGAGCCTTCCAGGGCTTGTTATATGAATTGTTTGTAACTGATTTTTTTTTTCTTCTGGAGAGCCTCATATCAATTTCTTTTATATATTTCACTTACTCTTGGAAAATGAGCTCTAGGAATAAGAGTTCCTGCCTCGCCTCCTTTACCCCTTGTTTGTGGACCCAGGCTAGTCATCTCACACTGGGCTGGGTTCCCTCTTGTGAAAAGAAAGGGATGTGGTGGTGGTCAGGAGGCTTGGATTCTAGCCCGTCTGTCTCTTCTCCCTCAACACGTGACTCTGGGCAGGCCACCTACTTCTCTGAGATGTAACCATAACCTGCCATTCTATCCACCTCCAACCCTTACCAGCGCACTTCAGAAATAGAGAGGATGAACCTCTGGCTCCACAGAGCCAATTGCCTCTCACAGAATCTGTCCTGAGTCATTTATTCATTCACTTTACAGATGTTATACTGAGTGCTAAGTGCCAGGCACTGTTGTAGGTGCTGGGAACAGAGAGGTGAACAAGACAAAAACAGGTCCTGCCCTACTGAACACTTTAGACACATAAATAAGGAAGATAATTTCAATTGGCAAGAGATACCATGAAGAAAACAGAGTATAGAGTGGTGGGGTGAGTGCATGGGTAAGATCTTAATTGGAGTGGTCAGAAGTCTCTCTAACTTGCCGTTGGGAACATCCATGAGATGCAGGGAGATAGCTAGTGCAAAGGTCCTGAGGTGGAAACCAAGGCAGCAGCAAAGGAAGGCCATTGTGGCTTGAATATAGCAAGAAGCCATCCATTTTATGGAGTCTTGTATACTCCCATTAAGATTTCAGATTTTATTCTAAATGCAGCAGATAATTTCAGTACTGCTTTAAAAGAGAATTCTGGCTGCCTGATGAAGAATGGAGTGTCAAAGTGGCTGTTGTCACGATCTAGGTGAGGGGTAACAGCGGGTGGGACTGGAGTAAACAGGAGCCATGGTAGGAGTTGGTCAGATTCAGGAAATGTTTTGGAGATATTGCCGGGAGGTCTTACTTATGGGTGAGGAGTGGGTGAGATGAGGGAAAAAAAGAGTCACCTGTGATTTTCCATGAAAATACCTAGGTATATACCAGACAGACACTCAGACAAAACCCCCCAACGTGCTACAGAAAACTAAGACCTAGACCAAATCTCAACAAACTCCAGCTAACTCTCCTTTCCCTTCCTAACTGTATTCAGATTTTTGTTAGACTATCAATCCCTTCCCCAGGCTGACCTCATCCTCACCTCCAGGGGTGCAATGATCCTGTCCCCATATCCAGTGATTGCTTTAAGAGATATAAGCCAGTAAGTGCATGCATTTCCTTTCTTACCATGATTGGTTCAGAGGTGGCCGATCAGAGTGAAGCTTAGGATTTTTTTTCAACGGTTGTAAGAGGCAATGCTCTTTCTCTGTGTGTATATATGGGATGAAATGTGACATTCTTTCTGGTTGCTTCTGGCAGCCACCTCTGAAAGCCAGCCTGATGAAGAAGCTGACATGTGGCAGTGGGCAGAACGGGAAAACGCTGACACCTGGAGCTGAGCTCTGCTCAAAATGTTCCTGAGTGACTTTGCTACAGCATAAGTTGGTTTCATATTATGTGCAACCAAGAGCACCCCAAGTGACACAGGCTTCCTGCTGGTCTCATCAGGATGGGAAGACATGGTCTCCTTAAAATAGGACCAGAAAGCTGCTGGCAAAGAGCAAGTTTGGGTGGGAGGATTAAATAAGGATATGTGCCAAGAAGAAAATGGGCTAAGGGAAGAGTCTCAGGATACGAGAACTGCAATAGAAAGAACTAAATCCCGTTGGAAGCAATGAAGAGCAGATTTGACTTTTTGGAAAATTAAAAGAGCAATGCTTCTAAAGTAAAAAATATATATACTTGTCTATTGCAGACAGTCTTAAAGAGAAGAGCATGGATGTGGAAAACAGAGAGCAGAGCTCTGCAGTGTCTTCAAGGTGTAATCAACATGGAGCATAGCAGAAGCAATAAACAAGGCAGAATGGAAAAAAACTCTCCAAAAGTGAGAACAGTCAGAATAAGCAGATCACAAGGGCCCGCCCTGTCCTAGAAAATGTCCATGGAAAGTGCACCCTGCTGCTTCCAAGAGCAGTCCTGCAGGAAAACAAAACAAACCACTACCAACACTGCCACCAGAAGAACAGGCCGCTGCCAAGAGACAAAAACCCTGCCGACCTTTAGTTTAGCAAAACTAAATACTAAAACCAATAGAGAAATTTCTATATGGACTTCCTGGGTGGAAAAAGTTGCTGATTCAAGAGTTATATACCCTGGCCTCTTGTTTACGTTCTCAGATGTTCAAGGTCTTACAAACTGCACAAATATTTAGTAAGTATTATTGGGGACAATAATGATCAGTACCTTGTATAGAATCCAATGTCAGTGAAGCATTATTTTGAGGCTTAAAAGATATAATTCACATACAGAATTTAGAAGAGTGTCTTGCACATCTATTGGCTCTAAGAAATGTTAGCTCTTATTATTGGTAATAATAATATTCTTCATTAAAAAAATATTTGAGTATGTGCCTCATTTGATCAAGATGGAACAAAAGTGTAAATTCAGGAATAAAGAATTCTTTACACAATAGAAACTTTTAAGCACCAAATGCATGAGGAAAGCTCAAGTCCATGAGGAAAATTAAAATTATTGATTTTTATAATTATTTCAGAATAATGTATGTAAACATTTCACCTTTTCAAGAAGTCTTGGCCAGTGGATGGTTTTTTCAATCCAGGGACTTTTAACTGGGGAATACTTTCAACTTTCAAGGAACACATAATCTTTGTGCTGTATAAACTGTCCCAGAACATCAAAATAGATCGATACGTCTACCCAATTCAGTTTATGAGGCTATTGAGGGATAACTGTCACGGCGTGTGTGGCAGTGTCTCTAGGCTTTATGGGTAGAAATTGAATTGCTGGACCAAATTTTCATCATCTCAGGTTTTCTACCAACTAACAACTTTATCTCCTCAAAACTAAATAGTTATAAATGACCACATATTTGATAATGATTTTTCTTCTCTTCTTCTTTTTCATTCCTAGTGCCTTTCTTTGGAGTGTCTGTAACTCTTCAAATCCCTCCAATGAGAAACTCAGACCTAGGTTTATAGAAACTTTAAGTAAGCTGAGGGTCTTCAGAGGGCACTACTAATCTTGACACAGTAAGGAAGGGGTCATGCACCTGAGAGAGGATAGCGCCTGCCATATCTGGCGGAAGGAGTATGCGGTGTTGGAAGGGCATGAAAGAAGCTACTGCAATACTCATGCTTAAAAATGGCTGCTTGTTTTCCCTTTCTAAGTCCAATCGACCAGGTCGCTGCATGGCGAATGCCTCATGATCAAAAACATTTTTCCTAAGACTCATACAAATAGTTCTCACTAGTATTAAGCTTTAGGGCAGCATGTCAGGGGCTAATCTTACTCGAGGAGGGTTCCTGGCTGTCACAGCAGCCGAACAGTGATGGAAGGGCTAGGCGAGGCAGTGAAAGATGCTGGCTTCCAGAGCATGGCCCTATTGACAGGGGCACAGCTGTGTTGTTCCAGATTTACCAGACGACTTATTCCTAGTTCTTTCCTTTGTCCAGCACAAGAAGCTACAGTTATTAGAGGAGCGCAAAGATCATTTTCAAACCCCAAAAGAACCTAACAAATGCCAAAGCTCACTTTCGGCAAGTTTAACGCCTCGCCTTATAGAAAGGGTAAATACTCATTAATAACCATAGAATTGCTACTGGAAAGATGTTCTTTCAATTTCTTCAATATAGGAAACTAACATTCAAAATATGCCATTTTTAATGTTAATATTCAGCATTATATTTAATGTTGAATACTAACTTGGTATTTAGTTAATACTAAACTTTTGTTTACATATTTTTCTTTTAAAATGTTAAAAAAATGTTTAACGTTCAGAAAATAAGACTAACATCAGTGTACCCACCATTGAGAATTTTAAAATGCTATTTTATATTTTTTGCTTCAAAAGTTTTTGATAAAATAAGTAGAATGTTACAGATAAAACTGAAGTTCCTTTTTTCTCATCTATCTTCCATTCCTCATCCTCCCTTTTAGAGAAAACATCTATTGTGAATTTTCTCCCTCCCCTTTCAGTGCTGTTTATATTTATACCTCTTCTACTGCAAAGTGTATCTATAAAGAATAAATGTAATATTCTTTGGGTTTCACATCTGCATAAATCTCTTACATTTTATATATATATATATATAATATGCTTTTTGGATATTTTCATGTTAATACACATAGCTCTAGCTCACTCTTTTAACTATTGCATTGTTTTCCATTTTGTGTGACTTGACCACAATTTAGCCATTTCCCTGTTGGTGAACTTTTTGGGGTTTTTTTCCCTAGTTTTTCTTATCATTACAAGCACTGCAAAGGCGACATCTTTGTATGTATGCGTGACAGTGTCTTTAGGGTTTATGGGCAGAAAATCAATGGCTGGACTGTAGAGTGCATACTTTGTAGCTTTCCTGGTATCACTACATTACTCTCCAGGGTGGTTGTATCGGTAAACCCTATCAGCAGCAGTTCCCCACGACTCTGCCTCCTCTGCAGCTCAGCCCCTGATGGTCCTATTGACTTGGAGTTTCTACTGATGGACTCTGACTATACCTCTTGCTCCATCTTAGCTTAAACACCCCACGTTTGGAAAAGCCTAACTGATTAAGCCCACCTGCACTGCTTACTGACTGTTATCACAGTTGTAATTCATGAATCATTGCCATGTTTATTTAGTATTCATCTCCCCCATAGACCCTAAACCCTCTGAAAGTGGGAACCTTTCTGCCTCATTTATTTCTCTACTCTCAACACCTACCATGGTACTTGATAAATAACCATCAAAGAAATTAGTGCATTCAGTTCTCCCCCCGACAAGAAAGACTCCAGCTGTCCTGCTCAAGCAGCAATCAATATCGGGGTGTCTCTGCTGGGGACAGAGCCATGGTGGGTTAGAAGAGGTGTCTCTGCTGGGGACAGGGCCATGGTGGGTTAGAAGGGCTGCCTCTGCTGGGGACAGAGCCATGGTGGGTTAGAAGAGGTGTCTCTGCTGGGGACAGGGCCATGGTGGGTTAAAAGGGGTGCCTCTGCTGGGAACAGGGCCATGGTGGGTTAGAAGGGCTGCCTCTGCTGGGGACAGGGCCATGGTGGGTTAGAAGGGCTGCCTCTGCTGGGGACAGGGCTATGGTGGGTTAGAAGGGCTGCCTCTGCTGGGGACAGGGCCATGGTGGGTTAGAAGGGCTGCCTCTGCTGGGGACAGGGCCATGGTGGGTCAGAAACGAGGAGTCTGAGAGCCAAAGAATCTGGGTTTAGTCACGGCTCAGCAGCTGATTAAGTACATATGACATTGGGAAGGCAATTAAAACTTTCTAGATCACAGTTATAGTCTTGATAAAAAAGGAGTTAATAATATTGTTTCACAGGGTTGTTATGAGAATTAAATGATATAGAAAATATAAAGTCCTTAACATGGCACCAAACACATATTACATTTTTAAAAAGTTAGCTGCAAAGACACCAACAAGCAATTACAGAGGAAAAAACCCTACAGACTAATATGCAAATGAAAAGATGCTGAAATTAATTAGTGATCAAGGAAATGTAAATTAAAACAGCAATGATATATTACTTTATATGTATTAAACTGGCACAGTTAGGCTGACGCCTAGCGCTGGCGGGAAGGTGGGACTCTCAGAGCCTCCGTGCACAGCTAGCGGGCTATGGCAGGTGCGGCCCCTCTAAAGGCGGTCTGGACATACCGAGGCCAATTACACACAAACCACCTTGATGCTCAGTACTTGGGGAATACATCTGAGAGATTCTTACTCAGATCCACAAGAGGCCAAGCGAAGATATCAATTGCAATGTTATTTGTGGTGAGGGAGTCAAAGGCATCTGGTGTCCATTGCTGAGAGTGTGGGCAGGTACGGTGGGTGCCCACAGCAGAGTTCCACGCACCATTAAAAAGCAGCACGCTGGATGTAGTCACGGCTAGGTCCTAAGAACAGAGCGCAGTGGAAAGAGAAAGAAAGAGAAGATGATGTATAAAGCAATCAATATACATTTTACATGACACAAAAGACAGAGAGTCCTTAAACACAATAGTCTGGCTGCCTGTGAGGTTAGAACTGGAATTAAAGGAGATACATTTTTAGAAATATATCACAGCAGAGGGGCCCTGCGCAGACAGTAGTGTGGAGACACACTGAAGACCGGGATTAACTCTACTCTCCAGCGAGGGGAACAGCCCTCCGGGATCATGTGATAAAGGCAGGATGACCTGTGTGGAATATACATTTACTTCGGTGTGAAAGTGTGGAAGAGATCCAGATAGCTGCCCTACAAATTGGTGAAAATCATTAAAAAAAAAATTCAAAGTCTCTGGAAATGGTCCTGAGGGCCTACAGCAAATGAAGGAAAAAAATTTTTTTAATCTACTAAAACTCCAAGAAAAACAAGAGTCGTGGTATCTAAGACTTGTGAAAGTCTTGGTGTCCCAGCCCAGGGGGACGGAAACTCCTTCTGGTCCTGGGGCAGCCGGGAGCCCCAGGCTCCCTCCTCGCAGCTCCTGGTCGGAGGGCTGTCCTGCTCTGGGGGCTGCTCACCAGCATCTCTCTGCTCCCAGCAACCTGTCGCCGAGGCCAACTTCCGTCCACGTGGCTCTCCATTCAAAGAATAAAAGGGATACATGGCTGCCTCTATTATCAGGCACTGTTCTAGGTGCTGGAAATAAGCAGGAGGAGCGGAGACAAAGTCTTGTTTTTGCACGGCTCACATTTTCAGTGGGGAGAGACATACAATAAAGAAAGAACTCTGTAAACAATATCATATCAGGCAGTGACAAATGCTGTGAAGAAAAGGAAACCAATAGAAGGGACTGAGAATGATGGAGGGAGTGGGATGCTATTCCGGATAGGATGATGGGGGAAAGCCTCACTGACAAATGCCTCTTGAGCAGACTCCTGAATGAGGTGGGGAGGGAAATGTGACAATCGGGAAGAAGAACGTTTCAGCCACCAGGAGCTGCATGCGCGGGGACCCTAGGGCAGGAGCATGCTTGGCAGGTTGGAGGACCGGCAAGGAGGTGGTGTGGCTGGAGCCCAGTGGGAGATGGGCAGAGTGGTCACAGGTGTGGCCAGAGAGGTAGTTGGGGGAACAGATTAGCCACGGGTCCACGCCCTTGTCCCAATAAGGGATAAAAGCAGGGACAAAGGTAAGTAGTCATGGAGGTGGGAAAGGGATTCGTTTCCAGACTTGTTCTTAAAGTACAGGTGACAGAAGTTGCTGACAGTTTAAAAGGGGAGTCAGCAAGGTAGTCAAAAACAGAAAAGAAAGAGCAGTCAAGAATGGGTTTTTGGCTTGGGCAGCTGGCTGAGTGGAAAAATCATTTGCTAGGATGGTCTTGCCTTCGGGAGGAATGCTCAGTGTCACTGTGGACATGTCCATCTGAGGCCAGGAATAAGGAACATGGCTGTCCTTATGTCCGTCTGATTTTTCTTCCTTACATGAGTCTAGCATCTTCAAGAATTTGATTTGGGCTGTGTTAAGTTTGAAATGCTTATTAGTCATCCAGTTGGAGATGTGGAATAGACAGTTAGATATATGTCTGGAGGTCAGGAAAGAGGTCATATCTACAGACAGGAGACCAGACGTGATCAGTATACAGATAAAACCAGAGCAACAGGAATGGATGAGATTAGAAGTCTGTAGCCTGAGTCCAAGCATACATGGTCACGTGGAGGTCACAGAAATGGGAAAGAACCAGGAAAGAGACAGAGAAGGAGCAGCTTGCCTATGAAGCAGGAAGAAATTATAGGAAAGAGGTCTATCCAGACCCAGGGAGATGATGTCTGTAGCTGAGGGTGTCAGTCAGTTGTGCTGGATGCTGAGATGTCAGGTGACATGAGGACCAAGAATGGGCTCTCGGGTTTGGGAAGTGCAGGCTGTGGCCGCCTTGCTGAGAGGGTGTTCATGGTATCTTGGAAATGAAAGCCTGGCGGACTTGTGTTCAAGAAAGAATGGGAGGAGAGGAGACTTTGAGAAGAGACGTCCTAAGGTAGGGGGTTACTATAACGCAACGGAGGAAAATGGATGAAGAAGGCTAGAAAGGCTGGGAACTTCCGTGTTGTTGTTTTTAAGTATGAGAGAAAGTGAAGCAGTTTTTCTTTCATTTGGAATGATCCTTTAAAATGGGAAATGCTGATGGTGCAAGAGGGAGAAGGGTGGCTGCAGGAACAATCCTGGGTGGGGGGAGGTAAGCCCCCGAGTGCAAGCAGAGGAACAGGAGCAGCTGGGCTCGTCCGCCGTCAGAGAGGTGGCAGAGGCTGGGCACACAGATGCAGGCGGGCCCATAGGCTTGGTGGTGGGCGGATGCGGGATTCTATCGTGATTGCCTCTGTTTTCTCAGCAAAATAAGAAGCAAGATCATCAGCTGAGAGTAAAAAGTGAAAAGGGGGTGTTGGGAGCTTAAGGAGCTAGTGTATTGGTTCAGATTTTATTCATGTATAAGTAACAGACACTCAAAATAACAGTGGCTTAAATAAGTTCGGAATTTGGAAGTAGGCTATTCTGCGCTGATGGAAAAGCCCTACTGCATGGATTCTTTTTTTTTCTTTTTTTTATTATATAATTTATTTTGGTATCATTAATCTACAATTACATGTGCACTGTTATGGTTATTAAACTACCCCTTCATCAGGTACACCCCACCAACCCCATTACAGTCACTGTCCATCAGCATAGTGAGATGCTATAGAGTCACTACTTGTCTTCTCTGAGTTGTACAGCCCTCCCTGTGCCCCCCTAACATTACGTCTGCTAATCGTAATGCCCGTTTTTCCCTCTTATCCCTCTCTTCCCACCCATCCTCCCAAGTCCCTTTCCCTTTGGTAACTATTAGTCCGTTCTTGGGTTCTGTGAGTCTGCTGCTGTTTTGTTCCTTCAGTTTTTTTTCTTTATTCTTATACTCCACAGATGAGTGAAATCATTTGACACTTGTCTTTTTCGGCTTGGCTTATTTCACTGAGCATAATACCCTCTAGCTCCATCCATGTTGTTGCAAATGGTAGGATTTGTTTTCTTCTTATGGCTGAATAATATTCCATTGTGTATATGTACCACATCTTCTTTATCCATTCATCTACTGATGGACACTTAGGTTGCTTCCATTTCTTGGCTATTGTAAATAGTGCTGCGATAAACATAGGGGTGCATATGTCTTTTTCAAACTGGGCTGCTGCATTCTTAGGGTAAATTCCTAGGAGTGGAATTCCTGGGTCAAATGGTATTTCTATTTTGAGTTTTTTGAGGAACCTCCATACTGCTTTCCACAATGGTTGAACTAATTTGCATTCCCACCAGCAGTGTAGGAGGGTTCCCTTTTCTCCACATCCTCGTCAACATTTGTTGTTGTTTGTGTTTTGGATGTTGGCCATCCTCACTGGTGTGAGGTGATATCTCATTGTGGTTTTAATCTGCATTTCTCTGATGATTAGCGATGTGGAGCATCTTCATGTGCCTGTTGGCCATCTGAATTTCTTCTTTGGAGAAGTGTCTATTCATGTCCTCTGCCCATTTCTTAATTGGATTATTTGCTTTTTGTTTGTTAAGGTGTGTGAGTTCTTTATATATTTTGAATGTCAACCCTTTATCAGATACGTCATTTATGAATATATTCTCCCATACTGTAGGGTATCTTTTTGTTCTACTGATGGTGTCCTTTGCTGTACAGAAGCTTTTCAGCTTGATATAGTCCCACTTGTTCATTTTTGCTTTTGTTTCCCTTGCCCAGGGAGATATGTTCATGAAGAAGTCACTCATGTTTATGTCCAAGAGATTTTTGCCTATGTTTTTTTCTAAGAGTTTTATGGTTTCATGACTTACATTCAGGTCTTTGATCCACCTTGAGTTTACCTTTGTGTATGGGGCTAGACAGTAGTCCAGTTTCATTCTCTTACATGTAGCTGTCCAGTTTTTCCAACACCAGCTGCTGAAGAGGCTGTCATCTCCCCATTGTATATCCAAGGCACTTTTATCAAATATTAATTGACTGTATATGTTTGGGTTAATGTTTGGATTTTCTATTCTGTTCCACTGGTCTGTGGGTCTGTTTTTGTGCCAATACCAAATTGTCTTGATTACTGTGGCTTTGTAGTAGAGCTTGAAGTCAGGGAGCATAATTCCCCCTGTTTTATTCCTGCTTCTCAGGATTGCTTTGGCTATTCGGGGTCTTTTGTGGTTCCATATGAATTTTAGAATTATTTGTTCCAGTTCATTGAAGACAGCTGTTGGTAGTTTGATAGGGATTGCATTGAATCTGTAGATTGCTTTAGGTAGTATAGCCATTTTGACAATATTGATTCTTCCTAGCCAGGAGCATGGGATGCATTTCCATTTGTTAGTGTCCTCTTTAATTTCTCTTAGGAGTGTCTTGTAGTTTTCAGAGTACAGGTCTTTCACTTCCTTCGTTAGGTTTATTCCTAGGTATTTTATTCTTTTTGATGCAATTGTGAATGGAATTGTTTTTCTGATTTCTCTTTCTGTTATTTCATCATTAGTGTATAGGAAAGCAACAGATTTCTGTGTGTTAATTTTGTATCCTGCAACTTTGCTGAATTCAGATATTAGTTCTAGTAGTTTTGGAGTGGAGTCTTTAGGGTTTTTTATGTACAGTATCATGTCATCTGCAAATAGTGACAATTTGACTTCTTCTTTACCAATCTGGATGCCTTGTATGTCTTTGTTTTGTCTGATTGCTGTGGCTAGGACCTCCAGTACTATGTTGAATAACAGTGGAGAGAGTGGGCATCCCTGTCTTGTTCCCGATCTTAGATGAAAAGCTTTCAGCGTCTCGCCGTTAAGTATGATGTTAGCTGTGGGTTTGTCATATATAGCCTTTATGATGTTGAGGTACTTGCCCTCTATACCCATTTTGTTGAGAGTTTTAATCAGGAATGGATGCTGAATTTTGTCAAATGCTTTTTCAGCATCTATGGAGATGATCATGTGGTTTTTGTTCTTCTTTTTGTTGATGTGGTGGATGATGATGATGGATTTTCGAATGTTGTACCATCCTTGCATCCCTGGGATGAATCCCACTTGATCATGGTGTATGATCCTCTTGATGTATTTTTGAATTCGGTTTGCTAATATTTTGTTGAGTATTTTTGCATCCATGTTCATCAGGGATATTGGTCTGTAATTTTCTTTTTTGGTGAGGTCTTTGCCTGGTTTTGGTATTAGAGTGATGCTGGCTTCATAGAATGAGTTTGGAAGTATTCCCTCCTCTTCTATTTTTTGGAAAACTTTAAGGAGAATCGGTGTTATTTCTTCTCTATATGTCTGGTAGAATTCAGAGGTGAATCCATCTGGTCCGGGGGTTTTGTTCTTGGGTAGTTTTTTGATCACTGATTCAATTTCGTTGCTGGTGATTGGTCTGTTTAGTTTTTCTGTTTCTTGCTTGGTTAGTCTTGGGAGGTTGTATTTTTCTAAGAAGTTGTCCATTTCTTCTATGTTTTCCAGCTTGTTAGCATATAGATTCTCATAATATTCTCTTATAATTCTTTGTATTTCTGTGGTGTCCGTCATGATTTTTCCTTTCTCATTTCTGATTCTGTTTATGTGTGTAGATTCTCTTTTTCTCTTAATGAGTCTGGCTGGGGTTTATCTATTTTGTTTATTTTTTCAAAGAACCAGCTCTTGTTTTTTTCATTTGATTTTTTCTATTGTTTTATTCTTCTCCATTTTATTTATTTCTTCTCTGATGTTTATTATGTCCCTCCTTCTGGTGACTTTGGGCCTCATTTGTTCTTCTTTTTCCAATTTCAGTAATTGTGTCTTTAGACTATTCATTTGGGAATGTTCTTCCTTCTTTAAATAGGCCTGGATTGCAATATACTTTCCTCTTAGAACTGCCTTTGCTGCGTCCCACAGAAGTTGTGGCTTTGTGTTGTTGTTGTCATTAGTCTCCATATATTCTTTGATTTCTGTTTTGATTTGGTCGTTAACCCATTGATTAATTAGGAGAGTGTTGTTAAGTCTCCATGTATTTGTGAGCCTTTTTGATTTCTTTCTAAAATTTATTTCTAGTTTTATACCTTGGTGATCTGAGAAGTTGGTTGGTAGGATTTCAATATTTTTGAAATTACTGAGGTTCTTTTTGTGGCCTAGTATGTGGTCTATTCTGGAAAATGTTCCATGTGCACTTGAGAAGAATGTGTATGCTGTTGCTTTTGGGTGTAGAGTTCTGTAGATGTCTGTTAGGTCCATCTGTTCTAGTGTGTTGTTCAGTGCCTCTGTGTCTTTCCTTATTTTCTGTCTGATTGATCTGTCCTCTGGAGTGAGTGGTGTGTTGAAGTCTCCTAAAATGAATGCATTGCTGTCTATTTCCTCCTTTAATTCTGTTAGTATTTGTCTCACATATGCTGGCGCTCCTGTGTTGGGTGCATATATATTTATAATGGTTATATCTTCTTGTTGGACTGACCCCTTTATCATTATGTAATGTCCTTCTTTATCTCTTGCTACTTTCTTCGTTTTGAAGTCTATTTTGTCTGATACAAGTACTGCAACACCTGCTTTTTTCTCTTTGTTGTTTGCATGAAATATCTTTTTCCATGAAATATCTTCACTTTTAGTCTGTGTATATCTTTGGGTTTGAGGTGAGTCTCTTGTAAGCAACATATAGATGGGTCTTGCTTTTTTATCCATTCTGTTACTCTGTGTCTTTTGATTGGTGCATTCAGTCCATTTACATTAAGGGTAATTATTGATAGACATGTACTTATTGCCATTGCTGGCTTTAGATTCGTGGTTACCCAAGGTTCAAGGGTTGCTTCTTTACTATCTAACAATCTAACTTAACTTTCTTGTTAAGTTATTGTAAACACAGTCTGATGTTTCTTTCTTTCTCTCCCTTCTTATTTTTCCTCCTCCCTTCTTTCTATAATAGGTGTTTTATTCTTTGCCTTTAGTTAGTATTTGGATGGTCTGCTTTCTTTGCTATGATTTTATTTTCTCTGGTGACATCTTTTTAGCCTTAGGTGTGCTTCCATCTAGAGCAGTCCATTTAAGATATCCTGTAGTGGTGGTTTATGAGAGGCAAACTCTCTCAACTTTCGTTTGTCTGGAAATTGTTTAATCCCTCCATCATATTTAAATGATAATCGTGCTGGATACAATATTCTTGGTTCGAGGCCCTTCTGTTTCATAACGTTAAATATATCATGCCATTCTCTTTTGGCCTGTAAGGTTTCTGTTGAGAAGTCTGATGATAGTCTGATGGGTTTTCCTTTGTAGGTGATCTTTTTTCTCTCTCTAGCTGCCTTTAATACTGTCTTTATCTTTGGTCTTTGCCATCTCAATTATTATGTGTCTTGGTGTTGTCTTCCTTGGATCCCTTGTGTTGGGCGATCTGTGGGCTTCCGTGGACTGCGAGACTATTTCCTTCCCCAGCGAGGGAAAGTTTTCAGCAATTATTTCTTCAAAGACACTTTCTATCCCTTTTTCTCTCTCTTCTTCCTCTGGTACTCCTATAATGCGAATATTGTTCCGTTTGGATTGGTCACACCGTTCTCTTAATGTTCTTTCATTCCTAGAAATCCTTTTATCTTTCTCTGCCTCAGCCTCTCTGTATTCCTGTTCTCTGTTTTCTATTCCATTAACAGTCTCTTGCATCTCATCCAGGCTGCTGTTAAGCCTGTCGATGGCTTGTCTCATTTCTGCATTGTCTTTCCTCACTTCCCTCACTTCCTCCCTCAGCTGTTGCACATTTCTCTGTAGGTCCATCAGCATGGTTATGACTTTTATTCTGAATTCTTTTTCAGGAAGACTGCATTTCCATCCCTTCAGGCTCCCTCTCTGGGGTTGTCTGGTTGATTTTAGTCTGGACCATATTCCTCTGTCTTTTCATGGCTATAGAAGTGGTCGCTGGTAGTTGCCACGTATATCAGCTGGGCTCTTTAAGACCACCTCTTGGGGTGCCGAGTCCTCTCAGGTGTAGCTGCATGCTGTGTGCTTTCCTGTGTATTCTGGTCTCTTTTTTAGGAATAGTTGTATTTGCTGTATTTTCGTAGATAAATATAGTGTTGGGAGGAGATTTCTGCCGCCCTGCTCACGCCGCCATCTTCCCGGAAGTCCTAGCCTAAATTTCTGCTTTGGGTGTGGATGAATATGATAGGAATAGGACTTCTAGTTCAAATTCCTAGCCTTCTGGGAATAGAAGGTTCTTCCAGGCCAGTTTTATTTCATTCCTTTCTTAACTTAAGACAGCAACAAGAAAGAAGGCTGAACCAGGCTGCAAACAGACCTCAGTAACAGAGCAGACCTCCTGCATGGATTCTTGTGGTCTAACTTTTCTAGCTTTCCACGCCCCCATTTCTGGGGCCTGGTCCTCACCCTCAGGGCCTGAAATGAAACTCTAGTTGCCCCATCCACGTTCCAAGCAGCAACACAAAGAAGGGGGAAGGCGTAAACTGGTTGGGAGCGTGCAGTCTTTTAAAGAAAGTTCCCAGAAGTTGCCTCCTGAATATTCCAATGGGCAAAATTTGGCCACAGGTCCGCACCAATCTGCAAGGAAAACTGGGAAATGTAGTCTTACTTCTGAGCAGTCATTTCTCCAGCTAGATTCTATTACTCGGGATATCCCATATGTTATGGGATGGCTGTCTGTGCCATCATGTGAAACAGTTTTCTTGGAAAGTGGGGTAAGGAATTACGGAAATGGAGCTAAATATTTGAGTAGCCAGAGCTCACTGTCTCAGTGCAGGTGAGTAGTGAGAACTGGGGTTTTGCCAAGTGAATTTAACAGAGGGAGCTGAACGTATACGCAAGGGAGAGAGCAGGACAATCCTGAAGATGCACTTTGGAATCTAAGCTGGAAACAAAGAAGGAGAGGGCAAGAGAAAAGGGGGATTTAGAAAGAAAGGCCAGTGCGTAGAAGTTGTTGAGAGGATTCAAACAAATTTGGAGTAGAGGTGCCACGGTGAGTGAGGAGAGGAAAGTGGCTAGGAAGGGAGGTACTGGGAAAGACAAATCTAGGGTGTGAGTGGAACTGGAGGCAAACTCCTTGCATCCGTGAAAGTGAAAGACTCAAGGCCGTGCAAAGACGGGCGGGTGGGGGGTGCTGTCTGAACCATCCACGTGGCTGATGAAGTGAGAACGTCGGGGTCAGCCAAGGGAGTCACCCCAGGGAAGTGACCAGGGTGATAGGTGACCGCTGCAGGAGGCTAACAGACATGTGTGCTTCCAGGGAGCTGGAGCTGGAGAGGAAGGATGCAGGAGAGAGGGCCTGAGAGCAGCTACAGACAGGCGGAGAACGTGCCCATGTGCCAGGCTGTGGCAGGAGGGCTGGGCAAGCACAGGGCCACCGCTGGGGGCGCTCATGGGAAGCAGCATCTCAGGGCAGGGTCAGAATTCAGTGAGCCAGACCCTGCAGGAGCTTTCAGAGAAGGACTTGAGCCTCCTCTGGAGGGCATTTTGCCAACGATAACACACGTTCCAGAGGGCATGTGAAGGGTCTTGTGGGTCTGGAGAGGTGAGCGATTGAATAGCATTTGGACTGAAACATTTTCAAGGGGGGACGTGAGGAGTGGGAAGGGCGGTAAACAGGGTTGCAGGCCTGGGGAGATTAGCCCTGGAAGTATTCAGGGGACGGATGGTGGAGCCCCAGTTCCTCAGGCGGCCTCCTTTGGGGACTGGCCAGCCAGGCAGTGACATCACCACAGGGATGGGGCATCTTACCGGACGCCGATAGAACTCTAGGAACTTCCCTTAAAGGTCCAGAAGACCGTGTCCCAGCCACGGTGGGGGTCTGGGGGACGTGTGTGTGTGTTAGCTGCTGTTCAACAGTGAGCAGGTCTGCCTGGGGTGGGGGGTCCTGGAGCCCTGGAGGAGCGCCCAATGGGCTTCAGGGCTGTCCTGCAGCAGCTGGCCAGTCAAACCAGGATAATTCTCTTTGATAGATGCTGAATGAAAACACATTTGACAAGATGCAACCTATTCAGAATAGAGGGTTCACTTCCTTCACATAAAATTAAAGCCAACATGCTTAAAAGTTAAGAAAGCATTTTCATTAGGAATAAGAAAAGGATGCCCACTGTCATCCCAATTACTCATGTTTTTTTGAAGACAATGAGGTACCTATTGGAAAAAAAAGACATACATATTGAAAAGGCAGTTGCAAAAAAACTATTTTTAGATATGAGTGTAAATCTGAAAAAATGTAACGAAGCACTTAGAAAACTATTAACAACTAGAAAGAATGTAGCAGAATGGCTGACTGAAAAATTTTAGAATATAAAATTCAATAGCTCTCTTTTATATTAACAATAACCAGTTATAAAATGTAATGGAAGAAAAACTTCCATTCATATAACCAACAAAGAAGACAAAATATCCACAAATAAATATGGCAAGTAATATGTCAGGCCTATATGAAGAAAAACCTGAAGCTCTAAAGAGATTTATTAAACAAAAATTGAATAAGTAGAAAAATATACTGATCTTTCATAAAATGATTAAACTTTGTAATTTCATCATCTTCCCAAAGTTAGAGTATATATTCATTATGAAATTGTAAAACACACTGTAAACATAAACAGGAGTTTTAGGAGGAATTTAAAATAATGCTAAAGTTCCTCTAGAAAAGGAGCAGTGTGAAATAGCTAGGAAAAGTGTGAAGTAAGTTATGAATAAAGAATTGGTTTTTAAGATATCAGAAATTAAAATATATTATGAAACTGAAATAATCTAAATATTTTGGGTCTAGAGTAGAAATAGAAATATAGAAACCAGAAAGAAACCTCCATAAATTATGAGGATTTAGAATATGCTGAATGTGGCATTTCAGTTAAATAGTGGTGGATTATTATTTTTTTTTAATGGAGTTGGTGCCGCTGGCCAGTCATCAGGGAAGGAAAACCCTGGAGCTCTACCAGTTGTCTGCCTGTGTGGCTACAGATTGGTGGTCTGATCCAGGGTTGTTTAACCTGAAAAGTTAACAGTAGAAAAATTGGGTTCGTTTCTGACCTTTCAACACCAGGAGATTTTATATTAACATCTGAATTTTAAATAGGGTGCTTGGGAAGTTCTCTGTGGGAAGGTAATTTCTGAGCTGATTCATAGGGAAAAAGAAGCAGGGATCGTGGACAAACTTGGTACAGCGCAGACCTGACGGTTCCGGAAAGAGAAGGGAGCTGGTGCACAGCAGAGTTTGGAGTTTATTGTTAAGGGCAAAGAGAAGATAGTGGTGGATTTTAAGCTGCAGGTGGTGGGATGATATGATCTGATTTGTAATTTTGAAAAGATCACTGTGAAATGGTTATGATGGTAAACTTCTGTTACATGTATTTCATCATAATTTTTTAAATTACTAATTAAAAAAAAAAGATCCCTGTTCTGTTACGTGAACAAGTGGCTTGAGCTGCAGAGTATCTACTCTTTTAAGGGACCTGTTTCCACAGGCCAGGGCACCACCACAGCCTCAGCCCCACCCAGTCATTTTTATTCCTGTTTGCAAACTTCCAGTCCCATATGCGTGGTCCACCCGTACATCTGTGTTTACAACCCTTGTCGTACGACACAATCAACTCCAGCAGGATGAAAGATTCGAACATAAAAATTACAGACAGAAGAAAAGCTGAACGTCTTCATCTAGAAGTCAGAAACTCTTTCTAGGTATGACAGTCATCTAACAGCAGAAAACATCTCTTGGTACCACTATAAAAATGCTGTAGAAACCCTGTAAAGAGCGAATAAAGGAAAAGCCAGAAGTTTAACGAGAGATGGGAATTCATATGCAGTTTCAGTAAGACTAAAAATGCCTAGTAGGTGTTATTTGTTGAGCATGTACACTGTGCCAGGCACAGTGACAAGCGTTTTATGTATATTACCTTATTTATTCTCAAATGGTATACTCACAGAAAGTCTTACTCCGCTTTAAAAAAAAAAAAGGAAGCTGGAGCTCAGAGTAGTTAAGTCATTTATCCAAAGTCACACAGCAAAGGAAGAATTGGAATTTGATCACAGGCCTTAAGCTGGATATGTTCTGTTTGCTCAGCCAGATCCTCTCTTCACCTCCTTTATCCTGTTTCATACCCTGGAGAATCAGACTTAGGAATTTCATCAATGAATTCTTGTCTTCGGTATCTATTGGGCTTTGCCAATGGGAGGTCCTGGCACATGACTGGAGGAGATGAGGTTGGGATATTAATATCCCCATTGAGCTCTCATGGGGTTGGCACAGCTGGCTGCATACCTCTTCTGAAAGTCTCTGGCTTCTCTTCTTGTGCCCCTTCTGGTAGGGGTGGGAATGGCTTCCCCACCTCTTGGTTTCCCTATGGCTGCCCACACTTTTGCAAGCAGTCCCTGTATGGAAGTCCCTCCCCCCTCCCCCCAACACCAAGTACTCTGCTTTCACCGTGTCCTGTTCCCTGCTGGGACACCCAGGGAGCCACACCTGGTTCTGAAGTCTAGGCTCCTCCTTAGCAGGGGTCACACTTGGGCACAGGGGGTGGGAATGAGTCAGAGGGCAGTGAGTGGTCTGATGGAGGGGCTTGGGTGGGCAAAGAGCAGGAGAAACAGTTGTCAAGATATTCTGGGATCAGATGATGAGGGTGTCAATTGCAAGGTTGAGAAATCCCAAGATTTTCCTAGCTTTCAAATGATTCTACCTACCTGTTCACTGGCAAGCGTGGCAGATTTCCGAGGGCCACACTGGCCTGGGGGTGTCTAATCGAGTGTGTGTGTGTGTGTGCGCGCGCGTGCTATGTGTTTTGGGGTGGGCTGGGGTGGGGGTGGGGACACAGCTGGGATCAGAGAGGTGGGAGCAGAAAATGTCTCTAACAACTCCAGTTTGATGTGCACCCTTTTTCTGCTCGTGCGCTTCCTGTGCGACTCAGCAGAGTCCTTCACACCCCCGCCCCCAGGCCCCTGCAACCTTTTCTCGCTGGCTGTGTAGCATTCCAGAAAATCTCAGCTCAGGATTGATGGCTTCATAACCTGCCCGGGGTCCTTGTACTGCGGCAGCCGCGTCGTGAATCATCAATGCCACCTCACCCCACTCCCACCAAAGAGGACCCGAAGGACCCCGCTCAGCGAGGGCGGCCCCGCACTGCGCCTGCCTGCCGGACGCTGGGGCTGCGGCCACGAGGCAGGGGGGGCGACGCTGCTCTCCGGCGGGGAGCGCCCAGCACTCGGGATCGAAGCTGCTGCGAGGCCTCACTGCAGGGCTCAGATCTGCCTCTTTCCCCGCATCTCTCTGGTATTGATTTGATAGTTACAACAATCCTAACCGCAGTAGTAATTACCAGTAAGTTCAATTTACTGGCTCAGGAGCTTACGTTGAGTTGGGCTCTATATACACCGTCCCAAAGCCCGGGCTCCGCAAGGCGCCTCTGTGGCCATGGAAGGTCCCACGGAACTGTGGGGCACCCTCCGCACCCTTTCCGCGGTGCTGTGCACAGGCCCCCCTGTTTCAGAGGTGCCTCCCCAGCCTTGGGGACTCGATTAGAAGCTGTGCTGGACCCCTAGGACTGCTGTTACCAAGTGCCACACGCTCGAAGCTTTAAACAACAGGAGTTCCTTGTCTCTCAGTGCCGGAGGTCCGTGTCAGCCGCCGTCTCATGGGAGGCTCTGCCCTGGGCCGACCTACCTGGCCGCGGGCTTCTCACCAAGATGCCCAAGCACTGGGTAGGTCTCCAGCCGTGAGAACGCCAAGAGGAGGCAGGAACTTGGGTGTGGGCACCAGGGCAGAGGACACCTCCTCTTGGGGGCGGCGTAGGGATGAGGAAGGGCAGCGAATCTACCTGCCCTTTGCTGCCCTTGAGGAGAGTTAGTGCTGGAAGATGCTAAGTCCTCAGCATCTCCATTTCATGAAACAAGGGTCCGCCACAGTAGCTCACCAAAGTGCACAGGACACCGTTAGCGATAGCGCCTCACAGGTACTGTACCCGCCCGGACAGCCCTTCTGCGGGGCCAGCTCCACCCGCAGGCCCAGGATAGCTCCCTGCCTGACAGCCCAGGCCACTCAACATCCCAGAAGAGGGAGCTCCATCCCGTGCCCCAGCGAGGAGGACGACCAGTGAGGAGGAGGCTGAGAGAGGGCCGTGCTTGGAGATTGGCGCGGATCTGGGTGGCTGGGAGGGAATTAACAGCAACTAATTCAGTCACGCTTAATGAAGTCTTCCCCAGAAGAGGTTTAGTCTAGATTGAATAAAGTAGAATCTGTGCATTCTACTTTATTCTGGAAAACGTGATGAAATTTTGAGGCAGTTGGGCTGGTCATACAATTTTCTTATTTCCCACATATCGTGGTCCTGTTGATGACGATGGTTATGAGAGCCAGAGGCCATGAGAGGCTTTGCATTTGACAGCAACACCGGCCAAGGGGGGAAGTATCGTATTCGAATACAGATGACAGATCCAAGGACATACACCACTTTTTTGCTCTTCATTCACTATTCATTCAACAAACATTTAATAAGCAGCCATTACATGCCAGGCATCATGGTGGGCTGGGGTGGGGGCCACAGTCATGAAGACACTGTAGCCTCCCTCATCCCCTCCACTGCTCTTGGTGTAGGAAACGGACAGAATTGCCAATGATGAATCCTTCCCCATGGCAGTCAGTTCCCTGGCAGGTATTTGAGTAAAATGCAGAGGAGGGACAATTAATTCAGGGAAGGGATGAGATGCGCCGTGGGAAAGGGGTCACAGAGGGAGGCGTGGTTGAACTATGCTTTGAAGGATGCATAGAAATTTTCAGGGAGGCACCGCTTGTCTTTAATCTCCTTTTTGTGCTGGCGAGCCAGCAACGCCAAGCTACGCTTCCACGGGTCCAGGTTCTACGTGGCAGAGCCATGCTAACTCCGCGTGCCTGACTTCAGAGGCAGCGCTCCTCCTATGATTCCATTCTTTGCATTTCCAGCCCCTATAAGCCCCAGATTTGGGGAGGCTGCAGACAGACGCTCCCAGAGAAGCTCTGTCCCAGATACCAGTGGTGCCAAGAGAGGCTGCCGGCTCAGGCTGCTGGGCAGCCCCGGGCATCACCCCGCAGCCCCTCTGGCACGTGTCAGTGATGGACAGCCGTCCTCCTGGCACGGGCCCGCTGCATTTCTTCCTCTAACAACTGAACTGATTAGAAGGAAACTTTGACGTGATTAGTGATTATTGTCTCAGCACAGCCGTGGCTCTAAGCCTGCTCATTTTGGGGACGGGTGGGATGTTTAGAAAAAACGCTAGCAGGCGTCTCATGCCTGAGTGAAATGCAGGCTCATCTCAGCCCCTCCCCACATCTGGTGTGTCTCTGCTTTGCTTCCAAACTAGTGCCTTTTCCTGGGAGAGGACTGGGCAGGCTGGGCACCGTGGAATCCTTCCCTAAACCACCCGTCCATGCAGAGAGGCCCCCAAAGCATGTGCGTCTGGAACCCTGGCAAACTGCTCTCTGTGTCCATCCACTGAATCCAGGCCCAGAAGCCAGACCTTCACCTGGGCTAAGCCTCCGGGCTTCAGACATCTGCTCAGGCTACCATCAGACTGGCCTGGGTGCAAACATTTAGTACCCATGGGACCGTGGGAAAGTTGCTTGACTTCTCTGTGCCTCAGTTTCCTCATCTGTAAAGTGGGAATGATAATAATAGTATCCATCTCATGAGGTGATTGAGAGACTCCCAGTGAGATAATGCGCTGTGTGCTCATTAGTATTATTGTTGTTAAATACAGAAATCCCAGCTCGGCTTCTTCGGATCCGATGGCCTCAGGCAAACTCCTCGGTTCCCTCATTGGTAGAGAGAGACTCACTTCTTGGAATTTTTGTAAAGATTAAACAAGATAGTGAGTGTGATGTCCAGCAGAGCAGGGACTCCACACCCAGGAATGGAGGTGATGTTGGGTCACGCAGACAGTCAGGCAGCCCAAACCCAGAGGGTCCTGGCCTGGTAGTTACCACGGAGGTTTTAAGGAGATGGGAGGTGTGGTCTCTACCCTGGGGAAGTTCCAGCAAAGGGACAGAAATACGGTATTTAAAGACTTGCAATCTCTAAACTCCTGCCAAGGGGACCCAGTGGGAGGGTGTGAGCAGTGTGGGAAGGGCCCATGAGGGGCTTAGGAGGATTAAGGGACACTGGAAAAGGGAGACTTTCAGGAGATGTGGGAGGAGGAAGTGAACAGTGACTGAGTGCCAAGAGCTAGCCGTGTGGTGGGGGTCCCAAGCCGTCACCTCCTCCAGGTCCTGGGGAGCCTGCACCAACCCGGCATGACAGCCGAAGAGCCTGGGGCCCGAGAGGCCCAGAGCAGGCAGTTTGCGTCAGAGTTCGGCGCTGGGGCTGGTCTGCCTCCCCACCTGTGTTCTGGCCCCTGTACGCGGTGGCTGTCCCTGCTGGAGGGGCAGTCCTGACCGGTAGTCTGTCCTTCAGGCCTTGGGTCTGTGGGCCTGTGCCAATCTGAAGACACGCCTCGTCACGGGATCTCAGCCTGCTGGGACCGGCTGCTGCCCCAGCTGAGCCCTGGGCGTGACCACCAAGCATGTATGTGCTGCCCAGGAGCAATTCAGCCAAGCAAGCTCTTCGCCAGTCCTGGAAAGAGGACACCTGGCGGGTTTTGCTGAGGACAGAGGGGCAGTGCCCGTGCACTCCAGCTCCATGGCTCATGTTCCCGGAGAGTTCCCTGAGTCCCTCAGTCCCTGCGAACACTGGGTCCTCACTCCTGCCCCACCCAGGCGCACTTCCATCTGCCTCTTGTCCTCTTCTCTCGTTCTCTGTCTGCTGCCTCTTGTCCCCTGATGCCCCTTCCTCTCCCTGCTCTCCCCTCCCTGCTGCTCTGCCTCGGGCCTGGTCCCAGCAGCCATGGGCGTGGCGGGGGTCTTAGGGCCATCGCTTTTGCTCCAGGGCAGAAGCAGGGTGTGAGCTGGACCTGCAGCCTGGGAGGTAGAAAAGAAGCAGCTGGGGCTTCCTGGGTCCAGTGGCACACCGGCCTTACGACCTCGGGCAGAGGGCCTAAACGCTGAGTCCTGTTGTTCGTCCTTTTGACAGACTGGGGAGAGTCAGACAAGGCCGGCCAGACGCTGAGATGGTGTGACAGGGTGCTGGAGCCCTCGGACCTTCATTCGGGTTCTGGCTCTGCCATGAACTTTGACCAAGACCCAGCCTAGAGCTTCTGCTTCCCCGCCTGTAAAAGCAAGTATCTTAGAGCTGCAGTGAGGATTCCGTGAGGGGATGATGGGAAGGTCCCTCGTCCGTACTCCAGCTCTGGTTCCAGCGGCCGTCTGGCGGACAGCGCCCCAAGCTCTCCCCTGTTCACAGCCGTCTCCCTTGGCAAGGGGCTAGCCGCTTTCCCAAGGCTGCCTGTGAAGGTGTCCTTCCTCCCTGCCTTCCCCACAGGACTCTGTCTTGCCTAGGCCTGCAGCCGCCTCGTTTGCCAGCCTGGCCGCCTCACCCTGGGGGCGTCCCTGCTGAGCAGGCCCCGTGTCTGAGGGTGCAGAGTCTGGCCGTGTCAGGTTCGTCCGCACACTCCTGGCAGCCAGGCCGCTGATTTATCTCCCAATGCCCTCTTTGCCATCTGTTTTTATATCGCTTTCAGCACAAGATAAGTGGCTCCCAGGCAGCGCTGAGCCTCAGAGATTGCAAAGTTCATGAGTTTGCAGAATTTATGATAAGGCAGAGAATTGTCTTAGTGCATCATTCATGTGCGCAAGGTCCAGAACGAGACGCCGCCACTTCCAGATGTTTCCTTCCTCTCTCCCATCCCTTCCTCGGGAGGTGGGCCAGTCAGCCAGCATCCCCCCACTTGGGCTTAGACCTCAAGAGCGTAGTTCCTTACTGGCTTCTGCAGCCCCACAGCGCATCTCCTCCATGGGGAGGAGGCAGAGGAAGGCTGCCCCAGGGCGGTGGGCTGACAACCGAGGGGTTAGGCAGGTGTTCTGCGTGTGGGGTGATAGTGAAAGCCATTGTCCAGTGTTTTATCTCTCTTTTGAGTTTTTGTTTTGTAAAATAGTTCACCATCTGGAATGGATATGTATAATCAATTATAAATATGCATTAAAAAGACTACAAGTGATTGTTTAGAGGGTATTCGTCTCTATTCCACTACTCTCTACCTTTTGGAGCTTGATTCTATCATTCATTCATTCATTCATTCATTTCTCCTTGCGTGGCGTGATCAGGTGCCCAGGCTTTGGGGTGATGTGGCTTCAGGTTGGAATCTCAGCCCCTTCACACAGTTGGTTTTACTAACACAAGGTATTTAAGGCAGAGAAGCTTCAAGCTCTAATCTGAAAAGCAGAGCTAATAATAGTCCACTTCAGAGACTATTGAAGATTGAGTTCATGTATGTGAAGGGCACAGCATAGTCCCCAGCACCAGGAACAGAGATCCGCCTGAGAAGTCCATGAGCTGCTGGGCTGTGCAGAAGGGGAGCCCCACCTTTAAGGTGGGCGAAGGCTGATTGGTGGGACTAGAAGCCAGTCAGGGTAGGAGGGTGGGAGAGAGCATCATAGGTGGGAGAGGGGGCGTGTGCAGAGTCCCAGAGGTGGCAGAGCACAAGGGTGGCTTTGCGACTCCACGTGGGCGAGTATGGCCGGAGTGAAGAGACCCCGCAGAAAGTGTGCAGAAGGAGATGGAGAAGATGCCTGGCTCGGCTTCCACGGGGCTGTGGTGAGGCACCAGAGACATTCACTGATTTATTTAGTAAAGCTCCCATTCATTGTTTCCTTTGTGCAAGGTATTGAAATGTCCTTTACATATAAGTATATATTTTATATATATTTAGAATTATGAACATTTTCCTCATTCACGTCTCACAGCAACTCTGTAAAATAGATCGTCTTATGCCCATTTTTCAGTGGAGAAAATTGAGATTAAACCACTCGGCTAGGATTGTACAACAAGCGGTTGAGCTGGGATTTCTGTTTGGGTCTTTCTGACACTACAGGCCTTCACTGCTGTTCTATGCCACCTCCTAACTATTCAGTGTACCATCTCAGACAGTGGGTATCCTAACGTCATAACTCAGGGTTGGTTGGCATGGCCTGGAAATTAAAGCAAGCCTGACCAGGCCATGACCGGGAGGGACCGGGATGGGACAGCCAGTGGGTTCGGGGTGGCTCGCCATGCACTCTCAGTAAGTGGTTGGCCTCAGCGGGCACAAGTCCAGGTGGAAGTGGCAGGTGCTTTCACGATGTGGGCAGAGGTATTTGCAAGGCATTTAAGGGGTTTGGAAGCCCTGGTAAACCAGCAAGGGCCTTAGGAGGTCCCACCTTAAGACTCCACGTATGCCTTGAGTAAAAGGGTTGTTCCAAAATATCCACGTTCCATGCACCTGGCCCACAGACATATCCTTCTGTTAGTTCTCACGGCCCAGACTTCTGCTCAGGCTGTTTTCCTGCCATTTGGTCCTCAAGCGGTCTTCTTGGCTCCAAGCAGCTTTCCCGTTTTCCTGGACTCTTCCTCTCAACTATGGCTTTTCCCTTTGTCCCAGAAACCCTCCCCTGGTTCTTGATAGCACTCTCCCTGGGGACCTGGGCTCCCAGACCTCTTCCACTTGGGTGGACCTCCAGGGGCCCCTCCTCACAGCTTGCCTTTGCCTTATAACAGCTGAAACAAGGCAAAATCTAGGGATGGGCTGTGACAAGATAACTGAACAATTTCTGGGCCCCAGAGGGGGAGGTAGCAAAAGGCATAAAATCAGAAGAGGTGTTAGTGGGCGGGGCCAGAGGCTGAGTCCACTTCTCAGGCTGGGCCCCACCTCTGGGTCTGATGGGAGCAGACAGACCAGGAGGCCAAGAGCAGGGGCTGAGACCAGATGCCAGGAAGAGTCCATGTCCTACTGGGCCTGAGAATGCTCAGATGAGTCCCGGCACTGAAATGACCATTATCAGCATGATGCACTTTCTGGGGCCCCCTTGGTGCTCCGTGTTCTAGGAATGGAGCCCGCAAATCCTTGTGGGGGTCAAGCCAGCAGGGCCCCCCCAGTGGTGATTCACTGGGGCAAAGCTGTATGAGGGTGTCTGTGTGACTGAGGGGCAGGGGAGGGCAGTGCAGTGACACGGGTCTGGGGAAAAGGGAGTGAACTGAGGTTCACCGAGTGCCTACACTGGCCCCCGCCTCGGTCCTAACTCAGCCCCATGTGGTGGTGTTAGCGCCTCCCCCAGGGGAGGAAGTGGCTCAGCTATGTGAAAGGACCCAGCCAAGGTCACTCAGACTGTAGCAGACGGAGTCACAGTTTAAACTGAGGTCTGTCCAGCTCTGAGATTCAACCACTTAAAGTGGTGTCGGAGCATCTCAGGGAGTCTGAGTTGCAACATCAGCCCCAGCTTCAACATTAATTGGTATTTCCCAGAGGTATTTACATGTTAACGATGAGCTCTTGAAAAGAGAAAATCCGTCATAACTCAAACAGCAGAAGTTTGGCTTCCTAATAGGATTTTTGGAGAGGATTTTTGTTCTTAGATCTATTACATCTGTGTTGTCCAATTGGGTGGCTACTAGCCATGTGGCTCTTGAATATTTGAAATGTGCTCAGTCTGAATTGAGATGCACTCTAAATGTAAAATACAAGCCAGACGTTGAACACTTACTATAAAGAAATAATGTGAAACATCTCATTCATAATTTTTATATTGATAATGGTTTGAAATGATAAAATGTTGGCTATATTGGGTTAAACGAAATATCTTATTAACATTGATTTTATCTGTTTGGTTTGGCCCTTGTTTCTCTGAGTGCTAGAAAAATTTAACATGTAGCTTGCAATTTGTGGCTTGCATTACAATTCTGTTGCATATACAACTCTAGATGAGTATATTCTTATATTCAACACATATTTCATAATGGTGACTACTCTTTACGAGAGAGTTGTTATGTTCCAGGAAACTACATAGATAATATATTATTGTTGGATATATACAAGTATATAATATGTAGATATTAATATCATCTCCATTTTACAGATGAAGAAGGTGAGAATCAAGTTAATCACACTCAAGGTCCATCAGACAGTAATAGCCAGCACAGCCCCTGGTTACATGTATAGACTCTGGACCCGGGAGTTTGGGTTCCAATCTCGCTTGTGCCACTTTTTAGCTGGTGACCTTGAGCACAATACTTAACCTCTCTGTGTCTGAGTTTCCTGTTCTGCCCTTGGAGATAAAACCAGAACCTACCCAGACTACTTAGAATTCATTAACTTCCTACATGTTAAGCAGTTTTAACACATATAAAAATAAGTGACAATTAGCTTTGTTGTCATCCAGTGAGAAGAGCTGGGATCTAAACCTGCTTTGCCCAGCACTCTCCCTGTGAGATGAACTATGGGATGTCTTTCATGTGCCAGGTGTGCTGCTTCGATGCTATGGGGTATGTAATTTAATAAGAAACAGGTCTTTCCCTCAGGGGGCTCACAGGCTACTAGAGAAGATAACAAACATGTTAAAACTACAATACAGAGTAGAAGGAGGTAAATGGTGCAAGAGCTCAGATTAGGATGAGATCACTTGGGCTTAGAAGCAGCCAGAGGGGGCTTCCTGGAGGAGGTGGTATTTGAGCAGGACCTTAAAAATGTGCGGGCTGTTGCTAGGCAAAGATGTGGGTTAGAACATTATGACTAAAAAGAACAGAAGGGGCAAAAATATAAACATGAGGGTGTGAAGGCAGCATTGCAAAGCGGCCAGGGACTGCCTTCTGTGGGAGGGGTTTGTGGCAAGTGGTCTGAGAGACCGGGCTGGACAGGCAGAACAGGGCTGGCTCACAGAGGGCCAGGAATGCCAGGCTAAGGAGTTTGTTTACTGAAGGCTAGGTTTCATGGCTGCTGCGTATGGTGGGGCAGATGGTCCCCTGAACAAGGGAGCCTTGGGACAAGTAGAGGCTAAATCCATCCCTCCCTCCTCTCCATCAAGCCGTGCATCCCTCACTGGTGGGAGGATGCCTTTTTCTAGCCTACCCAGGGGTGCCTGAGCCCTGTCAGCTGGTCACCTGCCTGTCCCTTTATCAGACTTGCTGACCAGTGGCACCCCATGTGTCATCTCCCCAGTCCTTGGCCCCTGCAGTAGTTAAAGGGCTTCTCCCCTGCCCCATCCACTAGAAAGCCAGGAGCAGGCGTTCTACCTCTCCACCATGAGCACGAACGGAGGCTCTGTGCCCAGCTGCGTGGGATCTTTTCCGTGCATGTTGGCATTCTGGTGATCCGCAGGTGCCTCAGGGGCATGGCGGGAGCAGCTATAGGGTCACCTCCCAGAGGCTGTGGCTCGTGCTTGTTCAGGTGAAAGTCCCCAGGCCAGTGGTGCCATGACCCCAGCCCCAGCCCTGACCCCACAAGGCCAACCTGGGAAACTGCTCGGCTGTCACCTGGGGAGCTGGGCTCTCGCTGAACACTCTGCTCCCACTCTGGTCTCCTGCCAGCGGCTTCCGCACAAAAACTCAGCCTTTGTCAGGCAGGCTTCTCGTTCCCTCTCCTCTCTGAGAGTCCACTCAGTAACTGTCCTCTCCAGACATGCCAGAAAGCTCCCTGTGCCCTTGAGCCGCCCTCTGCCTGGGTTCCTGGCCTCTGGGGCAGGTCGCTTATCTCTTGGCCTGGCAGGCGGCAAGATCCTCACCCAGCTGCCATCCCCACCAGCCCATATGGGCAAACAATATGCTTTCCATAGAAGCCCCTGTTGGTTGCATCCAGCACAGGGCACCCACTTTCCAGCCTTTCCTGATACCGTAAGACAGGAACAAATCAGACAGTCTGTTGACACATTCAACATATGTGGTTCGGCACTGCTCCAGGGCCAATGAATTCGGGTGTGTGTTAAGTATATTTTCAGTTTGCAGCCTTGATTTCATACCTGTTCATGTCTCACACACACACACATGCTGGCGTTACACAGCCATATGAACACAGAGCCATAAAATTTCAAAACAAGCCGGGAGCAGGCTTCTTTCTAGATGATGCCTCTTCCATCGATTGCCTCTTTTCTCTGATTTTCACAGAATTCTGTGCTGGTGGATTCTGGGCGTGGCGGCCCCAGACCCGTGGGGACAAGATAAGGGGCACCTCAGGCATGACCCAGGTTGGCTGGGATAGAGATATGTGCAAATGTTGGAGAATAGAGGGCATAAAAATATTGCTTCCATCAGAGGAGTATTGTTGTTTTTTAAAAAATATGTCTCATCTAAAGACAGAGGCTGACTGATACCCACAGCAGGAAATAAGAGCAAGCAGATCTGTCAGCTAGAATCCTGCTCGTGCTTCTTTCCGTTGCCCAGGTCAATCCCTTCGCTAATCAGTTCATGCATTCATTCATTCATTTATTCACTTATTCATTTGTTCAACATCAATTTATTTTTTTTAATGACATTTTTTTCTGATTATAATAATAATGCATATTCATCGCAGAAATTTGGAAAACCCATTAAAGTACAAAAGGGGTATGATAATCACCTTTTACTCTATTAAACTCAGAGATAATGACTGTTTAATATTTTGGTGGGTTTTCTTCCATAAAGATACCCTAGACACGGCCGGGTCTCTCAGGCACCCTTGTGTCTCGCTCCTGACCAAGAGTCAGCGCTTGGACACCTCCCCTCAATATAACTCTACCTTTGCAAAGCAGAAGAGAAAAACGAAGATGTGGCCAAAGTTTTCAGAGGGAGGCATAAGCAGAAGAACGCAGTACATTTTGTATAGAAAACTTTCATTGAGAAAGCTCCATTAGATATCTGAGTTCTCCGATGTTCCCTTAGTTCCCATCAGCTGCCACCGGCCTCAGCTCCATGCTCTGTTAGTCCTGCTCTGCAGCGTATCATCCCAGCTCCAGCCTCTCCTCCAATCACATCCTTGTACGTCTCCATCTTCTGCAGGCAAAACGTCTCCCATCTTTACAAGCGAAAAGGGGCCTGCAAGAAATGTGTTTTTTCCTTGTAACAGACACTTTTTCTCTGTCTCATTCAGATATGTATATATGTATGTATGTATGTATGCATGCATATTTATTTGCACACATATTATATAAGCATTTTATTAAAATTAAATATTATTATACCTACTATTTTTTTAACTGCTTTTGCTCCTACTTAATATATTTTATTTTCCTGTGCAATTTGATGTTCTTTGGAAACATGGCTTTCCACAGTCGTGTAGTATTTCAGTATATGACTCACTGTAATGCATTTGACTGGTGCTCTATTGTTGGATATTTTGGTTGTCAGTCATTTTTCTATTTATACACAAGGCTGTGATAAGCATCCTATGTATCTCCAATTACTTCCTTAGGGTAAATTTGTAAATTTGGAATTTGGGGGTCAAGTTGAATGAACAATTTGAAGTCTAATATAATTGCTCTTCAAATAAGGATTCGCATGGAACATTTATTTAGCACTTAGTGGATACCAGGCACTATGCTAACTGCTGGAGATTCAAAAATACGGAAGATGTGTTTTCTGCTATTGAGGAGCTTTAGCTGACTTTCGCTTTCAGTGCTAGGCCCCTGCTCCCTCTCTAAAGTGTCCACATGAATGTGCACTTAGTGATTTAATGGCATGATTGAGATGCTGTTGAAACTGGCCCCAGATTTATTTTTTAAGTGTGTCTGTCACATGCAAAGAAAGCCTTCTGATTCTTGGAGCCAATCAAAAACATCTATCTACAATATTTTCCCGTTAATAAAACATGCAGTTATATTAAATGCTTCTAATGTTACCCAAAAGTATGCACTTTGAAGAAAAAGGGTAAATACTTATTTGTGGATTGAAATTTACTGGAGGTTAGCCTTAAAGAAGAAACCACGGTATTTTTCGCACAGAGGTCGTCCACTGAAATCTTACAGGAAACCGTAAATTCTGGCTCCTCGGGGTCAGTCTTCCAAGAAGATATGAAATATGTGGCTTTGCTGGTGTATTTTCTGCTTCCTTCGTCTGTTACTGGATCAGCTTTGGTCTCATCTCTAAGTGCGTCTCCTATCTATTTCACCTGTAAGTATTTCTCAGCATTCTTGCAGCACTGGAAATGTAAACAATGAGCTTGAATTGTCCATGTCGGAGTAACTTGTATTGTTGTCACCAAATACTTGTAGGGATTTCACATCCCGGCCTCTGTGACGCTGGCCTCACCACATAATCGACTTTGGCTAATGAACGTGAGCATTAGTGACGTCAGCTGCCTTCAAACAAGCTTTGAGAGCCTTCATGGGCTCTGCTGTGTCTTTCTGCCCTCTGCCTCCGGACCAAATGTCCCTGATAGGGGCTGCTGCTCCAGCCTGGGTCCAGGAATAAAGAAGAGCCCAACCCCCATGTAATGTAGGCACGAGCTAGACCTCTGGTGTAGGAGCCGCTAAGGTTTTGGGATGATGTGCTACCACGGCCCACTGTAGCCTAAGACAACGGTCATATATATGCTCAGAAGGGGTGGTTATATGACATGAGCCTTGCTCTGTCCTTGTTTCAATTCAGTGCTGACCTCTGCAGCATGTGGCTTTACCGTCGTAATATCGGCACATTGGACTGGGTAGAATCTTTGGACAACCTTTTTGGAGGTGAGGAAGGGACATGTATTTTACATACCAACACATTAACTATCTTGGTACAAGTACTGAGACTGTATTTTACATGAGTCCTCAAAATTTCCAGGCTTATCTTCAGGATCAGGCGATTACCTGAGTTCATGTAAAGCTAAAATGCAAGGATGTATTTCAATTTCAATTCAGTCAGTCACACACAAAAATTAAAATCCACCAAATATCTGTCTTGCATCATTCCCATCACAGCCACTTGTCAGCTTCCTGTGAATTCTTCCACAAATCCCCCAGGCAGAGTTGGCTGGCTCTGCATTTCCATATCATTTGTCCATGCCTCTCACAGAAGAAATAACTCCATATTATAATTATGAGTTTATTTTCTACTAGGTGGCTCTTCCTTGGAAAGTAAGGACTGTACCTTATCCGATGCTTCCTGCATATTAAGGTTTATTTTCCCAACCGGCCATTCATTTGACACATTTTTAGTAAGCAATTACCATGTGCCCAGCAGTGTTCTCAGTGCTGGGAATCCAGGCTGACACAGCAGACGTTGTCCCTGCCCTCAAGGAGGAAACAGGCCCTAAGCGAGCAAGAAAACACCCAGGAAGTGCTTAGATGTTAGGAAGGAAAGGTACAGGGTGCAGCGAGAAGAGGTCGTGTCCGGTCAGTGGAGACAAACCTGGCCGGGGTGTCAGGAAGGCCTCCGCGAGGCTGTAAAGTCATGCTGAGCCCTGAAGTCCCAGAAGGGGTGACCTTGGGGAAAGTGTCACGCCAGCAGCAAACGGAAGCATGAAGTCTCAGGGCTGGAAAGGACTTGGCTTGTTCTTTATTTGAGGGGCTTAAAGATGTTGAGTTATTACAGCGAGACCTGAGGAGGGGTAGAATGAAGGGACTTCAGAGAGACCACAGTGCTTACAGGACGTGATAAGGAATTTGGAGTTTATTCCAGGAAAAGGGGAGGCCACCTCTGGGTTTTGGGGATGAGAAAGACATGATCCCATTTATGCTTTCAGAAGAGTTTCCCCGTTCAAGATCTGGGTGAGTTTGGAGAGAAGCAGCAAGAACAGAGCAAAAGACCCCTAAGGAGGCCGCTGGAACCTGAGAAGCTGATTACAGTTCAGGTCACAGGGGAGGCAGTGAAAGTGGGAAGAAAAGGATAGATTTTGGATCTATTTCAGAACAAGAATCATAAGAGTTGCTAAAAGACTGAATTATGCGGATGAGGGAGAGGGAGGAATCCAGGTGATGTCCAGGTGTTTTGGGGTTTAGTAAATGCATACTTGCAGGTGCTATTTGCTAATATGAATTTGATTGGAAAAGGACCAGTCTTACGGTGGGGAGCAGGTAGGAATCCTCTTTTGGACATATTAAGTTTGAGTAGCCAGGAGATAAGAGAAGGAGATGTTAAGTAGGCAGCAGGATATATGGGTCTGTAGCTGAGGAGAGCTTTGGGCCGAGATGTAAATTTTGGAGGCGCCTGCATTTAGATATTATTTAAAGCCATGGGAATGAACGAGATGACCTGGGGAGAGAGGCCCCGTAAATGTTTACTGAGTGAGCGCATGGATGCCGGGAGAGGGCTGGGGGCTGGTGGTTCCCTAACCAAGGCAGCCGTTCCAGAGAACAGGCTTGGCGGTGCGGACGGAGGGGACTGGGAGTGTGGGGGTGGGTTTGCGAGTTGGACACACCTCTTTCTCATTCAGGCAGAGATTCCCAGGAGGCGCTTGCAAGTGTGTGCGTGAGCTTTGGAGAGAATTATGGCGAAAGAGAAACCCGTAGACTCCACAGCCTCTCGGAGCGGAACTGTTGCCGAGGATGAGATGGCTGGGAAGACTGTGCAGAGGGAGAGGGAGGAGGTCACCCACGAAAGGCCGTGTCCACACGCCAGATGAGCAGAGCAGGGGCCTCTGAGAAGGAATGCTTGGGGTGGCGGTGAGGGCTGTGATGGTGATGGGCAGACCGGGTTCAGAAAGCATTCATCGCCAACAGGGTCAGTTACCCAGGTCATTGGATTCGGCAAATTAAAGCAGACTTGCCAGGGTGCTGCCTCAGGATGGCCGTGGGGGCAAACCACTGAAGGTGGGTGAGAGGTGGGCACAAGGGGGGGGACAGCTTGCTCCCTTGGAGGTCCCCCTGGAGGTGGCAATGGTAACTGGAGGGGAAGATGGCCCAAGAAAGGCACTGTTTAGTATGGAGGAGAAAAGGGCCGCTGGCTTGTACTGATTGAGGACACGTGCAGTAGGGAGGACACACCTCGCCTTACCAGCCACCAGCTGACCTGCCAGGGCGAGAACCACTCTGTAGAAAAATCCTTTGACGGGGTGTTTGGGATGAAGACGAGGCTCCGTGCTGTGTATGGGGAGACAAGCGAGATAAGGGAATACTCACACTGCTCAGTGTAGGAAATGAACAGGAATTTGGGGGCTGGCATGAGCAGAAAGGGAAAAGGAGGGCCCGGGGAGGCAAGGCTGCCCGAGGCAGGATGTGCAGAGCCAGCCAGTGAGGAGACCCTGAGTGGGGATGGGTGGAAGGCCACCAACAAATAGGACAGTGATGCCGTGATCAGTTAGGGGGTTTGGTGGCCTGCGATGCAAATTCGCCCCGTTCCCGCACGCTGCAGTACATGCCTGCTGTGCCCACAGTCTCACGGCGAGACGTTCGGAGGCAGTGAAGGAATGAGGGGGCGTCCAGTGTTAGTGTGGAATGGAAAGGGGGTAACTATCTTCAGGTGATAAAAGGAGTCCCAGCCTGAACTAGTAAATGCCTCCTCTGAGAGCCTTCGGAAAGGCTTCTGGGTTTTCTCCTACAAGTGGGGCTGGAGGTTCGGGCAGATTTCACTTGGACCTGAGGATAAGGCTGACGCCAGCTGACACCAGAGTCTATGCATGCCCGGGGCAGATATGGTATGCTAAGGATGTTGTCATCTTATTTATTTTTCACAATGTCACTGAAAGGCAAATAGAGTGTTAGCTCCTGTTTTCAGATAAGTGTGACTCAGAGAGGTTAAGTAAATCATCCAAGATCACACAGTGTTTATCAGGTGAAGGAATGATTCAAACGCAGATCTCTCTGACTCATGCTCTTTTTATTTTACCCACCTGACCCTTTGGTGGACTGGGCTGGGGGTGGGGATGGGGGTAGAAAGACTTGAAACATTAATAGATTGAACAGAAGGAACCAAAAGAGAGAGGGAGAGAGAGAGAGACGACCCAAGAGTGGAAGGAGGTATTTGATGGAGTGAAGTGATTTCCCTTCCTCCTCCGCCCCTGCCTTCCTGCCATCTGCTCGGGAGCCTCGGAGACTGGAACCACGCTGCTGGGCAAAAAATGAGAGCAATTAGAGGCTTCTCCCTCCCCTGTTGGCGTTTGGATGCCCAGGTCCTCACAGAGTAGTTGCTTCTCTTCGGCTGAGTGGATGTGAGTAATGTTAATTCTACAATCGGGCCTACCACCCTGGGCGCTTGGTAGACATTGGCGCCAAACAATGTGGTTCCACCTGCCGCAGCCTCTCCTAAAGCTGCGGGCGCCGCGTGTTGGCCCTCAGGCCTTTACGTGCTTCAAGTAAGCTTGAACTGCACACTCGGTATCTCACCACGGGAACCAGGGCTCCCTTAGCACTTCACTTTCGCCGAGGGTTACGGTAGGCTCTGGCTTATTTATGTCACATGACAATTCCCCCGTGCCTGGACATGGAAACAGGGCCTCGATTCGTGAATCTGCTGCTTTGCGGGCTTTGAGACAGCTTTCAGGCCTCGATCATCAGTGCGACATTTGCACATTTGTGTTTGGGAAACGGCAACGCGGTGTGGTGGGCAGAACTCTGGGCTGCGTGTTGGAAAGCCCGGAATGCCGATTGCCACGGGAGAGCCAGGGGCACTGCTGTCTCTGGACCTGTCTCCTAGCATGTGGGGGTCCGGGCTCGATCAGGGGAAGCCAAGGAGCCGCCACCCCCGAGCACGCAGCCGATGTGACTGATGGATCTCCATCTCCGCCTGTTCTCGCCTCTGAGCTCCAGGCAGCTCTTCTTCAAAGACCAGCTTGGACGTCATGGGACAACCTTGCTTTTTCCATGCGGAAACAAAATGACCCCCCCATGACCGGGGGTTGCCCCCTGCCTTCAGGAAGGGCTGCATAAGGCCTCCCCAGGCACATAGGAACCCAGCCGGGTCCTCATTTCACCCAGGATATTATCATCCTCCTTAAGGCCTTATGGGCGTTTCACAGGCCTTCCTGTTGGAAATTTCTTTGGGTTTAATCTTAAACTCTCCTGTTAAAATGTCAGCTTAATGCACGTCTCCATTTTCTTTCTTTCACGGGAGAGAAGAATAACAGGTTTTATAGTTGGCGATAGGGCCACTTGGAGGTCACCAGTGTGTTGCTATGAACCGTAGCCAGCATTTGTTGAGGGTACGTGCCAGTCACTGTGCTGGCACCTTGCATGCCTTCTCCCCTGTAATGCACATGACAGGTAGGGCCTGGCACAGCACCCGCAGCCTGGTGTCGATGTATCTGATGGACTCTATCATAGGCTCGATCTGCTGGCTACCTTCCACCAAGGTCTACTGTCTTTGCTTCTATACCTGAATCATTGAGAAATCCCAGAGGAAACCCCCCCCCTAGCCAAGGTACAGCCCAAGCTCTGCAGCACAGCTGACCAGTCGCTCTGCCCTGGGCAGCCCTCACGACTCTCTTCTCGAGCTTCCTCCAATCTTCTTCCTTCACACTCATTTCATGACTTCATGTCAAAAATTAGAAAACCGTAGTGATGGAGCAGTGTCTCCCAGGTGTCCTGCCGCTGAGGTTTGGGCCTCTCCTCCTCAGACCACCACTGCTCTCAGAGGGAGGGTCCTTCCTCCTTCTCGCAGCCCCCTCCCCCCGTCTCCTGATCCCATCCTTCCCCATCAGCCTGGGGCCTCGTTTCCTTGCTCTTTCCCTCTGCTCCGCCACCAACCCCTTCCTACTGCTCCTCCTCTTCATCCTTTAAAGGGATCCGCTTGCTGGACTCCTGGGTGACCCTCCCTCGGTCCCAGGCCCTCTGCCTAGCTGAGTGGCCTGTGGTCATACCTCTCACTCCGTTCACCGGGACCTAGCTTACTTCCCTCCCTTCCCCCACCCCGTGACCTCACTGAGCTGTTCTATCAGAGGTCACTGGAGGTCTACATGCTCTTAAACCAGGGGGATATTTTTCAGTCCTTCTCTTCCTGGACTTCTCTGTATCATTAGACATCATGACCGCTCTCTCCTTGAAACTACTCTGCTCCCTTATTTTTTATGGTTCCATTGTTTTTCTGGGTTCCCCTCTTGCCTTTTCGATATTTGTCCATGGTCGAAGCTCCAGCTGCTCTTCGCTTCTGCCCTTTAAGCGTAGGCGCTCACCGGGCAGCCTCCTCTTCCCCCACGGCCTGCCTCCCTGAGTGATCTGCCCCCTCCCGCGGTTTTATTACCAACCGTGTGTGGACAGCGTCTCCAGCTCTACCGGTTCACTCACCCAAATAACCCGCTCATGTCGGTCCCACAGCACTTGGAGTCACAGGGTCTATGGCCTCAGGGAGCGCCTCTCTCCCTCCACATCTCCCTGCACCTGCTCACCCAAGCCTACCCTGCCTCCAGTACCTTCTAGATGCTTAATGGCTCTTCCGCCCACTTTCATCATAAATCTGGGAATCCTAGACTCCTTCCGCTCAAGCACCCTTCACTTTCCAACAGCCACTAATACCACGCAAGGCTTTATCTGAAACATTTCTCAAACTGGACCCTTTCTTCCCACCCAACCCCCAGTTTAGATGCTCATGTTCTCTCACCTGGAGCTTGCAACCCTCCTAATTAGTCACCTTACCTCTTGCGTTACTGTCTTTAAATCCCTTTCCACCTGGCATCCAGAAAGGCCTTTAAAACACAAATCTCACTGTGTCCCTGTCACACTTAAAATCCTCAATGCCTGTAATTGCTTATAGGATAAAGAACAAGTGCCTTATGTGCCTGGCAGGAGAGCATAGTGGCTGAGCATGGAGGCTGGAGCCCAGCTTTCTTCCTGGGTTCAAGTTCCAACTTCCCTAAGGACTTTGGGAAAATTCCTTAATCGGAGTGTGACTTGGTTATGTTTTGTATAAAATGGACAGAATTTAGGTTTATGGTTAAGATGAAAGGCAGCAACCTACATGGGGCACTTTACACAGTGTCAGGAATTTACGGCAGCAGCCCCATTACTACTACTCCCATTAGTGTTATTATTATGCCTTTGTTATTATGTTTGTGCAGTTACTTCCCTAATACCATTCTCCCACTGCTGGACCCCTACTCATCCTCTACCAGCATTTTCCCTCTCTCTCTCTCTCTCTCTCTCTGTCTCACACACACACACCCCTCACCCAGAGCTTGGCCCTCACCAACCCCCAGAAGCTGCTGCAAACCTCAGAACTGGCCCAGGAGCCCCGGCTCTGCACTCCCACACACTATGCCCTGTGGTTAACTTGTTGTAGGAGTGTCACTCAATAGCCAGCTCACTGGTTTGTTTGCCGCCCACTGAACTGTGTGTGAGCAGAGGAAAGACTCGGACAGCTCTTGGTGGGGACACACTCGCCAGTAAGCGCTGCTAAACCAGTGAGTACGTGAGCGCCTTGCAAACGTGCCTGCACTTCTCAACGTGGAGAAGGCACATTCTTTTCTCTGCACTCGCTCTTGATGTAGGACTCCATTGCTGTTCCCCAGACCTCAGCTCTGGGTGACCAGTCGCCAGTGGCACCCCCTCTGACACAGCTGGGGGTGAGGAGTGGGAACCAAGGATCCTCTTCTTCCTCCAAAGCCCTGAGGTCCCCCACAGCCTCCAGGATGTGAGTGTGAGCAAACCCCAAAGTTTCCCCGTGATGAGGGGTCCCCTTAACTCCGGCTTGGATACTGATGGGTTAACAGCTATTCCAAAAAGGACAGGCTGGGGGTAAAGGAAAAACATCAGCTGCTCTTTGAAAAGTTTTCCAATTTGCTACTAATCATTCGAAAATATTAACCTATCTCTGCCACTCCAAGCAACCCTCTCCTCTCTTCATTAAATGTACAGACCAGCATCCAAATAAGAACCGGTCTTTGGTTTTACAAGAAAAGGGTAAATTCACAGGCTGAGAGGAGCTAATCGTTTTTGATTAGTTAGTTTCAGACTTCACTGAGTTTTGTTTGGTCTAGATTATCTGAATCTCCATTAAGGGGGCTGGAATTGGCAGCAGCGGCTGTGGGAGCCGTGCCATTTGTGGAGAGCGCGTGTGTGCCGCGGTGGCCCGTGGGCAGGGAGAGAGGCCCGCCGGTTCCTGGGCGCGCGCGGGTCCCCTGTGCCTCCGGGTGCAGGATGTGGCCTGAGCATGCGATGTGTGGCTGTGTGGGAGAGACGGACGGCGCCTCCCAAGGTGTGGGCTCTCCCGGAAGACCTGGGAAGGGGCGGCTTCTCGGCCTCCACTCCTGTCTCCTAGCCCAGCCCCTGAGAAGCTCGCCTGCCTGGAGGTAATTTTATTTAATGGTGGCAATCTTCCGCGATAGACTTAAGTACAAGGATCAAGACCCTCATGCTGTAATTAGGTTACACGTAAATAATGGATTGCCAGATCCGCCCAGAACACACAGGTGGCACACAACAGCCATGAAGCCAGCTTGCCTTAAGTGGCCCCTCCAGGCAGACGTCTGTGTCAGGGACCATGGGGACATTCTGGCAGCCCCTTTATCATTCATTTATTCATTCATCGTGCAAATTCTCACTAAACGCTTCTGTGAACAAGGCACAATGCCACATGTCGTGGAGGAAGGCAACTGTGAGACCAGTAAAGACTTACTGAGTTGTGTAGTTACAAGGCAGGCTTATAACTGTACGTGAAAACTGACAGGGAGGTCTCCCAGTAAACCACGTGGCAGACTGTCATCTTGGGTCAGTCACAGCACCGTCTCCTGTTCTACCTGCTCTCCTTACAGGGTGACCCTGAGGTTTCTCCCATCCACTGGTGGAGTCAGTGAACCTGACAGTCTGTTGAACTCGGGCAGAACTTGGTGGCCTCCATCACCAAGACAGTGCCGTGGAAGGGATGCTATGTGACTTCCGAGGTAAAAAGGCCACCCCGTTGCTCCTGTGGGGTGCTTGTCCTCGGAGCCCACCCACCATGCTGTGGGGAAGCCCAAAGCAGCCCAGGCCGTACAGCTCCAGTCTGTAATGCAACTGAGGTCCAGGTGGACAGCCCGCATTAATCACCAGGCGTAGGACTGATGGTGCTTCTGGGTGATCGTGCCCCAGCTATTGAGTCACTCCAACCTTCACGTCCCCCCACTGAGGCCTCAGACATTGTGAAGCAGACCCCGAATGCACAGACTCTGTGGCCTTCGTAGAATGGTTGTTTCAAGTTGCAAAGCCAGGGATCATTTGTTGTCACTTGCAGCCCCGGTGACGACAGCAAGCACCACGGAAGAAAACCTGTAGTCTGGGACTTTCCTGTCCCCCATTCCATGGCTGACAGGCAGCAATTTCAGTCAAATCTACATGGAAAGCCTCCCTGTGTCTGTTCTTCCCTCTTCATTTCCATCAGCATGGCTCTTTGAGCCGACATTACCTCTCACTCGGTCTTCCTGCCTCCGGCCTCATCCATCCTTCCCACTGCCTCCTTTCCTGCACTCCGATCTGAGCACCACACCGCTTGGCCTGCACGCTGTGCTTCTCAGCCTGGATTAGAGTGTACCGAGAGGCCCTTGGCCAGGTGTGGCATAAGGGAAAACACAGGGTGAACGTGGCAAGTCCTTGTTTTACTCGCTAGGAAGTTATTGAAGAAACAATCACTTAACGAAACTATATTATAGCATAAAACCAGAATTGGCAAGAATTTTAAAGATAAGACCAAACCTTTCAAGGGCATTTCTCTTGCAGCAAGGACTTCTGAAAACCTCTAGTAGTGCGGGTTTACTCCCTCCCCTCTGCTGTTGGCGGTGTGCTTGTGGGAGAAGCGGTAGAGAAGCTGTGTCTACCTCTGTAAGGGCAGTGGCTTGAGATGACATTCAGGCCTCTCCGCCCAGCACTCGAGGCCAGCCACAGGCCTTCCCTGACCCTAAGTTTCAGTTTGCCTTCTCTTTGGACAGCCTCCTGCAGAAGACTGGCTGCTGGGTGTCTGTGGCCCCTGCACATGTATCTGCCTGGGGAAAGGAGAGAGACTTGGCACCTATCACTCTCACTGAGCAAATGATTTCTGTGGTCCTGAGCCTACCCTGCTCTTTCATGCCCCTGTGCTGCTGGTGGTTTCCATGTCTGGGGAGACTTTGCTCATTTCTTTCCTCTCGTTCATTCTACAGAATGCAGTTCAAATAAATGTCTCTTCAGAGCTCTTCCTGACACCCTTGTGGAATGAGCGGTCCCCGTTCTGGGTTCCCAGGGCACTTTGGGCATAGAACATTTACCATGTGGCATATGGTGCGCTGTGTCTGTGGCCATCCAGGCCGCTAGCCTAGGAGTTCCTCGAGGACAGCAATATAGACTTGTGGGGTTCTTTTTCAAAACTGCCCTCTCTACTCCTTGCTCCCTACCTGAGTTTCCACATAGTGCCTTGGGAAAATTGGATCCCAATTATTATTTGTGTAAGTAACACTCCATTTTCTTTCATTCATATTTATATGAATGAATACCTACAGAGAGGATCCCTCCTCTCATCCAGAGGGGCTTACAGATTCTCAGTTGGTTCCCCCCTGGATCCAGAGCTCACTTTCTTCCAGCTCCTCAGGTATGACCAGACCCTTCTCATTATGATGTAACAGACGTAGAGTAGGACACAGCTAATGACTTTCTTTATTAAGCAAGAGGCAGCCTGTCTTTCCAAAGTCTCCAAGTGGGCCACGTGATCAGGACCCTCGAGAAGATGGTGTCCCAGCAGGTTTCCCATCACCTGTCAGAGGAGCTCCCCCAGAGGCTGTCCTACTATCTGGGATTCTACCATTAGAGATTCATTCCTTGATGGGGAAGGTTTTAACCTTTAAGGGTTCCCAGTTAAAATGCAGATCCTCCAAGGAGGGGGGAGAACTTGAATCTTTTTTAAACTACCATCTCTGTGAAGATTCAGTGAAAGCTGGGCTGGGTGCGGCAGCCATAAAAGAATTGGGACAAAAGGGTAGGAGCTACTCCGCTGAAAAGAAAGAAAGAAATATGTTATGTTCACCAAATTGTGTCAGTGCATCAAAAAGCCCTCGGCTTGCATTGTATGTATTGGAGGCTGGCTGCTATGCAACATAATGGGGGTTAATTCCAGGGCTTGGAGCCCTGCCTGGGATCTGGAAGCTTTTTACTAGGAGGGAAGAAGGGGGTGATGGGGGGTTTGATTCTTTCTACAATGTCCTCTTTACCTGGAAGATGGAGGCTTCCCTCTCTCAGGATTCCAGATCTTTGACAATGCGGAAAAGGAGTTAAAAGATGTCTTTTGTCTTTATAGGAAATAAGATCTTTCTGTAAAATTTCAAAAACTGGCAAATACCATATCTCAGCTTCCAGGGGCCAAGAAAAACAATTGGGGAGGGGAAGCTCGTATTGATATGGGGATGATTTTCCACTCCAGCTGCTCACCATATTAGTTTTTTAAATTGCTTTAATATTTGCATGCTTCATTAAGAGAAGCCCCTCACATACTTGGAGCTCTTAGAACCACGTGGCACCTTGGAGGTCAGTGTGTTTAACCCTCACTTAGAGGGGGTCCCAGATCACACAGCAAGCCGATGGCCAGACTGGCCTGAACACCCATCCCCTTCTCCCAGTTCCCTTTCCCAGGTTCCGGGGAGAGGTACCAGGCTTACTGTGGTCCCCTCTTTTGGAGCGGAGGCACAGGAGCTTCCCCTCTCTTGGTGGCTCGAATGCTACCATGCCACCAGGAATCCGCCGCAGTCTGGGCGGCTGGACCTGATGTGGTCAGGCAGAACCCAGGGAAGTTGAATAGGCTGAAGCTCCATGGGTCATCTGGGCTATTTCCCATTCCAGACCCGGGGAACGCGGATCCTGTCTGCTGTAGACCTGTGTCTGGGCACCGGCAAAGGATCCTCTGTAGGCGGTTTGTAGGGCGGTCAGAGCAAGGGCTGGCTCCAGCAAGCCTTGGGAGGCAGGTCCCAGCTGAGGGCCACCCCTGCCTTTGGGTCAGAGGTCTTGGGGGTGTCCCCGCCCCTGGCCCACCACTGCCCAGGATCAAGCCTGCTGCTCTGCTCACGGAAGATTTGGTGAGAAGCGTCTCCCTCCTGTCTGCTCTGTCTCTGTGATTCAGGGGCTGTGCCGAGTCACGAATCATTCTTTTGGTGGTGGAAGCTCACCCTGGTTCAGCAGCCCGTGTGGTCACGATTGATAAGTGGGTGTCCCTCTGCTAATGATGCAAGAGCTGTGAGAAGTTGGGCTGTTTACACAAGGTCACTTTATTAACAGGGAAGTCGCTCTTATGATAAATGAGCCTTCTGATACCGCTGTCCTCTCTCTCTCTCCTTTTTGCTCCAAGAGCTTTGCCAGCCCACAGCTTCTCCATCCCCAGGCTGTTCCATCGGTGCCAGGAGACGCAGCCCCCACTTCGAGCCCAATCAGATCAGACCCATGTCCTGAGGAAGGGGAGGTGACTGTGGTTCCCTGCACCCAGCTTCCTGTGATGGGAGCTGGGCAGGGGCTCCAGAGAGCCAGGCCCTTCTCACAGGCTGGCAGGCAGCATTTCAGATCAATGATGGTCATTTCTTGAATTTGCGTAGCACTTTAGTTTACAAAAAAAATTCCCCATTATTTACAGCAAACCATTCTGTTGGCGTTTTCTGAGTACAGGCTGGAGAGAGACATTATTGGTTTTATTCCCATTTCAGGGTGAGAAAAATGAAACTTAGATTCAGGGTTGAAATTAAAGGCTTGTTGAGTTTTTTGACTTAAAATCTAGGAGCATGAGATCTGGAGTCAGAAAAGTAGGTTTAAATGTTGACTGCCCTGTTACAGACCAAATGACCTTGAAAAGTTATATTATGTTTTGCTTTGTTTTTTATGATAGACTTTGTTAGAGCAGTTTTAGGTTTACAGAAAAACTGAGCAGAGAGTAGAGAGTTCCTCTATACCCCTCCCCTCTCCACACACACACAACTTCCCCTATTAATAACAAATCGCATTAGTCTGGTACACTTATTACAGCTGATGGACCAATATTGATACATTATTACTAATTAAACTCACCGTTACATTAAGGTTCATTTTTACGCAGTCTGCAGGTTTTGACAAATGCATAACGGCATTTATCTACCATTCTAGTGCCACATGAAACAGTCCCAATCCCCTAGCGCCCTGAGCTCCACCATCTCACCGCCCTCTCCCCAGGCGCTGGCAACCCCTCCCTGCCTTTACCGTCTCCGCCGTTTTGCCTTTTCCAGAATGTCATGAAGTTGGAATCACGCAGTGCAGCCTTTTCAGATGGGCCTCTTCCGCTGAACAATATGCATTTAAGGTTCCTCCACGTCGTCTCACAACTTGATAGCTCATGTCATCTTAGCACTGCATGCTGTCCATGGGATAATTGCTTTTTTAAGTGTTTATTATTTTCAACTTGTAACAAGGGAATAATAGGATTGTTTCCCCCTCATACGGTAGTTGTAGGGATTAAATGAACTAATATGTAGAGAGAATCTAGCATTGTACCTGACATACAGCACATGCCCTTTATTATTATTGCCGGTATCGTTGTTCCTCCTACTGCTATTGTCTCTGAACACTGATTCCCAGGACTGCAACTGGGGAGGCTTGGGTGGGGTTGGATGGGGAGGGTCCATGCTATGGTGGAGGGGACGCCTCAGCTCTGCCTCAGGCAGTTACATATACCTGCGTCGCTTAGACTGTGGCTCTCCACCACCTACTCTGGATAAGGAATGGTAGATGCGTGAGGAGCTCTCAACAGACCTTTGGCAGGCTGGGGTGTCTGCCTAATGTCTCTGCTGCTGGAGCCCCACAGCCTGGGGCATTGCTGGGGTCTTCTAAGCTCTCCAGGCAGAGAAGGGCTAGCTTTGTGTGCGGGGCATCGTTGAGTGGGACAGAGTATTAGTCTCAACAGGGTCCCTTCCAGGACAAATGGGGTTACCAGAGATCTGCTGAATAGAAAGCTGATTGGCCAAGAAGGCAGATGTTCGCTCTACCTGCTTGACGGGAAGGAGTCCAAGGACCTTGCAGACTGACCCTTGGTCTGAGCCCGGGGCTGCTGCAGTGATGAGAATAGCAGGGCCCTGGCAGTGTGTGTGTATGTCGGGGGCACAGTCAGCGGGCGTGTTTCCTCAGGATGACTCTCCTCCACGTACCACCATAAGCATCAAATGGGACGTTCAGGGAAAGGCTTTGTGAACAGAAACCAGGTATCATTTTCTGAACACCTGTTATGCAAACCTAATCACCTTAGACAAATTGCTTCAGCCATCAAGCCCCAGTGTCCTTGTATGTAAAATGGGGAGCACAGTGGTACCATGTTCAGGGGCTGCTGAGAATTGATGAGATAATCCACCTAAAGTGCTAGCCCTGGGCCCAGCATGTCTATGGCATGTGTATATGCATGTGTACATTAATTGTATGCTTAGCATATATCCGTGTGCACATTACTATGCATTGTGTTATGGATATGTGTTACTCTATAGACAGTAAGTGTACAGTCAAGCCACACTATGATTTGATGACTGCTTTCACCACGTTAAAATTCTCCAAGCTCTGTTTGTCTAACTACTGTTGTTATTATTATCCCCCTTTCATGGGTGCAAAGACTGAAGCTTGGAGGGATTCAGCAACTTGCCAAGAATACCCTGCTAGTAAGAGGAGCGTCGGATTTGAACACATGCTTTCCTGTCGCCCGTCCCAAAGCTGATGCTTTTCCCGCTAAACCCCAGCTGCGCAGGGCTACACAGGTAAGATTGTATTCCTATTGGAGAAAAAAACGTACCTCAGGTTCCACCTGAGGGTCCTTTAGCTTTCTCCTCCTTCGAGGTGAAGAACAGGGAAGCTGTGGTAATACTGATGAGAGACGCGGCTCCAGGGAAGCTGATTCCAGTGGAGCTCTGCTTTTGTGCCTGGGAGAATGTGTCTGCGCTTACAGCCAAGGGGCTCCTTCTGTACTGAGGAGGGAAAGTCACATTGGTTAGGAAAGGGAATGACTTAGGAGGAGCTGCTGAGACACTAGAACACAGCCTCGTGCTGATGTATGATGACCAGGGTGCATTACTGAAAGGCATAAAATAATACAAAAAGTTATTTGTCATCCAGTATGCTGACACAGCACCATTTTGGGTCCCTACCTGGAAATGATATATGAACTATCTCAACCTAAAGTCGGACGTATAAATTATAGAATATATCTTTCACTGTTTTATTTGGGCTGTAAAGCGACACCTTATTATTTCTCCCTCCTGGGCTTCCTTTAATGAATCGGGATTTGAAAGTGAAATATTTATTATATTGCTGGGGAGAGATTACATCGTGCTTTAGGAAAGAGAGAGGAAGGGTTATGGAAAACAGGCAGCATCTAGGAAATTGGTCTTTCTTGTTTATGAGAAATGGCTGACATGGGTGTTCTTCCTGAGTTGAGAGGAGCTTACTGAGGAGGTGCCCCCCAGTGCGGTGTACATGGGGGCACAGCTTGTCGAGTGAGGGGTCCAGGCCTCCAGCCTGCTGTCAGCCACGAACACTCCTTAGCTGATTGGGAACATCCGGTGGACGAGGGACACTTGATCACGAAGCTTTCATGGGTCGCGTGGGAAGACAGAATAACGAGCCATCTTATTAAACCCCGCTGGACGGAGGAGGTGGTGGGGGAAGAAGGGAGGGAGGAAATGCCCTCATCACCATTGGTTATTGGGTGTTGGGTAATGGCAATTGATTATTCAAACCACAGGGCAGTTACTGAGACTCCGCACTGGCTTAATGGATATATTTCTTTTACTAACTCCCAAATCAGTCCTGATGGATGATTATGGGAGTCTAGTATGTCATATAACTGCTCAGAGCCAGGCAACCAGATTGTCCCACTGTTCAGAGTGAGAGAAATTCTTCCTTGGAAGCTAGAGGCTTGCTGGTGTCCCCACTATAGATAATGAAATGGGTTACAAGATTGGACCCACGTTGTAAGACAGAGTGTTACCTTACCTAGCAGCTTTTCACATGACTGTGACAATGGCTCAGGGCTGAGAATCTATGCAAAAATCCAGAGCCTGTGCTCCTCATTCATTCATTCATTCATTCACCCACTCATTTATTCTGTGAATAGTTGTGAGCTTTTTTGTGTGCCATGGAAAGGAAAGAAATAATAAACAACCCCTGTACTCAATGAACTACTGACTCGTGGGGAAGACAACCATAAATAGAACTCCGAACAGTGTGTTAAGTCACACCACAAAGGGTGTGTGCGGGAACAGCGATGGCACTAAAAGGCAGTGGCGGACTCTGCTTGAAGCCAGAGGGAAAGCTCAAGTTCTCCACAGGTTGGTTCATAGACAAAGCGTTTTGCATGGATTCCTTCCTCATTAGCCAGGTCACATCTGGAAGTAAGAGAAGAGCGTTCTGGAGCAGGTGCCCAGGCAAGGGGCTGCGAAACAGGGCGGCACTGGGGACAGGACGGCAAAGCTCTCAGAAAGGGGAGTTCGTCACAGATCTCCATTTTGTGCATTCAAACCTCTCTACTCTCCTGATGAATTCTCTTTCCTACCATATTGATTGCTTCACTGTGATCATTCTGATATTTACATTGTCTCCCATTCCTCCGAAATAGAAATTTGTCCCTTGATCTCCCAGCTTGTACAAGCCATGCACGTACAGGGGGTTGGCAAACATGGAGGTGGACGCTTTCCTCTCCAGCTTAAAAAATACGATGGGAAGAATAGTGCCCGCTGCCCCCACCCCCACCTTTCTTGCTTCCAGTGCTCTATCCCAGGCCATTCATTGCCACTCTCAGTGAGCGTCATGTTCACAGATGGGTCACCGTAGAGGCTGCGTACAGGGCCACGCGATGGACACCTCTCTCCAGAAGCCAAGAGAGCTCAGCATTTGGGCCCAAGTAGCCTGAGGCCCCTATGCAAGCAGGAGATGTTTGAGATGGATCTGACTGGTGCTCTGAGGCTGGAGGGGCTGAACCCCATTTGTCAGGACAGCGGTTTTACCTTCAATGCCATTAGCACCGGGGAGGACCTCGTGGCTTGGGGAGGATGGTGCACCAGCGAAATGGCAGCAGTCCCTGATGAGGTCAGTAGCAGGGAAGCCTCCAGTAGAGACTCTGCAGCTGTGCTGTATTAGCAATTCAAAAGGGGCTCTCAGTAACTCTGACCTTCCCTTGACAGCCAGCTCCCGGGAGCTCTGAGTGAAGCAAAGGCACCTGCCAACTGTAAGACTCCCTGCGTTTTCTGAACAACTAGGTGGCGGTGGCATTTCTTCCTGACAGGGATGGCATAACCTAATGATTGCGATGCCGCTCAGCTCTTTGTCGCTGCCATGCACACACATCATTCCTAGTAACAGAACTGGATGGGGACTTGGACATAACCCAGTCCAACCTCTTCATTCTATGTATGCAGACACTGTGAGCTGATGAAGGCCAAGTTCAGACGTGCACCAAGGTTTCCTGACCTCTGCTCTTCTGTCATCTTTGAATGTTGAGGGTTGTGGTGGGGTGGCGGGGTGGGCAGAGTAATGGGGGAAATCAATTGAAACAAACAAAACAGTGACAGATTCATGGTATATCTACTATCTAGCAGTCATTCCAAAACTAGTTTGCCTGCTAACTTCTGCTAAATTTTAAAAAGAAGGTTCTTAGTCATTTACTGTATTTATCACTACGTTTTACTTATACTAAGATGCATTTTTCTCCCTTGTCTTAGCACATATGAATTTATATCGCATTTGGTGAGATTCAAGAAAATGATATCCAGGTGCTGGAACTCACCACCAAGGGTAGCAGAGGCAGGATTGACAGAGGCTAGGGGGCTGGCTGAGCCCCCGGGAGCGAGGTGAGGGGGAAGGCCATGACCACTGGAGGTCTCCTTCAGTCCTGGGATGAGACCTTTCAAGCATCTGTTGACTGCCCAGAGTTTGTCTAGGTGGACGTGTTCAGGAGGAGTGGGCTACCAGAATTGGTGGGTCTCAGGGAAAGTGGAAGGATGAAGAAGGGCCCCTAAATTTACAAGGAGACACCTGCAGTGAATGGGAAAGACAGATAATGTCTTCAGATTTGGGTAGGTGGGGGCGTGTGCTTGTGTGCATGTGCGTGTGTGTGCTAGGAGAGGCTGCAGAGGCCATGCAGAATGGTAGAGAAGGTGGTCTTTCATTCACACTGCTCCTCCCCTGCCCCACCAACCTCCCTCCAATTTTAGTCCCTTTAGAAAGAAATCAGGGGTTTCCTCCCATGTCATGAGCTTGGATGTATGGCTCTGTGGTAAGGAAATCAAATTTTTTTAAAAACAAACACTTCAGAACTTTTACATACAAAAAGATGTGTCTCTGCTTCCCTTAGTTATCCCAAGTGACGATGTTTCCTCTCTGTCTAACAAGAGAGCTGCCGTTGCTCATGCTTTCCTCAGAACTCTCCTGGGGATCTTCAGTGTGGTCATGTGAGTCTTCTCATTAGGTGTTAAGTCTTCATTTGTAACTTTGGGACTCAGTCAAGGTCATACAAAGCCAAGTCTGAGTTCAAGGAGGGAGATTTTCCAGGGAGAGGGCTGGTTCCAAGTCTGACTCTATGGTAATGAGATGATCTCCCTCTGGTCTTTGTCAACTCTTCTTTGCTTTCTTTAAGGGGAGCATGATTAGCCGTACCTTCCTCCCCTTGTGTACTTTACAGCCATCATTTAATTCTAAACAACCATCACCATGACACACCCCTTATAATACCAGCTCTTGGTATAGGTAGTCCAGCTCTCCCCGCTCTCTGTTGCCTTCATCCAGCATGGAAAGAACACCAAGGGATCTTAGAAGGCCTCACCTTGAATTCCTATTTACCAGCTATGGAAACTTGAGCATGTCACTTGACCTCTGTGAATGTCAGTTTTCTGAACTACAGGAAGAAAAAATATTTACCTTGAAAAGTTGTGAGAATTAAATGAACAAACGTGAGAAAGGTTCTGGTGCATAGTAGTACATGGCTAATAAGTGTTTGTTTATTATTTTAAATAATGTCTCTCCTGGGGATGCTTTCTGTTTCTCTTTCTGTTCTTGTTTTATTCTCTGTTCTCTTTCTCTTTCTTGTCCTGTCATCTTACTTTCCTTGGTACATACTGTCACACCTTGGGACATCTGCTGGCATCTCCTCTTTCATAAGAAGCTATCAGGAGGTGAGGAGGTGGATGTAGGCTGATGAAAGGGAATGAATAGTCAGTCAGTCATGTCTCCACCTCCAGCTTTGGGATGATTCTACGGACATGGATCCCATTCAGCTGAAAATGCCCTCCTAAGCCACTGAGGCTGGGTCTTAGCTGGGAGAGAGCTGAGGCCCCCTCCTCTACTCTCCAGGCTAAGTGCTGGGGGTGCGATGGTGGACAAGCCCTGCCCTGAGGGGACCTACTACGTTCTATTCTCTTAAAATTGTTGTCGAAGAAGGAGAGGGTAGAGGGGAGCCTCTACGATAGCCCAACACAATCCCTGCCGGTTTGTTCGTTCTTGTCTTTAGCATTCAGTAGTTTGATTATGACCTTTAAGGCTATGAATTTTCTTGGGCTCATCCTATTTGATGTTTGCTGACTTTGAATCTGTAGGTTTATGTCTTTCATCCAATTAGGAAAAGTTTTCGGCAATTATTTCTTCAAATACTTTTTCAGCCCTGTATATTTTTCCTCTTCTTCTGAGACTCTGATGGCATGAATATGAGAACTAAGTTGTAATCAAGGTCCAACAAGCACCTTAGGCTCTGTGCATTATTTCCCCCTAATTTGGATAATTTGATTTGAATACTTCCTAATGATTTGTTTTAAAGTTTACTTACTCTTTCTGTCATTTCCATTCCATTATTAAGCCAGTGATTTTTAAATTTTTGTTGCTTTGTTTTTTAGTTCTTTATATTTATTTATTTATATTTTCACGTGATTCTTTATATTTACTATTTCTTGGATGATCTCATTTATCTTTCAGAAGTGTTTCCCTTTATTTATTGGAGTATTTTTATAACTGATACTTCAAGTCCTCTTATCTGTAGGATAATTCCAACACCTGTGTTTTCTTGGCATTTGGTGCCTGTTAATTGTCTTTTCCCACGGCAGAATTTTCCTCAACCTTCATATGCTGAGTAATGTAGACTGTATACTGGGCATTTTGGATACTAGGTTTTGAGTCTTGGATCTTGTTTAAGTCCTATGGAGAATGTTAATATTTTTTGTTTTATCAGGTAGTTAACCTAGTTGAATTGAGGCTACAAATTCTACCTGGCTTTGAGTGGGTTGTGGTTTCAATGCCAAGTCTATTTCAATGTCTTCACAGTACCATTGGCCCAGAACATAGCAAGAATGTTTTTCAAGTGGCAAAAGAATCATTGCATTTGATTCATGGTCTTGAGAAGGAAACATGACTCTAACTTGTTTCTTGGCTCTGCAGGAAATACCATTTCAGGGAAATATTAGTTTCAATGCTAGATAAGTACCAGTGGACTAGGGTATGCTGAGGTAATAACCCAACCCTCAGTGACTGTCACTGACATGAAAGTTTATTTCTTGGTAACCCTACTTGGTGACCCTAAGCAGGTCAGCACAGGCCTCTGCTCCCTACAGTCACTCAGGGACCCATGGAGCAGAGGCTCTGCCACCTTGGACCTACACTTCTAGAATATTTGGCTTCAGCTACAGCAGTAGGGAAAGAGAGATCTGTAAATCTCATTGAGTGTTCATGAAGCTCAACCTGAAAATCACTCACAAGATTTCCCATTTTTCCCTGCCAGAATGGGTCACAGTCCCATCCCTGCTAGATATGGAGATGGAAAATGGAAAAGGGCAAGTGGAGTACTGGTGGGCATCACCATGCACCATCCCATTCACTGCAGAATTACCTAGACGAGCAGTTACAAACTGGTCACCTGGATCAAACACAGACTTCACAGGAGCCTCATTTGAATATACAGATTTAAAAAGAAAGAAACTTGAATGTCTTTAAGTTGGACATGTCATTTCTAGTCACTACAATCCTCAAGGCTCCCCCTGCGAGACTCAGGGCCCAGCTGACCCATATACACAGGTAGTCTGCTCCTTGAAGTGACTTTTGATCCCTACCACATAATGCAGGGAAGGCCTGGGGGCGAGCAGCACAGTGTGAATTTGTCAGTCTGGATAATGGAAAAGTACAGGAACAGCCGACATAAGTAGAAGGTAGAAAATAGAAGGAAGAGACAGGTGCGCTCATAGCATCCTTCTGTGGAGCAGGAAGGCAAGAAATACTACCTGGTGCACATGCAGCGAGACATATGTTTCCATATATTATTTTAAAAGATAATTGCAAGTAACAGAGCTAAAAAATAATAAGTATAAAAGTTAAGGAGAAGAAAGGACATTGAATATAATGTGGCATAAGTATAAATCTTTATATTTTTATAGTGGGTGATCAATAGATAATGTCTGCAGTCAATAAATCAAGAAATGGAGGAATAAATATACAATCTAGTGTAGGGAAGAAACCACTAGGAAGCCTCAGAACAGAAATGGTTTAACGGGGTTTCTTCTGGGGAGCAGGATTCAAGGTGAGAGAAGAAAGTCTTGCTTTCATTATGAGAATGTCTGTACTATTTTATTATTTTTTAATTCATGCATTGCTCTGACTTAAAACATTTCAAAATTATTTTCACAGTGAAATGAGCAGGATGTGCGTATGGGGAAAACAGAACAGATTTGAGAGAAGAGGGGGAGAGAAAGAGTACAGGTAACATGTACTCCATGGGAGGCTGGAGCCCACTGAGAAATGAAAAGGTGAGATATTCCCCATCAAGGAGCTTAAGGCCTTTTAAGGATATAAAACCTTATATTCAATTTTAGGTTGTTTGCATTGTTGAGCTATAAACCCTTGTCATCATCCCAAACCTTCTAAGTGTCTGCTACACATACAACTGGCTTATATGTTCAACTAGGAGGGAAAGCAAAGAAAGGGACTGGCTCCCAAATACAGGGCACTGATAAGTAGAACAAACAGCAGTGAGATGGGAATGAGGTAGAGTAGATGCAAGAACTCAGAGGCTGAAGGACTCATGAAGATCTAAGCTCTCTGACATTCATGGGAACCTTGGGAAGACATCCTGTGGAATGTAAGATAAGTAGCTTATCAATTTTATTTAAAGTCAGAGGACAGAGTGACTTTAGCTACACCTAAAGTATTGAAGTTATCTTACTTAATCCTCAGAGCAACCTTATGAGTTATTTGTTCATTAATTCAACAAACATTTATTAAGTATTTACATACAGCACCATTCGGTAAGTCTTTATCACTATTCTAAAGGGGCATATAGTCTAATGAAGGAGATGTTACAATACAAGGTGATAAATCCTGGGCCAGTCCCATGGAAGCGGCAGAGGAGCAGATGAACTAGCCTCCCGAGGCTGGGGGAGGGCGGAAAGCTGCAGGAGAAGGTGACTCGGGATGAATTTTGAAAATAAAGGGAGTGGGCTCAGCAGGTGGAAGGGGTGGGGCCCAGGATGTTCTAGGAAGAAGGACTAGTGTACGGGTAAGTGCAGAAACCAGAAACCCTGACTGACCAGGCCCTCCGGAGGCAGTGTGTCAGGAGCTGGGAGCAGCAGCTGGGTCAGCCTCGGTGGGCAAGCTCGCGCCGGCTGGGCCGTGCATAGCCTCCATTTCTGGGGCACTGGAGAAGCCCCAGGTCAGAAGGAGAAAGATGTGCAGAACACGCCATCCGTGTGAAGCGAGTCTGAGGCAGCTAGGGCTGGACTCTTGTGTGAGGTGGACAGAGCAGCTGGCCCAGTGGACTTCTCTAAGGCAAGGAAATAAAAACATCTTACTTTTGAAAGTTAGAAATAAAAATGGCCATGTGAGTGCGCTGCTAGATGCTGGGAAGACCTTCAGGAGTGCACGGTGCTGACGCGGCTGCTGGGAAGGGCACAGGGCTTCCAGGCCTGCTCGGGGTGCCCATTAGCATCAAGGGTCCCATCTGGAGAAGCCTTTGGAAGGAGCCGTGGGAATGTGGCAAGATGCCAGTTTTGCTTATTGCTCTGGAGGTTTCTAGTGCTTTCCTGGCCCAGCATCAGAGACAGCAAGAGGTTGATGGGACTGCAGGGACGTCCTGGTCTAATCTGCGTGGTACAGCTGAGGATGGAGGGGCCTGTGATGTGGAAGGGCAGCCCCAGGTCACTCAGGCCTCTACTGACTGAGACGGGCTAAGATACCATGACTTTACCCTAAAATTGGGGATCTTCAGCAAATGTTTCTTGGTAGCTCCCCTTACGTCTTTTAATTAGAATATAAGCATTTGCTCAGTAACAACCTGGCTGTGTGCTGGCCCCAGCATAAGGGAATGCTAGCCAGCCTTTACACCTAGTGGTGACCTGCCTGCCATCCTGTCTCTCCCTGCGCCCAGAGGAATCTTCTCACTAGATTTTGCATTTGCTGTGCATCTATTGTTTGCACTCCTTTTATAATGATTGCTTAGATGTTTTGCATTTTTGTTTTTGCTTAAGATGATGCTTTGGTACTTTGCATGCTGTGAAACCATAAAAGCATCTTTCCTGTCCTCCTACCTTCTGTCTTTTAAAATCCTAGAAGTTAACCTACCCTCCGTCTATCTGAGGTAGGTTGAGCTTGGTCCATGTGCCCACCCACCCACTCATCTACCTACCTACCTACCTATCTACCTACCTATCTATCTATCTATCTATTTATCTATCTATCATCTATCATCTATCTCAGTTAAGCATGTAAAGAAAGAGTATGGCTTAAGGAGAGGCCCCCTTGACGACTTGAAACAGGCAAATGCTGCCTAATGGGGACGCCCTGCTGACAGGTGGGCTCTGTTCCCTGGCTGCTGAAACAAGGCGAGGCATAAAGAATGAGACAGTGTTTTGACCCCCACTTACCTTGCTAGACAGAGCCACCCCCTCACCCTTTGGGAGACTCCTCTCTCCAAGCTCCTTTCCATGGGCTGACTACGACCTGGGGGAGTCCAGCATGGTGTCATTACAGCCTCGACTAGTCCAAGGTGATGGAGTAGGAGTCAAGGGGCTCTAGGGATAAAGGACATGGGGTAGAAGAGGCAGGAATCGGTGCTATGGTAAAAATAGCGTGCAGATCAGTGGTCAACTGTCTACACAGACACAACTGGTCTCAAGTTTGGGCAGCCTACACAGAACCCCATTTCTCCTTTGTAATTATTATTTCCCTGGTATTTCTTCAGGATCAGTATAGCTTCAGCCTCACGCAGGGCTCACTATGCATTGTATTGCCTGACGGCCTGATTGATAAAATGAATGAATGAATGAAGTCACTTCATTCAAGGAGGGCCTGGTCTTGGCGCTAGCCCCTCCGTGTGTCTGTTCCTCCTCCCCATCCTCACCCTCCCGGAGACCGTGCAGAAGCCCTCTCCCAGGGGCACTGTGGTGAGACGTGCACAGCCCTCTCCCGCGGGTCCCCTCCTCTCCAGGGCCCACTCTCAGTCCCTCCTGCTCCCCTCCCCCTCCCTCCCTCCAGAGGCCCCACATTCAAACTGCTGGGAAGGCTCTTCAAACAGGACTGAAACTGCCTTAAATATTAGAGGATTAGGGGGAGACAAACATCCCTGGAGAAGTCTGAGTTTGGGGGATTAGGATTTGATCTCCTCTGCTGTCCAAACATCAGCAGAGGCCACACTGCCCACCTCCAGCTCCGTCCTCTGGGGCCCGGGCAGCTCAGGGCTAGGCCTCCGGGGCATCCCATGCCCTTGGGCTGATCTCCCTGCAGTGGTCCATCTCGGGAACATTCAGATGAAGCCCCAGCCACTCTACCTCTGCTGCTTCTCACCTTAGTCCTGCCCTCCAGGCGACCACCACCGATGGAGTTAGCCTGAATAAACCCCACCATCCACACCGCCTGTAACCTTAGCCAGTGGCTACCGCCGACCAGCTGTGGGCTGGGTACGCTGCTCAGAACTAGACACAGGTGACAGAGGGAAGAGAAGCCCAGTGGCTGGTCAGTGAGGGGGAAGACATACCTGAGTGGTGCGACCGCGTCCATTTACTTGCATAAGCATTCAGTGACCTACCGCATGGCTAGCACCCACCTGGCTGTGATGGATATTTATGAAAGTAGACTTTTTCACTAACAAGTCTTCAAAGCTTGGACTTTGAATAAATCACAGAGGCAGGCCTCCCCTATGGCAGACCTGAGGGGTTCTTTCCTGCCCTTTTCTAGGACCTCTTGGGTGATAGAGAGCAAGGTGGCCCATTTCATGACTGGTTAGTCTGAAATGTTAGAAAATCTTCTCTGTATTAAAAACATGCCTCCTCATGGCAGCAGACACACTGGTCTGGATTCTCCTCTCCTCGAACATCTCCTAGAACTAAATATATATATAGAAATCTCAACTTGGAATTTGGAGTGTATAGATAAGGATTTCTTAAACAGGACACAGAAAGAGTTCATTGTGAATTAAAAGAGTGACACATTTGATTGCATTGAAGTTATGAATCTGTTCATCCAAAAGCCCCATTAATATGTAGAATGGGGTTACATTTCTACACTAACATGTAGAAAGAGGCCCCATACTAGGGAAAGAGAATTGACACATATCCATCTGGACTCCAATTTCAGTATATCAGGAATTCCTCCAGAAGCTGAGAATATAAACAGACAACCCAATGGAAAAATGGTCAAGAGACTGCTCAGCCCTATAAATGGCCAATAAACAGGCTAAAAGGTGCTCACAGTTATTAATAACTATGCAATGCAAGTTAAAATGCTACCAGACTATTGCTACATCCTCCCTGCATTGGTGGGAAATACCAGTCTGACAATAGGCAGTACGCAACAAGGGGAGGCACGCAGTAAAGTTCACTCCTGCTTATGCTAGTAAATCGGAACAGTTTGAGAAGCAAGGATTAGCTTAGGATGAGAAATTGCCAGGAAGACCCCCTCGTCGGCATGTACCCATGGGTGCCTGTGGGCGCAAGGACACACAGATGGGAACGCTCACCACAGCTTTGCTGGTTTAATGGACCCAAATTGGAAACTATTCACTAACGTTAGTTTGGATTAATAAATTCTGGTATATTCATACAAGGCCAATGACACTCACAAAAATGAACAAACCGTAGTTACAATATGAATCTTTAAAAACCACAGTGTTGTGCAAAGGAAGTTAGTGCACCATACATTTCCACTTACTTAAGTTCAAAAGCAGGCAAAAGTAAACTTAGTTTTGGGTTTCATAGTTAGGTGATAAACTATAGGCGAAGTCTAAAAACACTGCTTCCCTTCAAAGGCAGAACTGTGAGGGTGGTGGTTCCCTCTGAGGGTGGGGCCGGTGGCCGAGCAGAGGCAAAGGGGAGAGGGAGGGGCTGGCGCTGTTTCATATCTTGACCTGGGTGGGTGGTGGTTACGTGATTTTTTTTTTAATGATTGGTTAAGCTGTATATTTATTTTTCATACTTCTCTGCATGTATATTATACTTCACAATTTAAAAAATAGATTTAAAAGGGTGATTCTAGTTTTGTCAGCTATCACATCCCACTTAAACTTTCCCTTTCCAGGCCAAACATCATTAGTCCCTTCAATAAACTTGATCTGAAAGCTTTTGCCACTCTAGGGACCCTGTTACTTCTGTCTATCATCTGTCGATCTATCATTACCCCTCTATTTAAGCAATGACTGCTACCTTCACTGGGAGCAATAGAAAATCAAACGTAGCAGAGGCAGAGGGGACCCAAATATAAGTGCAAGTCCAATTCATACCTCGCAAGGTTCAAATGAGGACAGATGCCATCAATAAAATAAACAAACCATTAAACAATAAACAAACCATTAGTATGAGAACAGAAGTGTCTACACATGCGTAACTTCTTAATTTCTTATCCTTGATGATAATTAGTCCACTGACAGACATTAGCTGGTGTAAGCTGCACACAGGTGCCAACACGGGCAGATTCAACTGCAGAGCTCCAGCCGCTGAAGGAGGCAGGCCAGGCCCGAGGAGGAGGGCCATGCCCTCCTCTCACCAGATGTGGCCTCTGTCTTCCTGGGAGGCTCTGCTTTGCCGCCTGGAGGATGAGATCTGGTTCTTAACCTCTCCTTGCTGAGGCGTGGCTGGGCTGGGGGCAGACCTCCAATTTCCATGCTAGAGGCACTCTGAGCTTTCCTGGACAGGCCTTACTTAGGGGCAGCCAACCATATTTTCCCCTCCTTTCCAGCTGGACACCCCAGGGAAAGGACTAAGTGAGGGAAAGTGAGGTCTTGCTTCTGCCTAGACGCCTGATGCCATAGGATTGCCGGGAGAGGAAGGTGGAGCACACAGGAGGCCCTGCGGCTGGCAGCCCCTGGGAGGGGAGCTGAAATGCAGATCTGCCATCACCCACCATCCCTCAGGCCTTGGGGACAGAGACACCTGCGTCCAGTCGAAACATCTGTCTACCTGAAGCTTTGCTCCAGTCTTTATTTACCATTATTATGACATCAGACCATCCAGTCTTCAGGAGGCACATAGCCCTCCTGGGGCAGGGCTTTCCAGTTAGTTTGCCTGCCGTCAAACCAAGGAGAAAGTCCATGCATCCTGCTCCTCCATTCATCACACAGAAGGCATGCGAAGCCCCTTGGCTTGGGCCATGGGAACTGCTTCTGAATCACCCTGGATTCAGGCAGGCTGGGAATTTAATTCTGCTTTTTGATGAAACGTATACAGCTTGTTGACGCATATCTTCAGTTGAGAAAGTGCGTCTCAAGTGTGAAAAGTAAGGTGTCTCCTGGGATCCCAGCACCCTCTTACAAGACCATCTAAGGCAATGCGCTCAGTACAGGCATGGGACTCGAATCAAGCCCCCCTGTTTCTCCAGACAGAGCCCCCTTTCTCCTCCTCCCTCTGCCCCTCCTGAAAATGCCTTTGGAGACAGGCTTATGCCAACGTGGAAGGCCCTAGGAGATAGGTAAGCTGTCCAGAGGGTGAGTTGGGGCAGGTTGGTGTGTGTCTGTTACACTGGGGCTGGAAGTCCACACTTCATGACCAGGTGCCACCAAGAAGCCACGGGCCCAGGAATCGCCTTTGGAGGCTGTGTTCATTGGCTCAGCCAACATAGATGAAGACCTACTATGGGCCAGAGAGGCCCTGAATGCCTCAGACTTCAATCATTTTACCATCCTCTGGTAGTTTCCAGGCTGTCTTCTCACGGTGCTGTGGGACTCTGAGAGTGGGAGAGGGCCTGACGAACTCCCCTGTGCCCTTATCCCTTCTACTAAGAGTCAGCCTGGAAGGGTGTTGACTAAACTGGTCCTCAGTGAATTAGGGCTCCGACCAGATCTCTTGACTCCTCCAAATCTTGTGTTCTTGCCATCACACTCAAGCCTTTGGCAGAAAGGGACACCCAGACAGGAAGAATCACTTGCCCAAGGTCACCTGCCCAAGGTCACCTGCAATGTAGGGCAGAAGTTTGCAGCCTTAATCTCCAGACTTGCAGGCCAACCCCATTTCCTTTCAGCCCACAGTTCTCTTGGGCTGGAATTTTCCTTTTGTTCCCTTTCTGGAATTCTCCATTTTGGATTTCACCATACCCTTCTCTTCTCACACAGAAGGCTCCATGCCACACAATGGAACTAACCCCCATCCAGAGAAAGGACATTGGCATCTCCATGCCCCAGGGCTCCTGGCACCGCTGCCAGGACAAACGTCTGCTTTGGAGACGGGATCTGGAGATGCAGAACAATAATAAATTGAGAGTTGGACAGGACTGAGCATCGCACACACCTCCCCATCTGCTCCCGTACCGGCTGCTGGATTTGCCTGAGATTGGGTCTCTGTTTCCGATCTGACAACAGATGCCCGCGCCATGAATAACTGTGTGTTTTCCCTTGAACTTTCCCTGCCATCTCCCCGCGTCTCGTGTCACATCGCGTCCTGGGGAGGGGTGCAGGGGGGCACGCCGCCGCCTCGCCCTCGCTCTGTCCTGCTTCTCAGCGAGTCCTACTGCGGGCTCTGCAAACTGAAGAGCTGCAGGCACGGGGGGGCGTTCCTGACAATTAGGGACCCAGGAGTCCTGGCCCCCCTCCATCCACTGAACTCAACCCTGGCTTCTCTCGGGGAACTCCAAGCTGTTGTTTGTGTGGGCAAGCATCATTGGCATGAGGCCCATGGTGCCCAAGCCGATCTCTGGCCCGGCATTTGGCAGAAATAAAGGCGGTAAAGGGGTGGTTTTATAAGCAGCCAGGGCCAGCCCCAGAGCCCCAGGACGACAGATGCCTTAAGTGGCACCAAGCCTCCTGTTCCCCGGGAGTGACACTGACATGTAAGGCCCTGCAGGGCATCGATAAATGAGTATTTTCTGTCCTCAGTGGGGTGGTGTGCACAATGCCCGCCTCCGCCTCCCTCTCCTCACCCTCGTCCTCCAACTGCATCTGGTCCACGTAGACATCCAGACAAGTCACCCTTAGTACAGACCAGAGTAGGACATTCTGTAATCAACAGAACATGAAGCCCAGCTCTACACTTGTCTTCTGATGGACGAAAAATTGATAGCAGAATGGCAAGTTCAGATGTTGGCAAAGGTTCAAAATTTGGACCTATTCAGTCTGTGCTCTCCGACTCCACGCTCTGCGCCTTCTTTCCCTCCCTCTCTTTCTCCTTCCTCTCCCTCGACCTCCTTTGCCCCCTGTCCTCCCCATCCCCGTTTCTCTCCCAGCCTCCCGGTCATGCCTGTCCCTGGCCCCTTCCTTCTCAGCCTCTCTGCCAGCTCTCTGGCTTGTCGCTGTTTGCGTTTCTGCCTCTCTCTCTCTCTGGGCACCTGCCTCTGTTTCTCCCTCTCGTTTCCCTCTGACTGTGTCCTCATGTCCTTCATGTCCCGCGGTTTGTTACAGGAGATGCGCCTGAGCCCGCCATGCCATGCCAGCACCCGGCGGTCTCCCCACCCCGCTGACAAGGAAGCTCAAGCAAAGGGCTCTGGGTGCGATGCTCTTCCGCGTGCTTGGCTTCTGGCAGTTCCCTGGCGGTGGGATCTCAGCGGACCAGTGCCTCTCCGGGGCCAGAGCGGGCTGAGCGTGTCGCGTGCTGGCCAGCGACCGAGCCCCTTTCCAAGGCCTCCCGCCCTTTGTCCCTCTCCCCCTCGTTTCTCTCTGGCCTCGGGTGTTTCCCTCTCCGGCTCTTCCTTGGTTCACCCACCGAGGCTCGTCCTCGCGCTCTCTTCATCCCGTCTCATGACCCAGCTCCCTCTCTCCTTTCCTTCCTTCTGCTTGCTTTCTCATTATTTTTTCTCATCCTGTCCATATTTCTGCCTGATCTGGCCCTATAGCCTGTATCCCTCTTTCTTCTGGAGGGAACTCAGTCCTCTCCTTGCGGAGTAGGCAATACTTTCCTGGGGACGGCCTGGCTAGCCTTCCCAGGGGCTCCCTATGCTCTAGACAGGACTCTGCTTCATGTCCTCCTGGGCAGAATGACGCACACTCTCCACCTGCCTTGGCGGGCCAGGGTGTTCCCAAGCACACCAAGTGTCAAACCACTTCCTAACCAAGATGTGCAAAACCAGGAACGATGTACAAGACACTGTCATGGAGGCGCTGGGGGATTAGTTAGTGCCAGGGAGAGGAGGCCAAGGGAGACAGAGTAGAGGCCGCAAGGAGATGAAGGGCTTCTGGGCAGTGAGGCACGTGTAGCTGTGTTTTGGCTCTGCTGTGTACGGAGACCAGGAATGAAGGGCGGCTTGAAGCCATGGGCTCTGGCCTGGAGACCGTGAGCAGCTAGAGCACCTGGCCCAGGAGGCTGAGAGGCTGCTCTCAGGTAGCTCCGGGGAAGGGTCCACATGCCCTGATGGCCTGTTTCATGCTGTCTGTCCCTGTGGCTGGCGAGAGGAAAGCCCACTCCAGCTCCCTTTGTGTCTTTTGCTCAGGCTCCTGGCTTCGTCCTCAGCCACAGCAGTGCCCAGGCTCTGAGTTTCTGGCTGCAGAGGCCTCATTAGCCCCTGGGAATAGCGACGGAGCTGGGCCACGGGAGCTGTCACAGGCGTGATTCAGCGCTCCAGCGCCCGGGCCCAACGCAGCCCACTCCTGCCTTGATGCGTCCCCCTCCTGAGGGGCCACCCGCCGTCCCTCCTCCTTCCCCAGCCCCATTCTCATTACTACCCTTCCCAGAGACCTGGCCGACCCTTGGGGTTCTCAGGCCTAGGCCCCACTTCCTCATGTCAGACAAGCGGCCCCTGGGACACTTCCCACCTCCCCTCTCTGGGGCACTCCATGTCCTCGGGGCAGAGTGGGGTACAAAGCTGGGCAGTGCAGCTGGCTGGCCAAGGCCACTCTGTGTCCCCAGGCTCTGAGGCAGAGTCGTGAAGGTCTGAAGACCTCCAAAGGGCATCTTAACTGGGGGAGACATGCATTTTTAATAAACTATATTTGACTTCCGCGATGGGCAAGTTATTAAGTCGTTTGACAGCCAATGGCATGCGGAAATGAAAGAATACCTTAGAAGAAGACATTTCTTGGCAGATAAGGGAGAAAATCCATGAGCTGGAGGCAATAGAAAAATAAATGCAAATAAAGAAATGATGCTTTTACCTATCTGCATATAGTGGAAAAGCCATTAATATAACAGTGAATGGTGGGATTTTTATCACTACTTGACTTGAATGTCTGGAGAAACTGGCTCAGCCTTGAAAGGACCGCTCTTTGTAGCTCTGGCCCAAGCCCCGTCCTTCGTCTCTGTGCTGAGAAGATGAATTTGTTTTCCCTCTGCCTCCCCCTCTCCACATCCTTCTGAAATGAGCTTTGGGTTGGTTTCCATCACAGCCTGATTTAGAATTATTAAGGATAATGATAAGGGAGTAAATGGTTCTTTCTCACTCAGAGGCACACTGTTGAGCTGATAGATGCAGATCCATGCAGGCGGCACCCCGTCCAAGCTCCAGGGGATCGGGTGAGCGCCCCTCACTCTTGGGGAGCCCCTTCTCCACGAGCCGTTCCTGGCCACCCTGGGCATCCAGGGAGCTCCCTTCTCTCTAAACCCCACAGACTGACCTATGTGTTGGGCTCCATCCTTCACTGCCTAGAATTTGTAGTATTCTTTGTCTATAGTTTATAATTCTTTTGTAAGCTATTCTAGGTTTAGTGGCTTTTTTTTCCAACTGCTGTCCACAAGCCCTGGAGTAGAACTTGAGATGAGCACACTCCCTTCCTTCACGTGGGCAGGGAGACCACCTGCCTTGGGGCATTTAGGAAGACACACCAGTGAGAACAGCCTATGGCCCTTAATAGCAGAATTTTTAGTATCAATTCAGTGCTGACATGACCTTGAGAAGTCCAGGCCTTGCGCCCTGGAAGGAGTGGATGTGAGAGATTTTTCAGAGGCTTCTCCCTTGTATTTTTTGGCCATCCCTGTCCCAAGCATTGTAGACAGACCAGAGCTGGTAGACTTTAGAACTGTGCTGTGGAGAGGTGGCTGGGGTGAGGGGTGGGGTGGGGAGCCGACTCACGGCATTTGTCTTAAGGCTCCTTCCTTATCCATGTCCTGCGAGCCTTACAGATTTCACTGATGCCTGAACCCCAAAGCCCTGTGGGAATATGCTCCCTGTCTGATAAAGTCCCCTGAGTCCTCAGTCTCATGTCTGAAAGGCTCCACCACCTTCTCGCTGTGACCAGACCCAGGTCTTCCTGACGACCGTGCTCCCCCTGCCGGACGGGGGCCTACGGCATCACTGCCCCGGCTCTCCTTGCTGTGCCCGGAGTTGTTGCTCCTCCTCCCTAAAACCACCCAACTTTTTGAAGTTGTCAGACTGTACTTCCTTGACTAACTCAGTATTACCTCTTGAATGCCTAATGGGAATCCCCCAAACCAAACTGCTTTCACCAATCCCACCTGCACCACCCCTTCATCCCCTCAGTCTTTGGACCTCGGTCAGTGGTACCACCGTCCACTCAGTTGCTTTAGCTGAAAACCACATAGTCCTCCTTGATTTTTTTATCTTTCCCTCCATCTCTACACCCATTCTTTAAATAGGTCCATTGACTCTTCCATCAAAACCCGTTTTTGGATCACTTGTTACCACCTTCCATACTACCTCTTGAGTCCAAGTCACTACCACCTCTTGTCTAATCTACCCCATCAGCCTCCCACGCAGTCTCCTCTCTTGCCTTACTTCCATCTCTTCTGAACCCAGCGGCCAGCAGGACCCTATGAGGACATACAATGCAGCATGCCCCTCCTCTGCTCAAAGCTCTCCAAAGGCATCTCCCCCTGCTTAGCAGAGAACCCAAAGTCCTTACCCAGTCTGAGAGCCCTAATTTGTCCCGGTGATCTCATCAGCAATCACTCTGCCCCCTGAGCTCTCCCCTCCAGCCACACTCTCCCTCTGTGTTCAGCACCCACACCAAGAATAGTCCCATTTTCTATCTCTGTCGCCTGGAACACCTTTCCTCCAAACCTTCACGGTCCCTCCTCCATTTTTCCATTCTCTGCTCTGATATCACCTCCTCGGAGAGGCATCCCTGACCTCCCTGCCCCCTGCCCAACATTCTGAATATCCCCCTACCATGCAGTTTTCCTTCGTAAGAACTTATGACTGCCTGACAATATATCAATGTCTTTATTTGTGAAATCATGTATTTTCTATCTCTCCCACCAAACTGTAAGGTCCATAAGGACAAGGACCTATATTTTATTTTTTTTCAATGTTGTGTTTTTAGCTCCCAGAGCAGACATGTGGTTGGTGTTCAATAAATATTTGTTGAGTGGACAAAAGAATGGTGGGGGGCACCGGCTGTAAGCCACAGTGAGCTGGAGAAATTCTGTGCCCAGTTCCGATGCTAACACCAGAGAGAGAAAGAGAAAGAAAAGCATCCATTTGGGGGCTCCCAGAGAGAGATCAATTCAAACAGCAGCTTCCTGCAAGCATACAAAAGAGATATGATAATATGACACTCAGAAAAATAAGAATGAGAATTCAAATGGCAACGATAGGAAGACCCCCTGCCACTTGGGGGTCCACACCTACTTGGGAAAATTGAGTAAAGAATGGCTCTTCTCTCTCCAGAAATTTCAGCCGCTGTACAGGAGGATGTACACCCTCAAGAGAAGGGGAAGCACTATATTTTTACCCCAAATATAACTTCCCCAACAAAAGGACAGTGAATACATGCAAACGGTGGAGGGAAGGGGTCCCGAGTGGGCCCAGGGACTCTTCTCCATTTTACAAATTCCTATTAATTACTATTTGTTCAAGAACCTCCTTAAATATCATTTCCTTTTCTTCCTTGTCTCAGCAAGAATTACATATCCTTTGTACAGACCCTTGCAAGAGTGCTTCTCCCAGCAAGAATTACATATCCTTTGTACAGACCCTTGCAAGAGTGCTTCTCCCAGCAAGAATTACATATCCTTTGTACAGACCCTTGCAAGAGTGCTTCTCCCACCAGGTGACTGGCTGTTGTTTCCACACCCACTCTGCTCGGCTGTGTAAGGTAGCAGCCACACCCTGTCCATCTTCGCATCTGGTGGCCTTCCGTAAACCTGGTCGAGAAAGGGCAGTGCTCTCTAACCCGTGGAGATGAAGGAAGGGGTCTTATCAGCGACTGTCTCTCTCTCTCTGTGTGAGCGGGACCAGACGGTGGGGTCACGATGCAGAACTTTCTCTTTGTTACTCGCCTAAAGCGTGTGTTCCTGTGCATCCATGTAAAGCCCTTCTTTCTGCACAACAAAGCTTTTGCTGCAAAGAAGAGCCCCTGTCCTCTTGATATCCAGCCCGATCACCACCTTCTGAATGCCATCCTGTAACCTGGCTTTCAGTTTGTTGAACTCTGTCCGAGCTACTCAGCCAACATTCGGGACCCTCTATGATCTGTCGTGCACTATTCCAGATGGCCGGCTGAGGGAGCAAGAGAAAAAAGGGGTTGGGACAATAGTTTTTTCCAGTCCTGCCTTACCCATGAAAGTAAGTGTTCAACCCTAAGCTCTCCAAACAGACTTACTTAATAAGGTCCACTGATTAAAGGAGGACAGTGGGGCAGAGTTGCCCACTTCCTCTAATCCCCTACTCGTGGTCTCAAGGCAAGACACTCTATGTGGTGTTCTTCCTTGGCATAGACATGGCTGCGACAGATACGACTGTAACAGGAGAGGCAGCGGAGTGGGATGCCTGGGCATCATGTGAACAAGGAAGATGGGCGTCAGAGCAGCCCCATGTTGTAGCCAGGTTCGTTCTTCTAACGTTTTCCATTTCTTCCTACATCAACTGGAAACCTGTTTCTTTGAGTTCCCCCCCTCTGATTCCTAGCTCAAAACTGGAGCTTACCCCTCATGGACTTGTTCACACACTCTTTAGGAACCAGGGCCAACTTGTTAGTGAAAATTATTTTAATAACACAAGAAGGGAAATAATTTCTCATATGAAGACTATAGATATCAAAGTGCTTATTTTCATTAAAACTTGACCATTGTCTTCCTTTCCTCCCAATAACCACAAACAGAACTTTGAAAAATCTCCTGTATGCAGTCTATTCTTCCATCCTCTCCCCCTGCTCTACCCACCACTAACTCGCCCCTCTGCCAAGGACCGTGCAAAGAGACGGTGCTCCTTCCCTGCCACCTGTCTTCCCGTGTGCGTTAACCCCAGATGTGCATCCTTCTTCCTCAAGCCTGTGCTGCCTCCCCAGCTGGGTTGTCCTGTGAATGCAAAGACCACACTATTCTGATCTCTGCTTACAGCAACTGGTGCGCATTTGAGGAGCTGACGACTGTGACTCAGAGGGGATTCCCCCTCACCGCCTGGACACTCCAATAAGAGTAAGAGCATCTTCTCCACTGGCATAAAGCCCAAAGTATTGCTTTTCCTCTGGTTGAAGGCCCCTGAGTACAGCCATGGCTTTCTTCTCTTCAGCAATCCCACAGCACATCTCCTCTGTAGCCCCATAATGTCTATTGCAATTGGTAACAGGGGTGATGTATGTGTAGGCACCATATCAAGGCCTTCCCATGTATTACCTCCTTGAATCCTCCAGCAACCCCAAGAGCGTCAACACTCTCCCCGCTTTGATTAGAAGGCTGATGCTTAGGGAATTTAGGTGATTTGACTTGCTCATGGGACCATAAGATTCACAGGACAGGGACCATAAGATTCACAGGACAGGCACCAGAATACAGCTTTGCATCCTACTTGGGACAGAGGAACATTCAATAAGGGATGACAAGGAGATTCTCAAAGGAGTCATCCAACCAGCCAGTGCTGGGCCATGGCAGGAAGAGACGATAGAGTCTAAAGATAATTCATCTTTAGGGTCCACTCTCTGAGTCTTGAGAAAAGGGGAGGGGGTGATAGGCAGGGGGCGTGTGCGTGAGTGCATTTGCTGCACGGGTGTGTTCACACATACTCGGACCCATGTATGAGGAGCTGGAGAAGGAACTGCAGGAAATTGGATCAGACCCGGGATCTTACTTCAGGATTTATCCATGAAGCTGCCACTTACCAGAGCGCTGTGGTCAATCCAGGTCTGAATAGCAGCCAGCCGGACCAGGAGCTTGGGAAGTGGCAGACGTAGCCTCCTATTCCACGGATGAGGAGGGACAGAGCGTCCATTTCCTGAAACCCGGGTCAGGCGTGCTGCCGCCTTACCCCAATGGCTTCCTCGGCTGATAAATCCAGCAGAGGCTGGGAACCCAACTTGAGAGCGTCAGGCTGCAGTAGCCTACCGCCTCCTTGCAAAGACTGTAAACTCTTGATTTGAGCAAAGAACCTCTAGCCGTGGAGCCTGCCCTGCTCCCGGCATGTTCTCATGCTGTCGGTCTGTTGCTCTTGTGCTGAGAGGTTGAGAAATGTGTAGGTCTTTCTCTTCACCATCTCCCCCTTCTCCAAGGAAGCCCTACTCTCTCACCTCCCTCCAGCCAGAAATACTGCATTTGTCTCAATGTCATTTCTTCGAGATGTGAGCTGGAACAAATCTGGAGCAGCTGCTTCACTTCTAAGTGTCCTTTAGGGACCCCCTTGGCAGACACTTTGCAGAGTATAATGATGACATTCTAACGAGCATTAATGTACATGTTGTCATTTTTCTGTATTTACTCTTCCCGCAGGAGGCATAGCTCTGAGAAGGGAACACAAAATGCCGGGAGACAGGGAGAAAGTTTTGTGGGCAAACCTCACTGCCAACCCACTGGCTGAGGAGAGAAAAGCTTGGAGGACGAGGGTGGGGGAGATGGAACACTCCAGAAACCTAGAGAATGGAAAGGGCGACAGCAAGAGTGGGGAGAAGCTACAAAGAAGTAGGAGGACTTGGGGGGAGAAAATATTCCAAAACTGGCTTAGGGCTCAAGACTCTGTCTTCCTAGGTCAAGGATATTATGTACGTTTTCTTCAGTTCATGACCCTGAATGCAGTGTATTGCATCCACCCGTCCATCTGACAGGTACTGACTGAGTCCTTCCTGCAGGGCAGCTCTCGTGCCCGGTGCCAAGGTTGTGAAGGCATGTCAGAGGGAGGACCTTGGAGAACTGAGTGTGCTGATGGTGGGTGGGTGAGCCCACTGAGGGTTACACTGCACCAGCCCCTGCAACGAGCCCAGGGGGGAATGCTAGTTCCTCATCTTACAGATGAGGGGGGCGCTCAGGAAGGTTAAGTAAATTCTCACAGATTTCAGTGTAAGCATAGCCCCACCAAGATCTCAACCCTGTTCTGTCCAATGTTCAAAGGTTCTTCTCCCTCATAATTTTGCAAGAAATGGCGGGTGGGTGAGGTGGAAACTAAATCCCTGTTCTGGGGATGCTGGGAGCTCTGGGGACTCTGCAGATGTGTTGGGCACCGTCAGCCAAAATGCCCTGCACAACGGAGAGCAGAGGTCTCCTTCTGCTTGTGGCTAGCCTGGGGTATCTGTCACCTGACGTGGGAGATAGGTACATAGGAAGCCCCGCTGGCTGCTACCAGCCTGAATTCCTTCCTGGTTTTCCCTCTCAGTGAGTTCTGCAAATATCTCCTCATGTGCTTTCACTAATTAATGAATTGATTCATGATTAATTATAGCTGTTTGCAAAGCTTCCCTAGTCATTATTATCGTAATGACCCTGAGGTCAGCAGGGGAAAAGTCATCACCCCCGTGGACATATCAGGGAACAGCGCCTTAGGGATGTCAGCCTGCTAAGGATCAGCCAGCCGGGAAGCGGCGAAGCCAGTCCCCTGCCCCAAGCCCCCTGTCCTTCCAGAAGGAGGCCCGGTGGGCTTCACAGACCATGGAAGCTGGACAGGGTGGGGGATCCCCCTCCTCATCTTGCAGATAGGAGCCCTGGAGAGGTTTAATTCCCAGCCCAAGTTCACCAGTGGCCTATACCAACATTCTCTCCCCAGTATGGAACCACCCCAAACTGAGCTTGCATAGTCCTGTGCAAAACACCACTCTGGTCTCCCCCAGAAACAAATCAGGATAAGCATGAAACCCTTGAAAGCCATGTCAAGGTCAAACACAAGCAAAGTGTGAGGGGGTGGTGTAGATCCCAGGGGAAGAAAGCAGTCAAAGGCTCTCTGTGGGGTGGAGGCCCCAAAGCTGTAAGGGAAGCCAAGCCTTCACAGGGGCACAGGAAGAGGGGGGTTCCTAGAGCAAGCCAAAGGGGAGACCCCTTCCTTTCCCTTAGACAGAGGATAAGGTCAAACTTCATCGTCTCCTGCCCATAGATTCTATCTGGGTGGGATTGTATCAAATAAATAATGTATCAGAAGATGGCCCCCTGTTCCGTCAGCCCCGTCAGGAACAAAAAAACAGCCCATGTGTGATAAGTGGTAATAAATGGCAGTGCTTGTCGGTGGAAATTTTTCTGGCAAGTTTCCGAACCAGATTAAAAAGTAAATTAGATTTCTTCTGAAGAGTTATTTTCAAGGGTTTTTACCCACTGACGTGTGTACGCAAGATTGCAGCCTTGCCAAGGGGGAGCGAACAAAGCTGAAAAAAAAATAATAAAATAAAATATAAAATAAAAAATCAGCACGCAATTATCTGTCTGAACAAGGCTATCGTTGGAAAGGCACCTAATCAGAGTGTCTCAAATTTGCTTAAAATACAATGTGCAATATAAAATGTATTTATAATGTGCCTGCCTCCTATGCGCCAATAAAATTGTTACCAGGCCCAGACAATTGCAGGAGACAGGTTGTAAAATGGAATGGAAAAAATCAAATCAGTTATTAATAATAGCTGAATAAAATAACAGCTGTGGGAGAGTAGTGGATTGTTGTGTCGGGTTTCGTTTGCTTGCCCAAGTCTGTCATGATTGTATCAAAGGTGATGATCCTGGCTCCCTTCCTCTGTGCCCACTCTGCCCTGGGCATGCCCTCCCCCTGCTGCCCTCTCTCCTTGCACTGTTCTGACCGCCTCTTGACTGGTCCTCTGCCTCCCATCTCGCCAGCCCCTTGCAGGCCACCTTCTCTATTGAGCTCAGAGTGGCCTCCTGTTGAGCAAAACTGACTGTGCCACCCCCCCTGCTTCAAGATCTTCAAAAAGCTTCATTGTCTATAAAATAGGGTGCAAACCCCATAGCCAGCCATGTCAGAGCTTCGTTATCTGAGTCCCAAGCGCCTTTTGTGCCCCTCATCTCTCTGCACACTATGCTTTCAGAAAGACAGGGACCTACAGAGGTTTTCTCGGTGTCCTATTCCCAGCTACTGAGGAAACACGCAGCAAATGAGTGACTAGGTGGATGGAGGTCTGTGGGAGTGCCTGAAAGAGGCAGGAGGGAGGGGAGTTTCAAGGAGAATTTGGGCATCTGGAGACTAAGGAATCAAATCACCTCCATCAGAGGCCAGCTGACACTCCCATCTAAAAGGGTGTTCCCTTTGTTCAAAGCCGATGGTCAAGGGCCGATCAGCTAGGTTCCCTCTGTGCAGACACTGAAAAACATAGCTCACTGGTTAATGTCCAGTCTTCATTAGGAGTCACGATTCTCTCTGGATCGGAGTGATTCACGACCTGTTTATTTTTTTATTTTCTCGCTCACATTCACATATTGGCCATGTCAGTGCTAAGGAGCAGAAGCCTGAGAGCTGAAACTCATTATAGTTCCAGTGAAGGGAAGGGTGCAGGTCTGACCCTAGGCTAAAATGACCCTTGTGGATTTTAATTCTCCACCCCTGTCTTCTCCGACAGACCCATTGCCCCTGTTAGAAAGAAAACATTTGCTCTGTGTGTCTTCCAGAAAGATGAGGAATTCCACAGAACCCTCCGAAGTGCTCCCCGCTCTCTGCGTGCACACACGATTCACTCCTCCTGCCTCCTGGCACCATCCCACCTGAGTGAGGCTGAGGAAAAGCCCTCAAGAGAACCTGTCATCCTCTGCCCAAATAAGTGTATATTTTCCTCCATTTAAAAGATTAGAACAGGAAGAGGAACACTGGGTCTATTGCTGTATGTGTGAAGGTGAAGGCTGGCAACAGACAGAGCATCAGGGAGATTTGAGGGACAAGGACTGAATCATGCAAATTGAGTGGGCCTTGGAGTTAATGGGAGAGCCACTTATTTCAGGCCAGCCCCCACCAGCCTCCCTGGAGAAGCTGAGAGAGGAAGGTGCAGAGAGGCCGCTAGGCACTTCCCTCCCCAGTGATATTTACTTTGATCGCAAATGGCTAGACCCACGGAATACCCACCCTCAGAGGAGCCAGTCTCTGATTGCTCGGCAGGGGGTGAGTACTGCCTGGCAGAGATGGTCCGGCCCTCATCAGAAAACAGCACGAGCCAGGCAAGCCCTGCCCCCAGAGCACCTGCTGGGTACCCAGAACCCTGCCTGGAGGCACATGTGCCTGGACTGCCAGGCCAGTACAGCTGCGGCACCCACGGGTAACTGGGCGAGAGGAGGTGCTTTGGGAGTGCGGGTGGGGTTCGGCCCAAGGAAGGGAGAAAGACCAGTTGGGTCTTGAGCTTGCCCCACAAAGATCCCAGCCACTAGTTTTCCACTGGGGTCAAACAGATCTGGCTGGAGTAGGTGATGACATGGAGGGAGTGTAAATGACCACTGTTCACACAGTTCCCCCTGCAATGGGACTTGCTGTTTGAACTGTGAGAAGCCGCACTTCCTCGGCGCAGCAACCTGCGGTCACCCCAGTTCACTGATGTCCCAGACGTGGGCAGGCCCAGTGAGGACCTAACTGCAGTGCCTTGGGAGGGGGCAGGATGGGGAGAAGTAGGCCCTGGGGCCCAGGCCTAGGTGTGGAGATGCCCGTTTCCTCTGTGCCCTGTCAGCCCTCAGGCTTGATTTCTCTCTCTGCTCCTTTCCCTTCAGTCACCTCGTTTTTCTTTCTACTTTACCTTGTTCTTTTTTCTTCCCTTCCTTCCTATTCCTTCCCATTCTGTTTCCTAATGCCCTCTCTCCTCTTCTCTTACCCCTTCCTCTTCCTCTCCTTTGTCCCTGTTGGGAAAATGGAGGTCCATGGCCAGGATCCTCACCTAATCCTAACCTACTCACTGTGTACGTGCAATGATGTAGCACCTAGCCAACCATATGGGCACATGCTTGCATACCAGCTGGAGATAAGCCATTATTGCCCGTGTTGCTATAAGAAGAGCTCCACCTGGTGCTCAGGGAGAGGAGTGGAAGCTGGAGGCAAGAGCAGAGCCTGGAGTGGAGCCAGGGAGGGGCTTCCTGGTTGCAGACTGCAAGGGGCAGGTGTGATTCCAACACTCGGCCTATGGCCATGAGAACAAAGCTTGGTATGAGACCCTTTGTACCCAAAATGTTCCATTGTCATTTTTTGGTCTCACCAAATCCAAAGTGAACTTGTTGGAGCTGAAACCCCCTTCAGCCTGGAGCTACAGTCTCCACTGCCTCCCTAGAAGGAGCCCCAAGGGCAAAGACGTGAAGATGCCGATCCTGGGGTCTTGTTTGTGTCTGGAGCCTAGATGTGTGGACACAGGGCAGGAGCTGCCCCTCCCACGTACAGGGCCTGTGCCCAGGCTGCGGAGCTTGGATTTTATCACACAGGCCATGGATCCTTGGGAGTTTCAAGGAGGGAAAGGATGTGATGGCCTTCCCCCTCCTCCTTCCTGACTTCAGCACCCCCCGTGTCTGCCTTCCCTCTTTTTCTCCTCTTCCCTCCCTGAGCCTCCCCGGCCCCCACCATTCAGCCCTGCCCTGGCTGCCCAGCCACCTGGACCCTGGACTTGGGGTGATGTCTGTGCATAGACTCATCCTGAAAGGCACAGATCCCAGCACCGGCAGAACAGAGCCGCCTCTCTGCCCTCTAAATGGTCCTCTCCTGCCCCTCCTGATGTGCTGTCCCAGCCCCTTTCCTTGTTTTCCCATTTCCCTGTCAGCCGCTTTCTGCCCTGGGTGGAGGAGAGGCCCACAGTCACCTACACAGCCCAGTGGGGAAACACAGGCAGAATCAGGCAGGGCTCCAGCACCTGCCAGATGGCTGGAACAGCTGGTTATTAAGAATAGACCTTTCTGGTTGGAGGGCATGGTCTTTAAAGATGGAAGGACACCTTAGAGATAACGCTCCCATTTCTACCCATTTTCATACCAAAACCAGTACGATACTAATACAGTACTTAGACTAATGCCAAACAGCAAGACCAAATCCCATATCAGTCAGTTTAAAAACATCCTCAAATCACTCACTCTATGGTACCCCTGAAACTAATACAATACCGCATGTCAACTATACTTCAATGCCAAATATAGGCAAGTAAATAAATAAGTAAGTGGGAACTCAACCTTGAAAAAAATGCATGTGGGAAGGCTTTATGGCTTTTGATTTTATGAATACAGTTTTGCTGCATTATGAACAAAGATTGGTTTGTAATAATTCTACTTTATGAGGCTTACTGGTGTTTTCTTTGTGTGTTAGTGTGTTGCTAACTTTTTTGCAAAGATTTCATTTTTGCCCGAGAAAAAGTGCATGTTCTATTATCAGGATATAAATTTTGATAGAGAGGGATATAGATAGATACCTAGAGGCTGCACACATATATACGTCTGCCTTATGAATTATGTTGTTGAAGCAGTCTATCTTTTTGTTCATTTCATCAGTCTTGTCCCGAGATCAGTGTATCAAAGGCTTCCACAATTTGTGTGTCTATCTGTATCTCCTTGCCCAAAAAAATGAAATAATTTTGTGAATTCTAAAAAAACAAACAAAAGCCATTCAATGACAAATACCTCTTCAACATTCAGAGCAGAATCAATAAATGCTTACAGAACACCTGTTCTGTGCCAGATAGTGTGTTAAGGGCTTCATGTACATGCTGTCTGTTTAATGCTTAGGAGAATCTTGTGAGAAACACATTTATTATTTTCACTTCATACATGAGCAAACTGTGGCTCAGAGAGGTCAAGTACCTTAACCAAAGTTACACAGCAAGTAAGGGAAGAGCTTGGTTTCAACCCAGATCTTCTGATCTCAAACCCAGGACGGTCCACCATGCCTGCAATAATGGGCTTTACAGATGATAGAAACTACATGGCTAGAGGTGCAAGTCTAACTCCAGCTCTCTTGGGATACAGATAAAGAGAGCGGGTCCGAGGCTTTTCCATGTGAGTCGCAGAGCTCACACGGCTGTCATAACCCTCCAGTGTATCATGGCTTCCTTCTCCGGCTGCATGGTCTACCCCTCCTCCCGCTGAGCGCCCTGCCATCCCAAATCAGTGTCAAGGGACAGCCGGCCCCGGGGGTGAGAGTCTAGGCCACCGGGCCAGTGTGGTGGGGAAGGGGCCTTCGGGTGCACCTGTCACCGGAACAGCCCAGGTGTCTCTTGATCAGGAAGTTCTCACCTCTCCCAGAGCAGCTCATTGCCCCTCCCACTGCCGCCTGAAGAACCGAGCCCCGCCTCTCAGGCTGGTGAGTGACACCACGGGGCAACAGCAGTGTCACGGCTCCCCAAGGCACCTCGGCGCTGCAAGAGGGAGGGGCTGGCTGGCTGGTCGTTGTTCTCAGAGTGGCATGGGCCCATCCCCGTGAGGATGCCGCTGGAGGGGAAGGCTGCCTGCCCAGCCAGCTCTTTGAGACAACTCACTCAGAAAACTCAGCTTTGGAGCGTTTCCACATGGGAGAAGAGGCAGCACAGATGCAGTGCAGTCCTGGGCTGGAACCAGCCCTGCTAGGTGCAGGAAGCAGTGGGGAGCGACTAGGGTGCAGGTCCTGCCATCCAGGAGCTTACTGGATGTGGGAGACAGGAAGAAAATGCGGGGGACAGCTGCATCCCTGGCTCTGAGCTTTGTTTGCATGGGGATGAGAAGGATAAGGGAGTGTTTACTGAAGAAAGCCCAATGCGTTCGTGGAAGTCTGGTGCAGTTGGAAGAACATGGGAGTCAGTGTATTATGGTTAAAAATGCAGCTTCTGCAACCATACTTATGGTGAGCATTTAATAATGTATATAACTGATGAATCACTAAGTTGCTCATCTGAAACCAATGTAATATTATCTATATTCTATATTTCAATAAAAAATGTAGAAAAAAAAAGACCTCAGCTTCTGATGTTAGGGCCGGCTGTGTGGCCCTGGACAAGCTTCGTGAACTTCCTGAGTGTCACTTCCCTCATCTGTAGAGTGAGATGACAGCACCTGTCTCAAGGGCTGCTGGGGGGATGAACTGAGGTCATGCACAAGGGCCTAACCCTGTGCCTGGCGCATTGCACGGTGCCACCAGCTGCTGCGGACAAGGAAACCAAAGGGGCTGCTTCATGTGCCAGCTCTGTCCTTATCCGTGTGGCTCCTTGGACAAGTGGCTACTTTCTCGGAGTCTCATCTGTGACATGGAATGATTGCATCTACCTAAGGCAGTTGTTGCGACCACCATACAAGACCAGCTGTGTAAACTGCCGGGCACACAGCAGGAGCTGGCACACAGTAGAAGCTAGCACACAGTAGGAGCTGCTGTTAGATGTCAGCAGATGTAAGAGTTGGATTAACCTCAGTCCTGACAGGAAATGAAACCCCGTTAAGTTTGAATGTGCTTCTGGAAATTAATTTCTTTTCACTTTTTCATGGTGATTACTTTAATCAGAATGAAATGTCTTACTTAAAGGCAAATGATTAGTTCTGCTAATAGAAAGGTAAAAAGAATCTTAATCTATGAACTTTCTATTGTTCCTCTTGTCTGCAATATCGGAGGGGTCACACAGGGCAGGCAGGCTGAGCGTGCTCCCTGCAAACCTCCTTTCACCTCCTCCTAAACGGATCTCCTGCCCATGCAGCTCAGAGTTGGGGGGAGAGAAAATCTCCATCCTGCATCATGCCCTTAAAGTGTAAGGAGCTGACAACCTTTTAATCTTGCCAGAGGTATTTGCAAATTTTAAATAGCGCTTTATTATTTCCACTTCCTCTTTCGTCTCCCTTAATCCATTCTCCATACTGCCGTCAAAGTGATCTTTTAGAAATATGAGCCTCATCATTTCTCTCCCCTATTTAAAACTCTTTAATGATTTCCTGTTGCTCTTAGGATAATGTCCAAATTCCTCATCCATCCAGGTTTACAAGGCCCTCAGTCGTGATGCCTAACGAGCCCTGCAGCTCCGCTGCCTCCCTCATGTCCCCAGCCCAGCCCTTCTCCCACCTTACTCCTTACTTCTCTCCCTGGACCATCCCCGGATCCTTCCGACTTGCAGTTTGCACATACAATTCTCTCTGATCAGAATGCTCTCCACTTAACTATCTCCTATTTATCCTTTAAATGCCCTTCCTTAGGAAGGCCCTCCCCAATTCCCTAGACTGGCTTTTTGCTCCTATAGCATCAGTAAAAGCAAGCTATTTCCTCAGCTCTAAGAATATTAAATGTGTAAATAGCATCTCTCTGGAGAAGCTTAGCAGGCCCTATGGTAGATAAAGAGCAAGATGGTTTCAGTACATCCCTCCCTGTATCCTTGCCCTTGAAATGCGTCTTGGAGCTATTCCTGCCAAAAGGCAGAGTCTGCGTTTCTACTTCTTAATTTCAGGATGGGCCCATGACTTGCTTTGACTACAGAATGCAGCAGAAGTGGTGATGTGTCCGTTTGAGCCCAGGCTTCAGCAAACTGCACATTTCCACTGGTTCTCTAAGAACTCTGCCTAAGTACCATGTGAACAAAGTCCGGCCCAACCTGCCAGAAGGTTAGAGCCCACGTTGCCCTGTCACCTCTCGTGTCCTACTCAAAATCCACATAACCGCCAGAAGCAGAGCTGCTGGCCGGCTGGCATCCAACCGTGAGTGAACCCAGCCAAGGCCATCCGGCTGAGCCCCGTCCAGATCTGCACCCTCAGAATCATGAACTAAATAAACGGTGGCTGTTTTAAGTCAGAGTTTTGCAGTATATGAAATAACACAACTTAACTGACCCAAGCCTTTTGTAGGATAAGATAAATAGATGCATAAGCAGATAAGCAACCATCCAAGACACTACGAGCTAAGTCTGCTGGGAGGGGACAGACACCAGAGTCCAGAGGCATGAAAGATCACTGAGCACGAGTTATTCAAACAGGACGATTCATTCAGGTACATTATTTCCCTCAGGCAGCCTGTGAGCTCTGAGAATATGGAATATTATTGAAATTATTCTGTACTTTCTGCAATGCCTAGCTTAGTGTAAGCTACAGCTTTGAATTCAAAAAGTACCTGATGGGTGACTTACAACACAGCCAGAAACTGTGTCTGTCTCGTTCGCTTTTATGATGCCAGCAACTGCATGGTGCCTGGAACATACAGCACTCGTTAAACATGAATGACTAAGTAAGTGACAGACTTGAAGAGCATCTCTCCAGGTGACCCCGGGCATTTATAGATATGGAAGGTGAGAAGAAAAGGGCCTAAACCTGGATGGTGGTGAGTCAAGCAGCTCACCTGAGTCCATGCTGTCATTGGTAACTGCCCCAAAACACAGTACAGGGTGCGTTTTCCATTGTCCTCTTCTTACTTCTCTTTCTGCTTCTCACCATCTTTCTTTCTGTCCCCTCTGCTCTTTCCTTCTTTCAGTCTCTCGTGCTTCCCTTCTGAGTCAGTGCACAGTGGTGATCAGGTCCAAGGTCATGGCTCTGTGTTGGGAGGGACTGGGCACATGCAGGGTCTCTGGGGCAGGTGTGACGTGAAGACAGGTTCTGCAGTCGCGGTGCCCATCCGCTTCCCCTCCCAAAAATCCAGATAAGGATAAAATGTGGGGGCAGGATGAAAAGGAACGGGTATGTGTGTGCAGTCTGTGACTGAATTGGTTCTGAGCTCTTCCTCCAGATCTGAAATTGCCACCTGAGCGCCATCTCCTTACACACTGTGTGCACCGCACCTTTCCCGAGGCTTGGTAACTACCTCCCTTCTCTGGTGGCATGGAGCCGAACTCTGGGTCAGGACCCAGTGCCTTCTGCAGGTAACGGCACGAGTCTACCCTTTAGACATGCGCCCTTACCTGTGGCATGATTTGTGTGCGTCCTCTTCCCCTCGACCCTCTGCCGGCTCTTCCCTTTCGAGACCACCTCCTCTTGCTCAGATCGGTCTATCCCTGCCTCTTGGAAGCTTCCTGGGTTTGCCCCCAGGGTTCTTGTGTGCACTGCATGTTGCCATGCAATGAATAATCTTATGACATTTCTCATTTTAAGCATCACCCTAACAAAGCTCCTGAAAGGAGCTGTCTTTCAATGCTTACAGAATGAGAGCAGCCCCAGATACACAGGAGGACTTCAAAATTCTTTTTCCAGTAAGTGTACAAGTGCATGTCCCCCCGGGAATGGCTGGTGTGTTTTGAAAGCCTTATACCTTTAAAAATAGTTACTTTTTAATAAGCACCTACTATGTGCCCAATATTGAACTAAGCGCTTTCTACAGGCTCTATGATGTACTCCTCATGAGCGCACAGTGAGGTAGCTCCTGTCACTGTCTCCAGAGCTGGGATGCCAGAGCACAGTCCCCCAGTTGAAGATTACTCCCTGTAGGAACCAATCACAAGAAGGTTGAGGCAACATTTGGGCCGCTGCAACTGGAGAAACAGCCAAAAATGTAGAGTGCCTTCTTCGTGAAGATAAATAGGACATACTTCAAGGGAAAATGTTTTCCTTGATGAGGGCTCTAGGCAACACAGGTCATCTGGTTAGTAGCCATCTACAATTATTTTCATGTGCGTTCATTTTGTTTACCCAAAAAGGCTATAATAATTATTGTATAATAATAGCTACCTCATATTACCATGTATGAGGCACTTTACTAAGCACTTTACACTCAATATTTCATTTACTCCAGGCACTAGCCCTAAACATTGATATTATTGTTATTATTATGCTCTAGGTGGGAAACTGAGGATTGGGGGTGAAGCAACTTCCAGTTATGCAGCCAATGCACATGAAGCTTCTATGGGAACCTCAGTCCCTCCTACCCCAAAGTGTGTCCTAAATACTAAACAACGGGATTCCAAATTTCAGTGTGCATAGGACTCTCCGGGAAGCTAGTGGGAGGCAGATCCCCAGACTCCGCCCTCGGGGATTCTCGGGAATAGTGGCTGTGTACTGGTGTCCAGAATCTACCTTTTCAACGACTATTTATGAGAACCTAGTGCAGTTTGTCCGTGGTGTGCTTCACCACGCCACCTTCCCTCCCCTCTGTAAGGAGCTGGAAGAAAGTCCCCTGCAGGCTGTTCCCAGATGTCTGGCTTCGTCATGCCGGCCGTGAGAGCTGCGCGAGACGTAGCGTCCATGAGCTTGCTCTGAGCCTGCCTGCATGACCAGGAATGCAGAGGGCTGAGGCTCCTTCTTAGGTATCCATTCTGCCTTTCATGCTCCTTTGCTCCCCTGTTTTGGGTGGCCTGGCTGGAAACCTTAAAAACTCTGCTACCCTTATTCTTGAAGGTGTAGCTGACATAAATATTCAGCTGGACGCCTCCTCCTCTCTGGATCCCATGTTGCCCCCCTTCCCACCTCTCCAAAGCTGCGCCCCACCCAAGGGCGTCTGAGTCCCAGAAGCCATAAAGCAAGCACGTGGCCCTTCCACCGTGTGAACTTCTTCCCCGAGAGAATTACTGCTCCCTTCTGAGAAAGGTGTGAGTGGGGAATTTACATAATGGCCCTATAATATTGTTTTGCTCACTAGAAATTAAAGGCTGTTTGCAAGAGTCCCATATTGTGTCTATCCTTTCTGTAATTTAATTAATTTAAGCAACTATTGCTGCCTCTCTTGCCCCAAGGGACATCGTTGAATTTGGGGAAGGTCCTGCCTGCTAAGTCACAGGGCTGCCTCTCCCACCCTCGCCCGTGTAGCCTCTGGGGCCCCATGAGGTGGGCGGCTCCTCCCTGAATGGGGTCTTACGAACCGTGAGACACCTGCAGAAGCGATGCTGGGCAGCACAGTGTGGCACGACTTCGTGCGAATAGCAGGTCCAGGTACGAGGTGCTGGGTAAAGTCAAGCGGGCCTTAAAGCAGGAGCACATATTCCTTGGAATGGGTGGGCCTCCTGCCTCTCCAGGGAGAGCCATCTTAATAGAAAATGTTCCTCCTCCAACAGGGAGCCCTGCCGTGACTTGCTCACTTGTATAATGGCACCAAGACACGTTTGAACTATAGCAGGGGCTGCAAAATCGGTTTGTGGTGACTGATTTAATGCTATGTTGTGTAAATTTAATCCCTTAAAATACAGATGGCTGTGTCATCCCCAGGCCCCAGATTGAGACATGAAGCAGTGGAGAACCTCTGGATTTCGTTCACAGTTCTGTAAACCGTTCCTTTATCCATTCATTCAGAAATATTTGTTGCACATTTATTGTGTAACAGGCACTGTGCTAGAAACCAAGGCAAAATATTTGAGTAAAACAGGGTTCTTCCCCTTAAGGTACTTGCAGTATGGTGGAGGAGATGGAGAGATTATAATGTAATGTGCTAAGGGCAGTTTTTAAAATGTGCAGTGTGCTATGATAGCCCGGAAGAGAGGTTCTCATCCTCACGGAAGCAGGGAGAAGAGGTCAGGAGAAGTTTTGTAGAAGGTGCACTGGAAATGAGTATTCAGAGACTAAGGGTGTTTGGTAAGAAGGAGGTGGAGAGATACACTAGGAGGAGGGAAGGGAGGATTGATGGCTTCATCTTCTCCAATTGTCAGTCAGTCCTTGCCTGTTGTCCAGGTTTTACCACCTGTCATCTAAAACTTAATTGAGAGAAATCTCTCATCAAGAGGTTAATTGTGACATGGAGTCCCATATCCAAGGGCAAAATGCATCACCTGTACAAACTGCTTCTTTTTGGCACCTGGATGAGGCCTGTTAGCAAAATGAAGGTACTTTCCAAGTTATTTCCAGTGTCCAGATTCTTCCCAAGCTTCTTACCTTCCCTTGAATATCCTCACTCTGTATGTAAAACCTCTTGGCATTCCTTTCCAAATGGACTGAGTTCATCTCCACCTCCCTTGGACCCGTTTCCCTGGCACCCCAATCCTGAATTGAAGGTGTTCTCAAGGACACAGTATCTAGCAGAATTTTCAACCCAGGAAACTGGAAATTCACCAGGCAACACCCATGACCCCCCTCCCGCCGGCAGCCGCAACCTCCTCTTCTTTCCGTGTTTCTCCAACGCCAGAAGGACCCCAAAGGTCCTTTCTCTCTTTCCCAACACTCTAGCCACTGTTCTAGCCTCTGCTCAGGGAGTCCTTCAATCCACAGCTTCACTCAGTATCTCCCTCCTGGTCTCTCTCCTGCCCACCCCTCTCCTCCATTCCCCTCCCTAGTGTTGTTCCTTTTTGCTGAACCTCTATTCTCAGATGATACGCGTACGTATGTCCACTGACTTTTGAGATCCACAGGAAAAATGTCAGGCTACCTGGTGCCTAAAGAAAGTGTGAACAGAAATAGTTCCTTGAGGACTGCAAACTTAACATGACTCTTAATCATATATATAATTTTTATAAGAAGAAAAGAAAAAATTTCCTTGTGATGAGAACTCCTAAGATTTACTCTCCCTTCTTTTACTGAAGTCTAATTGACTTACAACATTATATTGGTTTCAGGAGTACAACATAATGATTCGACAATTACATACAGTGCAAAGGATCACAGTAAGTCTAGTTACCATTTGTCACTATACAAAATTACAGAAAATTTTTATTTTCCTTGAGATGAAACTTTAAAGGTTTAATTTCTTAGCAACTTTCAAATTTATAATACAGTATTACTCCTATAGTCACCATGCTGTACATGATTTATTTATTTTGCACCTGGAAGGTTTACACATCCTGATGCCCTCCACCTGTTTTGCCCACTCCCTACGCCCTTCCCCTCTCACAACCACCAGTCTATTTTCTTTATTATGAGCTCTGTTTTGTTTTGTTTGTTCATTCATTTTGTTTTTTAAATTCCACATACAAATGAAATCATATGGTATTTGTCTTTGCCTGACTTATTTCACTTAGCATAATACCCTCTAGGTTCATCCACGTTGTCACAAGTGGCAAGATTTTATTCTTTTTTCTTTTTTGTGGTTGAATAATATTCTACTCTGTGTGTGTGTGTGTGTGTGTGTGTGTGTGTGTGTGTGTGTATACACCACATCACTATCCATTCATCTACTGATGGACACTTAGGTTGTTTCCATATCTTGGCCATTGTAAACAATGCCACAATGAACCTAGGAGTATCTATATCTTTTCAAACTGGTGTTTTTATTTTCTTTGGGTAAATACACAGAAGTAGGATTGCTGGATCATATGGTAGCTCTATGTTTAATTTTTTGAGGTTCCTCCATACTGCTTTCCATAATGGCTGTACCAAAACCATTTCCATCTTCTGTGTACAAGGGCTCCCTTTCTCCACTATCTTGTCAACACGTATTGTTTCTTGTCCTTTTGATAATAGCCACTATGTCAGGTGTGAGGTGATGTCTCATTGTTTCGGCTTGCATTTCCCTGACGGTTAGCGATGTGGAGCATCTTCTCATGTGTCTGTTGACCATCGTGTGTCTTTGGAAAAGTGTATATTCAGACTCCTTAGCTATTTTCTTAATAGGATTGTTTGGGGTTTTTTTGTTCTGGTTATCGAGCTGTGTGAGTTCTTGGTACAGGCAAACGCTGTAATGTCATGGGTTCAGTCCCAGACCACCACAGTAAGGCAAGTACTGTAATACAGAGAGTCAAGTGAATGCTTTCGTTTCCCAGTGCATGTAACAGCTATGTTTATACTATGTGGTTGTCTATTAAGTGTGCAATGGCATCATGTCTAAAAATATCTGTACATACCTTAATTTTAAAAATATTTTATTGCTAAAATATACTAACCATTATCTGAGCTTCCAGCAAGTCATAATCTTTTTGCTGGTGGAGGGACTGGGCTGGACGTTGAGGGCTGCTGTGGGTGGATCGAGGGGTGGCTGTGGGAGGTTAGGATGTTTGTAGTGATTTCTTAAAATAAGACAATGAAGTTCATCACATCAGCTGACTTTTCCTTTCATGAAGGATTTCTCTGTAGCATGTGATGCTGTTTGACAGCATTTTACCACCAGTAGAACTTCCTTCAAAGCTGGAGTCGGTCCTCTCAAGCCCCGCTGCTGCTTTATCAACTGCTCATGGAACATTCTAGATCCTCTTGCCATTTGGACGATCCTCACAGCGTCTTCCCCAGGAGCAGATTCCATTTCAAAAAACCGTTTTCTTTGCTCATCCATAAGAAACAGCTACTCATTGTTCAAATCTTATCATGAGATTGGAAAAAAAAATCAGTCACATCTGCAGTGACTAATTCTAGTTCTCGTACTGTTTCCACCACACCTGCAGTTACTTCCTCCTCTGAATTTTTGTATAAATAAGTCACCCATGAGGGTTGGAATCAACGTTTTCCAAACTCCTATTCATGTTAATATTTTGACCCCTCCCATGAATCACAAATGTTCTTAATAGCACCTAGAATGGTCATTCCTTTTCAGAGGGTTTTCAGTTAACTTCGCCCAGATCCATTGAAGGAATCACTATTTATGGCATCTTTAGCCTTATGAAATGTATTTAAATGTATTTCTTAAATAATAAGGCTTGAAAGTCAAAATGACTCCTTGACCCATGGCTGCAGAATGGATTGAGTTATCAGACATGAAGACAACGTTCGTCTCATTGTCTGTTTCCGTCAGAGCTCTTCGGTGACCAGGTCCCTTGTCAATGAGCAGTAATACTCTGAAAGGAATCTTTTTTCTGAGCAGTAGGTCTCAGCAGTGGGCTTAAACTATTCAGCAAACCATGTTGTAAATAGATATGCTGACATCCAGGCTTTGCTGTTCCACTTAGAGAGCACAGGCAGAGTACATTTAGTGAAATTCTTAAGGGCCCTAGAATATTTGGAATGGCAAAAGAGCACTGGATCCCACTTAAAGTCACCAGCTGCATGAGCCCCTCCCAAGAGACTCGGCCTGCCCTTGGAAGCCAGGCACTGACCTCTCCTGTCCAGCTGTGAGTCCTAGATGGCATCTTCCAGTAGAGGGCTGTTCGTCTACACTGCGAATCTGCTGTTCAGCGTAGCCGCCTTCGTGAATGATCTCAGCCAGACCTCCTGGGTGACTTGCTGCGGCGTCTCCGTCAGCACCTGCTGCTTCACCTGCACTTTTCTGTTGTGCAGACGCCTTCTTCCCTCAAACCATGAACCAGCCTCTGGCGGCTCCCAACTTTTCTTCTGCAGCTTCCTCACCTCTCTCAGCCTTCATAGAATAGAAGAGAGTTAGGGGCTTGCTGTGCCTCAGGCTTGTGCTTAAGGGATTGTTGTGGCTGGTTTGATCTTCTATCCAGACCACAAAAGCTTTCACCATATCAGCAATAAGGCTGTTTCGCTTTCTTATCATTTGTGTGTTCACTGGAGGAGCACTATTAATTTCCTTTGGAAACTTTTCCTTTGCTTCACAACTTGGCCAACTATTTGGTGCAGGAGACCTAGCCTTCAACCTGCCTTGGCTTTTGATGTTCCTTCCCCCCAAGCTTACTCATTTCTAGCTTTCAATTTAAAGTGAGAGATGTGAGACTCTTCCTTTCACTTGAACTCTGAAAGGCCGTTGTAGGGTTATTAATTGGCCTGAGTTCAATATTGCTGTGTCTCGGGGAAAGGGAAGCCCGAGGAGAGGGAGAGATGGGGAGATGGCTAGTCAGTGAAGCAGTTCAGGAACATACATAATACTTATTGATTAAGGTCTCCATCACTATGGGCATGGTTCATGGTGCCTCCAAACAATCACAATAGTAACATCAAAGATCACTGATCACAGACACCAATATAATAATAATGAAAACGTTTTTGAAATATTGTGAGAATTACTAAAGTGTGACACAGAGGCATGAAGTGAGAAAATGTTGTTAGAAAAATGGCACTGATAGACTTGCTTCATACAGAGCTGCCACATGCCTTCAGTTTGTAAAAAAAAAAAATGCAATATTTGCAAAGCACAATAATGCAAAATGCAGTAAAATGAGGTTTATCCACACTTCCTGCCATTTTGTTAATTATTTTCTGGCTGTTTTGTAGGTCCTCTCTGTCCCTCTCTTCTCTTTTCTCTTCCTGTGTGGTTTGATGACTTACTGTAGTATGTACTTAGATTCCTTTATGTATTTGCCTTCGCCAGTGAGATTTTACTTTCATATGTTTCCTGTTACTAATTTGTGGCCTTCTTTTTAGCTTAAATAAGTCCCTTTGACATTTCTTGTAGGGATGGTTTAGTGGTGATTAACTGATTTAGCTTTTGCTTTTCTAGAAAACTCTTTATCTCTCTTTCCATTCTGAATGATAATATCACAGGGTAGAGAATTCTTGGTTCAGAGTTTTTTCCCTTCAGCACTTTGAATATATTATGCCACTCCTTTCCAGCCTGCAAAGTTTCTGCTGAGAAATTTGCTGATAGTCTTATAGAGAGCAGCATGTTGTTTTACTCTTGCTGCTTTAAGATTATCTCTTCATCACCAACTTTTGACATTTTCATTGTAACTTGTCTTGGTGTGGGTCTCTTTGGGTTTGTCTTCTTTAGAATTCTCTGAGTTTCCTGGATCTGGATGTTTGTTTCCTTCTCCCAGTTTGGGAAATTTTCAACCATTATTTCTGCAAACAGGTTTTCTGCCCCTTCCTCTCTCTCTTCTCCTTCTGCTTGATGTTGTTTTATAGGTCCCTTAAGATATTCTCACTTTAAAGTTCTTTTTTCTTTCTGTTGCTCTGTTTGGGTGAGTTCCACTGCCCTGTTTTCTAGATCATTAATCCTTTCTTCTGCTTCATCTAGTCTGATGTTGAACCCCTATAGTTTATTTTTCAGTTCAGTTATTGTGTTCTTCAGAGCTGTGACTTCTTTTTGGTACTTTCTTTTATTTTCTATCTCTCTGTTGAAGTTCTCTCTGTGTTCATCCACTCTTCTGAGTTCAGTGAGCATCTTTAAGACCATTACTTTGAACTCTTTATTGATGAACTACTTACCTGTTTCATTAAGGCTTTTTTCTGGGGTTTTATTTGGAACATGTTCCCCTGTTTCCTCATTTTGCTTAACTCTCTGTGTTTGTGTCTATGTGTTAGACAAAACAGATATTTCTCCCAGTCATGAAGGGATGGCTTTGTGTAGAAGATGAACATTTTCATTTAACCTTGCCCTAGTTCTCGGTTGTCTCTCAAGCTGTCTTTCCAATTGCTTCAGATCCCTGGGACCCAGAAACACCCTTCCTCTTGGCACCAGAGCCCAGTGCTCAAGGGCTATCCCCTATGGGCAGTGCATGCCCACTGGCTTTGGGAATTTGTGGGAATGAGGGATAGAGTACTCAACTGCCACTCTGGGGGAATCATGGGAGCCACATAGGACACAGGTGTTAGAAGGTTAGGGCGAGAATGGAGAAATAGCACCTGCCAGCACTGGCACTAGCAAGGTGGGAAGAGAACATAGAAATGTCACCTGCCAGCACCTCTGTTCCTGGCAAGAGTCCCAGTGGGCTTTTGCCCCTCTAGTAGATGCTTTGAGATTAGCAGATGAATCTCCTTCACATATGGTCTCGGCTCTTTTCGAACTGCTGCTTTTCACTGGGTCCAGAGGTGAGGGAGTCTGCATATGAGCCCTTTAAGAGCAGAATCTCCATTCCCTATAGCCCTATTGTTCTCCTGGATGTAAGCCCTGTTGCCTTTCAAATACAGACTTTGGGGTCTTGTCTCTCCAGTGCAGGTCCCAAGGGTTGGGGTGACTGATATGTGGGGCACAAACCCTTCATTCCTCAAGGAGAAGTTCTGTATTTGTGAGGTATCTTCTGATTGTGGGTTGCTGCATTGAGGGTGGAGATGTCTGTCTCTCCTACCATCTTGATGTGGCCTTTTTATTCTTTGTTATAGAGTAGCTCTTCATCTAATTCTTATGTTTTGCTTCAGAGGGAATTGTTCCATTTGTAGCTGTATATTTGTTGTGTCTGTAGGAGGAGGTGAGTTCAGAATCTTCTTAGCCCCCATCTTGAACCACTCCTAATTCTATAAACTTTTCAAAGAGAAAGTTTAAATAAATTAAGTAGTCAGCAGGAAGCAGGTAAATCAAAGTACCCAGGAATTATATGAGCCACACAGGTAAAACCTTCTATTTGATCTCTAGGGAGGGAAAGGAAAGGAAGGAAAGGGAGGGAGAAGTGGGGAGGGGAGGGGCAGGGAGGGGAGAAGAGGGGAGGAAGGAGGGGAGGGAAGTTCTTGTGAGACACTAAGGCCCAGCATCTGAGGGAAGGCTGTGTGAAATGCTGCAGAGCAGTCTGGGCACGTTGAGCAGTGATGTCCTGGCTCATCTGAGAGTGGAGCTTTTAAAACAGAGAAGGTGCAGATGTCACCAGGAAATGAAATTGTTGAGTCCAGGGTAGGTGTTAGGTGACTTTACAGCATCCCAGAAAATTAGAGTATTCTCACTGCAACAGGAAAGCACTGACATTCTCAAACTGTAGGTGCTTGTAAGCAGAACAAGCCAGGTCAGCAGAGTCAGGGTGTTGGGTGTGGAGGAGCCGCAGCTGTGGAGTCAGAGTGGTGCTCTAATCTAGCTTCTGTCCTGGATGGCTGTGAAAATGGAGACGAGTTGCTTAACTCCTCTGAATCCCATTTCCCTCAAATGAAGATGAGATCATAAAGCCAGCCCCAGGAGTTTATGATGTTGTGTGTGGAAACCCCAGGCTTAATACCTGGCTGTCCAGTGGCACCTATTCTAGCCTTACAGAACAAATCCAGGTGAAACATGAGAACTTTAGAAACAGGGAATTGACTTGAATTGTACTTTGATTTCAACACACTCATTAAGTAACTACTGTGCACCAGAGTTGTGCAAGTGCCCAAGATGCAAAGATCAGGACGGCACTGGCTCTTTCTCAAGAAGCTGTCGGGCTGGTATGGGGAGGCACAGGAACAGAGTGGCAGTGCCATGTGGTTAGTGCTGTGAGAGAGGGGTGCCTGTTTGGTAGCATGGAGACTGGGAGGGGGTGAGGGAAGGCATCACAGAGAAGGTAAGAGCTAAGCTGGCCTGGAACCACCAGGGGACAGTCGTGAGGGAGCTGTTTGCCCAGTTGTCTGCCATGGGAATACGGAATAGCCCGTGGACTAAGCCCAGGGTGTCAGGGCAGCAAGGACCCCGTCTTACAGCTCTAGGAGAGATGTCATGTCCCTACAGGCAGCTCACAGACTTAGGACCCCAACCCCATGCAGGTCCTTCACACTCACCTCTTCAGTCGTTGACAGGCCATTGGCAACCCTTTCCACTGAGACAAGACAGTATGAGAGCGTAATTAGACTGACTAACTCCTCAGCCAGGGGAGCTCTCCCAGGCCCCAATTTCCCCAGGTTCTTTGCACTCAAATTGCTTTAGAAGTGAGAACTAGAGGGGACCTGGGACAAAGGGAAGGTAATGGAATAGAGGATGGACACAAGTCAGGGAGGGGACCAGAGTGCCATATATTGAACACAGCTCATCCTAAGCAATTACCTTTGCTCCCTACCCTCATCTCTACCAGTCCATCCATTGGATTAATTTATTAACCAGCTTTAATACATTTTTCTGGCCTAAATGTTAACAAGCCACGCATGAGTCATTGTGTTAGTTTCTCCAGAAAAGCCAGAAGCGTGAACTCGGACAGGTCATTTCTTCCTTTCTGCACCTCAGCTTCTTCGTCTTTGAGATGGGGAATTTGGCTGACAACCATCTCTCTGGATTTGCCCAGCCTTTGTGTCTAGGGCTATGTGGGTTTGAGATTCAGAGAGCTACAGGTCCCAGGGTGAAGAGAAAGGACTTTCCGTTCAGGGGAATTCAGCCGCTAGGGGAGCCCTGAACAGTAATGCATTTGTGCCGAGGCGCCCTGTGGTCAGCGGCAGCCCTGGAGAAAGGTGGCTGTTTGCCGGGATTCCAGGGTGCTCCGTGTAACACAGCCTCAGTGGGAGCGGTACTGACCCTGCCTAGTCATAGCTGTGTCCCCGGCATCCAGCACCGTGCTTGGCGCCTAGTCTAATCAATACATGCTTATTCTTGAGCTGAACTGAATGTCCTAATCTCCAGGGATCCAGGGGAAAAGATATGGAGTGGGGACAAAGGCCAGTCTAGTCCTGCCCCTGGATTCCTCTGCAGGTAACAGTGTAGAATCATTGTGCCTGATTCTTAGTTTTCCTCTTAGAGATTAAATTTATTTCCAGTCCTGTAGACATCTCCCTTTCCCCTGTATGCTGAACACCTTTGCTCTTGGCTTGGGGTGGAGGTGTTCTCCCCCCTTACATTCTGCCATCCTTGTGATGGAGGCAGAATAGAGGAGGGGATTCAAAGAACAAGTCGGCTTGTTAGCATTTTATTATGTTACATTATATTTTATACTTACATATTATATTTTGTTATATATAATGTATTATATATATACTTATAAGTTATTTTTATTATATAACATACTACATTATATATTTTATTTATATTAAGTATTTTACTTTCAGTAGTTTATGTTCATGCTTAAGTTCATGCAGGCCAGGCTCCAGAGCTTTAGAAAATGTCAGGTGGTTGACAAATCTATTCAGATAGTAAGATGCAAAAGTCAGCATGGGTCAGTCTCTGAGGAGGCTCTTCTCGACCATCTGCTTCTGGGAAGGAGATTCCTCTCTCCTAAGCTGAGAAATGGAGCGATAAAAATCTCCCTCCCCCTCTAAGAAGAGAAAACACTTGGCCCAAGCTCTCCACTGAGGTGCTTGAATTCAGGAGACCCTAACAGCATACAGCACCACAACCCTGTCCTCATGGTGGTGTTGACAGGGGACCCTCTCATTTGGAAAGTCCCTAACCTCTATTACACTGAGGTACCCTTTGATAAATGTCACATAAAATATACATCAGACTATATCTTGTTGAAAGACAGCCAGATATAGTGAGAAGAGCATAGAATTTGAAGACAAAAATTTAACTTCTAGTTCTGATACTTCTGAATTTCAAATCTCTTTCCTTATCTGTCAAGAGGAAATAACCATATCTACTTTAAAGTAATTGGGGGAGTTAAAGGAGAACATTCATTTATTAGTTCCACAAACATTCATTAAGTACTGCACTTATTGGTCAGGATAAATAACTCTTAGGCCTCAATATGTAAGCCCCTAATTCTCAGTGGTGCATGTGACAGAAGGCTAAAGAGTTTGCTGTAGGCTGGTTGGGGGTCCCCCTCCATCGAGTGATTCAGGGATCCAGGCTCCCTCCGTCTTCCCACAACACACTGGCCAAGGGTGCTGTGGTAGGGGAAGACAGGTGAGTGTGAGGTGAATTGTCTCTTCTGTGCCTTGGGCCAAAGTCACAGGTCACATCTACTCATGTTCCTATTTGCCAAAACTTGGTCATATGCTTCCAGTTCAGCTCCAAGGGGAACTGGGAAATGTTTCTCCGTTCTGGCCATGGAAGAGGAAGCTGTGTGCAGAGCAAACAGCATCTAGTACGTGTCAGGAACTGTACTGAATTATGGGGACACAGAGATGAGCAACCAAGTCCCTGTCCTCAAGGAGAATATAAGCCTGAAGTGAATGTGTCAGCACTGTTAGCTCTTAGGATGATTCAACTCCGCCCTTTAATTCTGCAATTACATCGATTCAATTCAATCCTGAATTAAATTAAT